>OZ023262.1:39307116-39689616 GCA_964006375.1 Tillus elongatus
AAATATAATGATTACTAAGGAATCACATTAAATCGATTACTATTAGTGGTGTATCGTCGCAAGCACAAATTCACAACACCCTCACACCTCCGCTTCTGGGAGACCTGGCCCAATTGATAAAGGGTGGGAGTTACAAAGAAATAAAAAAGTTCTGGAGACAGGGATGGTTGCGCCGACAAGAAGATATCATCTTTAGACCATTTTCCACATTATAATGAATTACCAAAATAGAACTTACCCGGTTCATATTCATACTGAGGATTTCTAGTAGGTCTAGCTATACATTCTTCGTCTGTCCTGCACTCCACCTTACCACCAACGCATGTACAGTTCCTGCACGGTCCCTGTTGCCACTTCTCTTCATCCTTGAACTCTTTGTTGTCATATTTACAGCACTGCTTGCTACTCTCGCACTCCACCCTACCTCTGATACACGTACAGTTGGTGCAAGGTGACTGTGTCCACTTCTCTCCATCTCTTAACGTTCTGTTCTCATATTTACAACACTGTCTACTACTCTTGCATTCCACCCTACCTCTAATGCATGTGCAATTGATGCAGGATGTGTCTTGCCATATCTCTCCGTCTCTGTAGCGTTTGTCGTTATAAGTACAAGATGTGTTTTGTTGGGGAACTGTAGGTCTAGGGCTTGGAGGTATTACTTGAACGTTTATCGTGGGGCGAATTGTGGGACGTTCATCTTCAGGTTGGATAAAGAAACGTGTTGTTTGTTCTATAATTGGACGCTCATCTGGAGGCTGGGGTGACACTTCGGGGCGATTAAGGGGAGGACCGGCTGAAACAAAAATTAGCATTTTAGTATTAAGTAATGTACGGTCGCGTTACGTTCCAAATTTAAATAAAATATTATAGTGGGTTATTTAAATAAATCTGCTCTTGTTTATAGTCCATACCCACGTTTGTGGGTTGTGGATTTAATGAGTCATATAGGCCTTTGGCCTTTTGCTAATAGTGGTCCAAAATGTTCAGACTTTTTATATAATCTAGTATCTTTTTGGGGACTGTTTTACGTATTTCCTGGTGTATTAGAGTCACCCCCTGTAAGAGGTTTCTGAGCCTTTTACAGAACTGAACCATGCAGTCGCATAGCAAGTGTTCTGTTGTTCCTGCTGCTTCAGCGCAGTACCGTGTATTGGGGTTAATTTGCCCCAGGGGGTCACTTTGCCCACGCAACTGAAATATTTTGAAATAAACAAATTTGCAACAATGGCAACGCCGATTTAATCGCGTGAAGTGAAGTTGTAAACCGAGATACTTCAGTTGTTGACTAGCGCTGATGCGAGCTTGATGTGACGTGTCTGAACGTAACAGTAGCCATGTAAGTATTTACCTAAAATTGCATACTTTAATGATGGTGAAATCCTAACGGACTTAGAACAGAATTGAAACATTGTTTTGTCGCTTTAAGTCTACCATGTTGGATATTATACGCCTGGGCCTCAATATACCAAAAAATACGCTGATATTTCTGTATCTTTGTGTGTTATATGATTTTTTTTGTTAAATAGCCTCCACCTTGGGGTGACTTTACCCAACGGTTTATTTTGAAACAATTTTTGAAATAATTACATTTTATTTTGTTATATGAGTCGGTATTACTGTATCTGCACTCTTTCATTGCAAATATATTCATTATGCCAAGAAATTATGTAAGAAAAGTTAGAAGGTACAAAGACTACACAGAAAGTGACTTGGATAAAGCTGTTCAAGCTGTGAAACGAGGTATATTCTATCAAGAGGCCGCAGACAATTTTCGTGTTCCGAAAAAAACGGTTTGGAATAAGCATCGACAAGAACATATGGAAATCATCGGTGGACAAACGGCGCTCACCGAAATTGAGGGACGTCATTTTGTCGATTTATTAACTGCAACTGCTGAGTTCGGAGCACCTCTAACCAAATTTGATTTGAAAATGATCGTCAAAAGTTATTTGGAAAAGCAAGGCAAACGCATAAAACAGTTTCAATACGGTACTACACCAGGAAACGATTGGTGCTATTCCTTTATTAACAGACACAGCGCTTGACTATTACAGTGTACGTGTCAAAATATTAAGTATGTCTGTCCTCAAAAAAGTGAGGAGGAACTTAGAACCTACTTCTAAAATCTTTCTGACAGTATCGCTGATGTTCCACCTGAGAATATCATTAATTATGACGAAACTAACCTCACAGACAATCCTGGGGCTAGGAAGTGCATTTTTCGTCGTGGGATGAAGTATCCAGAACGGATGATGAATTTTTCTAAGTCATGAGTTTCCATTATGTTTTGTGCGACAGGTGCTGGTGAAATGCTTCTTCTATATGTCGTGTACAAGGTTGTATGACCGATGGTTAATTGGTGGTCCAAAAGGTACTAAATTCAACAGAACAAAGTCGGGTTGGTTTGACCCTGTTTAGTTTTTGGATTGGTTTGAGAAGGTAGCGATTCCATGGAGTCGTACAAGGTCAGGTCCCAAAGTTATTATAGGGGATAATTAATCGTCACATCTTAATATTGAAGTTCTTAGGTCCTGCCAACGTAATAATATTAGATTCGTTTTCTTACAGCCACATTCAACTCACCTTACTCAACCACTGGATGTGGGATATTTCCAATCCCTCAAAACTTGTTGGAGAGATATAATAACAGACTATAAAACAAGAAATCCAAGAGAGAGCTGTGTCAATAAAACATTATTTCCTTCGCTGTTAAAGATTCTGATGGGCAAAATCCAAATAAATCAAGAAGTGACCATTAAGAAGGCTTTTAGGTCAACAGGAATCATTCCGCTAGATCCTCAACAAGTTCTTAAAAGGCTCCCACAACAAAAGTTGGAAGAAAATGTTAACGATTAAATTGACAACGCGGTGCTGGATTATTTGAAGGAAATTAGAAGTACCAGATCCTCTACAATAGCATCTAGAGAAAGGAAAAAATGCTCAAAGTTACTGCTGGAAAGTCTGTGTCCTTTGAAGAATTATTCCCAGAAGAAAACCCAGATAATGACATGAATGTGTCAGATAATATAATAGAAACAGTAGATCCAGAACTTTCGGAAGACGGAGACCAAACAAAAGTAGGCAACCAAAACGGAATTTCAAGCTATCTACAGACGCCAAGAATTCATGATTTTGTTGTAATCCAATTTGTCACGAAGAAAACTCTTAAACACTACATTGGAGTTGTGTTAGCTTTCTTTGACGATGAATACAACATAAAATTCATGAGAAATTTTAAGCCAAATGAAAATTTATTTACATTCCCTCAGGTAGACGATATTTCTCTAACCAAAGAACAGGACATTGTTGAGGTTTTGAGAACACCAACTGAATATCGAAGAGGAATTCAGAAATTCAACTATGATCTCAGTGCCTATAAACTTTAGTTGGATAAGTTGATACATTTTGCTATGATTTTAGAATATACAAAGTTCAGTACACATTCGAACGGGTAGAAAGTTGTTTATTTTTTTCTATGTTAGCAATTTTTTTTCTGTAGGTATATTAGCCCAGAAAGTATTGTCCTTTATATGTATTGATTATAAAAAACAAATGATCTCTAAGAATGATCATTTTAGTTTTCTTGTTCAGAATATTTATTTTGGTTAAAATTATGTTAATATTTTCCTAGTGAGTATTTAGTGGCTTTTTTTAACGTGCCTGTGCATTTAAAAAACTCAGATGTACGTAAGACTATATGTTGTGATATTGATTGTATCTATTTGTTGATCATATCTTTTGCTAAAGCAAGATGCACTGAAATAAATATAATAGTTTATAAACTTGTGGTTGTTTTGGTCATCTCAAGCACTTCTTCCATGCGGAAATTTTTTGTGGTTTCTAGGCGGGCAAAGTAACCATTATACCAGCACAACTTTGCTTTAAACTGCAGTTAAATACCCGTAACTACGTGTTTATTGCCAGTTGGCAAAGTAACACTTCTTACGGGTAACTTTCCCCGGCCGTTAAAAAAATTAATAGAAAATAATCTTGAATGCCCAGACAACTGTAAATAAGTCTACGAGTAGCCTGAATTGAGATATACCACATATCGTCAACGTTGTAAGATATTGTCGTTGGTTTGGAAGTTATTGAAAAATATATGACAAAATCGTGGCAAAGTAACCCCAAGATACGTTATCTACAGTTTTTACTGTCCGCCTTACCTATCTTCATAGGGTGATACCTGATTATTCTCTGTCGTTCCTGTTCAATTCGAGAAACAGTTCAGACTTCTCTGTTGATATGATTTTTGAACCGTCCTGACAAAAGTATATTAGTTTTTAAGGTAACCGTAACGTCCAGTAGTAGTAGTGGTAGCAAGATTTAAGATAAGCCGGCAACCCAATTAATCTAAGCTCAAAATTTACCAAGGATTTAACCCACCAGAGATGAGAGATTTTTATATAAAGAACTCAGCAAAGACAAGGTTAATCTTAACAATTACGCAGAAACAAATTAATGAAGCACTGTATTGGTTACAAATACCATACAACACACTTACAGTGATGTTAGCCTTAACCAAAAATCTCGTATTTTTAAGACTTCCAGTAGGAGACTCTGGCTCTTCGATAAAAGTTCTTTAACAAAGGTATCTAGATAAGCTCAAAACTCTTTTCTTTAATCATTGATGAATTTGGCATGGCATGTATGCATTGTTTTATGAAATTGAAAACAGTAAATTCTAAAGAAAATATGTATATATAGAAAATGGACATGTAAGAAACAATATTGTTAAATCAAAAATGCTCTTAAATATAAATAAGCAATCGAGCAATTATTATTTGTTTCAGATTGCGAAGAATTTCCTGAGTCCACCTGTTGTATGCGACCTACTCAAACACCTGTGGATATGAAGCGCAATGCCACGATATTTTACTGTAACAAGCTCAATTTGCAAGCTAGATTCCATTCAAGTCAGCCTTACATCATTCCTGCTTAAGGCATTAGAAAAGATAGTAGATAGGTTTATGCTGGGAGAGATCCTAAAGGATCATCCCTTCCATAAAGGTCAGCACGCGTACCAGCGGGGGAAGTCGACGGAAACGGCGCTCCATGCTGTGACGCGGAAGGTGTAAAGGGCCCTGCACTACGGGGAGACCACATTAGGTGTGTTCTTCGATGTGGAGGGGGCCTTTGATAAGGCAAGGACGGATACGGTTTGTACCCCCCTACAGGATAGGGGAACGCCGAGGTCCCTAATAAACTGGGTGGCGAGCATGCTGGAGGACAGGAGATTTTCGCTGACCTTGGGGCACCGGGGGCTGAACGTCGGGTGACGGGCAGCTGCCCTCAGGGCAGCTGCCTTTCGCCCCATCTATGGTGTCTGGTCATGGACGGCCTCTTGGAGCGGCTCTCCGAGAACGGCTTCTACGCCCAGGCGTACGCTGATGATGGGCTGGTCTTAGTCACCGGCAAATTCCTCGGCGTCGTATGTGAGTGCATGCAAGCTGCCTGTAGCATGATCGAAAGGTGGTATGGTGAGCTGGGACTCTCCGTAAATCTGGCGAAGACGGAGATTATCCTATTTACCAAGAAGAGGAAGGTAGAGTGGGTTTAGGGCGCCCGTGATGTTTGGAAAACCTTTATCTCTAGGGCGGGAAGTCAAATATCTGGGGGTGATCCTGGACTCCAAACGAACATGGGGGTCGCAAATAGAACGGGTTGTAAGAAAGGAAGTAGCGACCCTCTGGCAGCTGCGTCGAGTGATAGGAAGGACCTGGGGAGTTAATCCTCGGATCCTTCACTTGGTCTACACTGCGATCGTCAGACCGAGAATCTTCTATGGGGCGTTGGTCTGGTGGTGCGGTGTGAACCAAACTACCAGCAGGAATCTGGCCAAACTCCAAAGGCTGGCAATCCTGGGTATCACAAGCGCTATGGAGACGACACCCTCAGCCGCGCAAGAGATCCTGTTGATGCTGTCACCGCTTGTTATCTGTGTCAGGAGGGAGGCGATGGCGTCGCATCTCAGAATGCGAGACGCAGGAAACTGGTGCGGAGAGGGAGCAGTAATAGGGCATGCAAGAGTCGCTAAGGAGGTGGAAAAGGAAATTCCGATTTCCGTCATTAAGGTGCGGGATGCCGAGGATGATATTAGGTTGACTAGGCCATACACCCTCAGGATCCCCAGTAAGGCTCAGGGGATCAGTGGAGGGAAAATGAGGTTGAATTCCAGCCTGCAAGCCTGGTCTGTTTCACCGACGGATCGCGGCTGGAGGACCAACAATCCTCCGGGGCAGGAATATACATCGAGGGCCTGGGGGTGCGCGAGAGCTATGCTCTTGGCGCATATACCACGGCATTCGAAACAGAGGTGTACGCTATCCCGTATGTGGTCAATAGACAGAAGGTGAAGAGGAGTCCCGAGAAATGTGTGTACATCTGCTCGGATAGCCAGGCAGTCCTCCGGACAGTCTGCGCGGCCGGAATCAGTTCTACATTGGCTCAGGAGTGCGCTGACGCCCTCAAAGGGCTAGACAGGACAACGGAGGTACAACTAGTGTGGGTTCCGCGACACTGTGGCGTAGCGGGGAATGAGGTGGCGAATAATCTCGCAAGGCTCGGTTCCCGGCGGCCGTTCTGTGGCCCGGAGCCGGTGATAGGTATAAGTGCGAAGACGGTCTCTGTCACCTCAGACAGGCGGACCGAGGAATCAATGAAGAGGCACTGGGGGTCGGTTGGTGTCTGCAGGCAGGCGAGGGACTTCGTGGAGGGGGCGGACAGAGATAAAGCTGTCTGGCTACTCGGAAGGAGTCGACCTACGCTTCGCCGCATCCTTGGGGTGCTCACAGGCCACTGCGCCCTTAGAAGACACCTCACATTGATAGGCGTAGAGAGGGATCCCATTTGCCAGGAATGCGGCGAGGATGAGGAAACGTCCTACCACTACCTGTGCGAATGGGAGGCTTTTGGGAGTCTTCGAGCAGAATTGTTCGGGTTGAGGACTCTGCAGAGGAATCGGGTAAGTACCGTCCAATTGAAGACCGTCACGGCCTTCATCTCGAAGTCGAGCGGTTTGGCGACGGAACCGAGGAGGAGTAGAGCATGGTTTCTGTGTTGCTGGGGTTGGCAAAAAGGGCCTATTGTGGCCTACTTGCTTGGCGTTGGCCTCCCCACCACTGTTACTACTACTACTACTAATTCAAGTGAACATATAAATCCCTAGTCAGTACATTTCTCCAGTGTGTTTTCCAGCGTCAATCTGCAAACACCGTAAATCAGCGAATATAAAACTGGTGTGGCATAAATTAAGTAAAGAAAAATTAATAATAACTAGTAAATGTACCGATTGTTTTAGAACTAAGTATTTGTCATTTTTAACATAACTTGTATACATATATATATATATATATATATATATATATATATATATATATATATATATATATATATATATATATATATATATATATATATATTCTTAATAAAATCACCTCCCTACTACCAAGTCTCCATTTACCTTATAATCCGTATCCCTTTTCTGTACAAGGGTTTAGATTTATTTTGAACGTTCTTCAAATTTTGTAAGTCTCACAGAAGGTCAGGTTGAATAAATAATATTTTGTTGTAAAAAATGATTGCTTTTTCTATTATATATTAAGAATGTCCTCATAGTATAAAAATTCAGGACGCAGCAAGTGCGTTATAGTAGCGAATTTTCATAAGAGTTGTACACTATTATTGCTACTAGTTAATACTTTAAACTTACACAGACCTTGAAGATCCATTTTAGAGGTCCTAGTATAGGCAAATTTAAAGAATTCTTTCGAAAGTGTTACCATCGATATCTCTATTATCAAAAAAATCTTTTGTTCTAACTCCTTTTGACAAAAATGCCCAAAACTCAATGTTTCCTGAAGCTTGAGAACGAAATTTTGCTATATATGTAGATAGTGTAAATCTCTTTAAAAGAAACTTGTATTACAAATTTCATTAAAGTTATACAAAAGATTTCCAGAAGAAAACTTAATTCATATTTAGAAAAGTAAAGTATCTGACAAATTATAAACGTAGCAGTTATTTTTCCTGATTAATCGCCAGTATGATTTCGTTTTAGTCAACCTGATCAAACCGGCTTTTTCAATATCAGCAATAACAAAATGTCTACTGAAAATTATAATTTCAGACTCAAATGTGACAAACTTATTCATGCGTTTTAAAGAAAAATGAGTAATAAAGTAAACCCGGATCTGGATTCTAGGGGGCCTAGTTTGCGCTCATTTGAAGAAATCTTTTAAAATTCAAAAAATTGCGGTCTTCTCATTAACGAATTTTGTCTACGAAAATTTGCTAAAAATTAGAGACCGTTAAACCATAAACTTAACTAAAACTACAGCCAAAGCATCAGAGAAAGGGTCTATTGAAAATGAATTTTCTGTATGTATTTTAGTAAAATGAAGGACAATGACGGTTGAAGCTAAAACTTAAGGGTTTGTAGAACACTCTTTTTGCAACCTTTTCTTTACATAATCCGTATTTGTTTCGGGTTCTTTGATTAAATATATATTTAGCCCTCATTTGAGGAAATTTTTTCAAAATTTACAAGTCACATTCGTCTCACATGTTAAGTAATCCACCATGTATGATGGATATCATGGAAAGTGTTGACAACACTTTTGTTGTGTTATCAGGACATAAATTTGATCAAAAAGTGATTATTGGATACAGATCTCTCAATGAAATACCCTTAGGAGTGCCCAGCATTCTAGATACTTTTAAGGAGTCTCGTTTAAGAAAAGACATGTTGCTGAGAGATGACCTAAAGAAGTTTTTCAGATACTCGACCACTGGAATTAAGTTTTTTCATGAAGATTATGCAAAAGCACTATATTCAATGAATTCTATTAGGCAAATATTTAAACAGAGAATTTATACAGAACCAGTAGGCATAGATGAACCTATTCAGAAAGTTTATGATTGGGCAACTAAACTTCCAAAACCTGATAATAAGCTTTACATAACAGGTTTTGTAGAATTTAGTGGTTTAAGATTTAAAGCACTAAAAAAGAGTAATAAGGAACTACCAAATGTTTCAAATGATCAACAAAATAAATGTAGCAGGTTCCTCAAGAAATTTAGTGATAAATACAAGAAAGATAATTTTTCTGCCATGGCACAAGAGTTAATGTCAATATGGGAAATTGAGACTGATTTAGTAGATACCAAACCACCATCAAAAACTGTACAATCTCATGAGAAAGTTAGTAACTGGATGGATTATTGTCTGGTCTTTGATGATAAAGAACTTGAATATGGTGATTGAGTATTTCAAGTTATGGATCTCCTCATTAGTGATTTTTTTTTTAAGAAAACTCACTAAAAATGTATAGCTCGTATTGAAAAAAAACAATTATGCTATGAATAACTTACATGTAAAGGTATCGTATTCACCGTAATTGTCATAGTCAGTTCCATAGTCGTAATCCTCCTCAGTTGGTTGCTGATTTTGTGGTTTTTCTTCTAAATCATCTTCTGTCTTGTCTTTTATTGTATCATCTAACACATTCTGAGACGGGTCTAACTTCTTCGACTTCTTGACCCTTCTAACTCTAGCTTCCGATGTTGTTCCCAGAAATGTGAGTGCTATTAGCGTCAGCCATAAGTACTTCTCGTAATTCATCCTGAAAATGTAACAAAAATATTGTATTCTAAAAACCTTTATATTCACTGATAAAGAAATGATGAAATAGATGAACGATGTCAAATTTTTTCCTTACAAACATGCATTATAATTCGATGAAAA
Organism: Tillus elongatus; assembly: GCA_964006375.1. Lineage (NCBI taxonomy): Eukaryota > Metazoa > Arthropoda > Insecta > Coleoptera > Cleridae > Tillus > Tillus elongatus. The sequence goes on from OZ023262.1 coordinate 39,316,865, forward strand.
ATGCAAAAATGCAATAAGATAAGAGAAAAAAATTTGCACCGCCAACGACTTATGCGCCACACTGTGATGGTCACAATAATATTATAAGATGCAGCTCAAGGCGCCCTATAATTAACGTATACAATTTTTCTCGTATCTTGTATAATAGCGGATATATTGAGCTATACCGTAGAAATTCGTCACCCTGTATATATGTACACATGTTAAAACTGAAATCGACACCAGATATTTATTCAAAGGAGAAAAGTTTGCGCTCATTTAAAGAGATATTTTTAAAAGTCGAAGCATTTTCTATAACGAATTTTTTCAATGAAAATTCGCTAAGTGAAAGACGGTTGAAGCTGAAGCGTAAGGCTTTGTGAAGCACACTTCTTGCGACATTTTCTCTACATAAGCCGTGTTCGTTACAGGTTCTTTGCCTAAAAGTTGCCAATCTTGACGTCTCAAATCGCGACTTATATAGTAAAACTATAGAATTTATAAAGAATTTGTTTTGGTATTTCCTGATACGTGATTTGTTAACCACAAAAAATATTTTGTTCTGCGTTTCTCTGATCACCAGTGGCACCCAATTTTTTTCTTTAAATGCTTATAATTTCTTTCTGCTTATATATACATACAGTGTGTCCACGGATTGACTGTGGGTAAGGTATTAGTGACAAAAAAATTTCGAATTAGATTATGATATTCTAGGAATCGATCCTGCTTTGTCTTAACTTGAGATGTTGAGAAAATGAACAAACTCAATTAATATACAGGGTAGTTTATAACTGATTCAATTAAATGTGTTAAGAGTAAACTACCTTCGTTTATGAAGATACCGCAAAAAGTTATTAACAAAAATTGTTTATAATTGAAATTTATGACAGACTATCAATTTTCAAACAGATCAGCCCACTATGAGTTTTTTTATTTGTCACGAACGGCAAGCTTCTGTATTTAAAAATGTTAAAAACAAAACAAAAAGTGTTTATTGTGCAGTGCTATGGTTTGGGTGAAGAACATTTTATCAAGGAGTGATAAGAAGATTCCTTGAACGCTGACCAAATTATTCAGTTTCCGCTACTGGTGTAAAAAAATTGTTACAAAATGTATGCGTACTGGGAGTGTTTTAAATGTTAAGAAGACAAAATCCGACCTAAATGAAGAAGACAATACTGCAGCTGCATTATCTATGGATTCTGTTAGGCGTTTTTCGAAATTATCATTAAGAAGAAGGGCATTAGAAATTGACAATATTAGCAAATCGCATTTGCAACAAATTTAGCGTACCAACAAGGTGAAATTTTTCAAAGCAAAACTTATACACACTTTGGAAGAAAATGACGAGTCAAAACGATTAGATTTTTGTTTATGGTACGGCGAACAATATCTACAAAATCACAATTTTGGCAGAAGTATTATTTTTTCTGACGAATCCACTTTCACCACTAATGAGGTGGTAAATTCCCAAAATGCACGGCATTGGTCTATGGAGAATCCAAATTATAAAGTTAATTGCAGAAGACAATGCCATAAAAAGTAAATGTGTGGTGTGCTGTTTCTTACACTGGGATAATTGGGCCATATTTTTGAGCGGAATATGAACCAGTACAGTTATCTAGAAATGCTGGAAAATGTTCTTCAAGACCATTTGCATAACATGTCACTAGAAGATAGACAAACAGCATACTTTCAGCATGACGGCCACCCAGCACATGCAACAGGAATCGTTCGAGAATGGTTAGATCGCGAATTTCCTGGGCGGTGGATAACTTTTATTTTTATTAGGCATTCCTGTACCTAAAATTATTAGTTTCCGACATTTTCGTTTTTCTATGCAAAGTATCGATTAGGCATCTAAATTTGTTAGAATTATGAGATATCCATGATTTATTTGTCAAAAACTGACAGTTTGTCGTTATTGGCTGTGAATTCAATGGTCAAATAACGAATAGAGAATATTACAAATATTACAAATATATAAAGTTGGAATATGTCATACAGGGTATTTGAAAAGTTATAGCCAAATTTTTCATGAAAATCGTTACAAGTTCAACGCCTTGTATAATTTAAAAGGAGTACAAGAACAATAATCTATTACCGCCGTACAGTTTTAATTACTGTTAAAATTTATAAAAATGATTGATTTTGTTAATATTAACTAAATCAATTACTGTGTGAATCAAAACAAAAATTCATTGTTTTCTCAGTTTTTTTAATTGATCGCCCTATATTTTATGTAACTATCGTAAAATACTATCATTATACTTTTATTTTTGTGAGGCATTCCCTGTACCTAAAATTATTAGTTTTTGACATTTTCGTTTTTCTATGCAAAGTATCGATTAGGCATCTAAATTTGTTAGAATTATGAGATATCCATGATTTATTTGTCAAAAACTGACAGTTTGCCGTTATTGGCTATGAATTCAATGCTCAAATAACGAATAGAGAAAGAAAGCAAGTTTATCGCAAATAAATATTAGAAAAATGCTGTGACGTTAAAATAGAAGAAACGCTATTATACTAAAATACAATAAATCTCAATTACAAAAGGTATTCAAAATAACCTCCCAAGATACCTATGCATGCCTGAAAACGGTAATTGAAGGAGTTACATTACAAAGCATTTGTATACTAATATTTCGATATTCATTTTGTTATTATCTCCTTCATGTCATAGAGAAAGAAAGCAAATTTATTGCAAATAAATATTACCAGAATGCTGTGACGTTAAAATAGAAGAAACGCTATTATACTAAAATACAATGAATCTCAATTACAAAAGGTATTCAAAATGACATCCCAAGATACCTATGCATGCCTGAAAATGGTAATTAAAAGAGTTACTCACATTAAAACGCATTTGTATACTAATATTTCAAAATTCATTTTGTTATTATTTCCGTCATGTCATTTCTTGTTGTTGTGGGTGTTTTATAAACTTCATTATTAATATAACCCAAAAAAAAAGACTCAATTTTATGAAAGTCCGGTGACCTGGGTGGCCACCGCACTGGTCCACCTCTTTCGATCCATCGTCCAGGAAACTGATCACCAAGTTTACCTTGAATTAGTAGATTATGGTGAACAGGAGCACCGTCATGTAAGAACCACATTTTCTGGCGTATATAACACGGGTAACTGATTTACTAAGAAATCTAAAGACATCTCGCCACCTCTTTAAAAAATATGGTCCTACTACATAGTTACCAAGAAAACCTCTACACATATTAAACGCCAATCTAGTTTGACACTGTGTAATTATGTGGTACGGATTACCTGTAGATAATAGTGGAAGTTACATTTCTATGAAACGTAGCTTTATCTCCAAATAGTACATAGTCAAAAAAGTATCTCTGTTGATTAACATTTTGTAGGGCCCGTTCACAAAATGCTAATCTTATCTCGAAATCATTATCAGTGAGAGTGAGTGTGTAATTATGGATCACCTCAGATGCTGTCTATTGGCCGCAGAAATCATTATCAGTTAATTCTTGTTGAAATTAAATGTGATAAGGGTGCATTTTGTTTTTAGAAATGATTTTTTGCATACAGTAGTAACTGAGTTCTTGTTCTTTGGCAATACTCTGTATAATTATATGTGGATTGTCTGTAACTGGCAACAACACATTCATTTCGTTTTTATCTGTCACACCAGTATTTGTTAATTCTTGCTTCTCATACTTATCTGAACCAGTGTGGTTAAACCGATCCCTTAATCTTTCAAAACTTGAGTTTATAGCTTGTTGCCTCTCAGAAAAACGTTGACGGTAAACTCTCGTTGATAGTAATGCGTTTTCCTTGCTTTCTCCCAATATCCAATAACATAAGAGAATGACATTTGTCAAACTAAAGTAATTTTTATCTCCTACAAATTTAAAATTTTTGGTGAAAATATGGGTTGCTTGGAAAGAATAGCAGTTAGGAAGACATTATGGAATAGCAGAGATGTATGGTAAATGAAGGTGATGGTTGAAGTGTTAGAAGGTGCGAAATAGAAGAGAAAAAGAATTTAAGTTTGGTACGTCAAAATCTGAAGTTTATTGAATTTGGTGTCGGACTGTCAAATTATTTAGGATTCAACCTTCTAAATTATGTTATATGATACACCACAAGTCGCATAAGACTTATTGTATTAACATAATGTATAATTTTTGCCAACAAACAATAATAATAATTAAAAAATATATATCTATCATTTAATCGCGAGTAAAATTCATTTTTGGTCTACCTTTATTTGAAATAGCAAACAATGTACCACATCACTAAATTCACAGACAATAATGGTAAACTGGCCCTCGCATAGAAAAATGGATATATCAAAAACTAATAATTTCGGGTATAGGGAACGCTTAACAAAAAAAAAGTATAATGATAGTACTTTACGGTAGTTACAAAAAATACAGAGTGATCAATTCGTCCCCTGTGTGTCCGGGGACTAACTAAAAGAATAGGCCCAAGGTAACTCCTGCCTGTCGTACGAGGCGACTAATCGGAGTCAAGCAGGTGGTAGTGGACTTTTCCTTTACGTGATAGTAGAGGATTTTTTCACGCCCGAGGAGGTACCACCCCTTACATCAAGGGGCCGGTGAAGTCCCAACGGACGTTTCCGGTTCTGGTGTATGAGTCGGTTTCCCTTATAAACAAAAATAATGATGGCTCCTCCATGAACAAAAGATTCCGGAGATAAAATACCCCTCTATTCGGATCTCCGGGAGAGGGGTGTACAGGGGGCCCCGGCATCAAGATTTAACCTATCCTTTTCAAGTATATGTGGCCTAAATTCTAACCTAAACTCCATCCACCATTTCCTCCAGGCTAACAGGCCCCAACTCCTCTTCCTCACTGAAACCCAAAACAGTCACTAATCACCTTAATTGTCCGGGTATGAGCTCATTGCTTCCTTTAAATTGCATTGAGGCGTATGCGCACACGTCCGTAGCAATCTACCCTGCACCAGACTCCCCAATTTAGAAGCTGGAAGAAAAGACATACTTTGGATGAAACTCTCTCTCTCTCACGGTTGCAACTAAATTCATCTGTTGCATTTACCGGTCACCTTCTGACAACCACTTTGTCCAGCTCTTTGACTACCTTTCTGAAAAAACCGACCATCTGATTTCTGAATATCCTTCCTCCGAGGTCACTATTCTCGGTGACTTTAATGTCCATAAGAAGGAATGGCTAGGATCTTCAAAAAACCGATCCAAAAAGGAAAGCAGCGGAGGCCTTTGCAGTCAGCAATTCTTTAGCCAATATGGTTCAGCAACCTTTTTACTTTCCTCGCATCCCAACACACAGCTCAAAACCCTTGGATGTCCTTCTTACTATAAAACCTTAATTCTATAAGATATCAGTCACCGCCCCTGCACAATGCAACCCGAGGTCACACAGTCATCACACACAATCGTTTGGCACTACAACTCCGCGAACTGGGACGAAATGCGGGATTAATTTTCCTCATTTCCATGGGCGTCTGTCTGCTTCTCTTATCCTAACCCCTCTGATATCTCACAAAACGTCACCGAAACTATCCAAGCTGGCATGGAGTTATTTATTTTACGTACACAGAAAACCTCTTCAGCCACTCAAAAGCCCTGGTTCTCTAAATCTTGTAACAAGGCCAGACTTGAAAAGGTCAAAGCTCACAAAATGCTTCTACACAATCCCAGTCAAGAAAACTGTCAAGCATTTAACGACACAAGAAACTGCTATGTCCGCATTCTTTCTGCAGCAAAAACCTCGTTTAATTACCACATCAAAAACAAAGTCCTCTCAAGCTCCAACGACAGCAAACCCGTCTGGACTCTTACTAAATCTATTGGGAATAATTTCTGCAAGAGCACGTTCCCATCTCTTGTTTCAGGGGATAAAATTGTTTCTACCGCCCGGGACAAGACTGAACTTTTTGCCTCGTTGTTCGCCGGCAATTCTACTCTCAACACACCTCCAAATGTTCAACCACCAACAGTCCCCAATGTCACGCATAAAATGTCGGATATCATTTTCAAAACATAAAAGATACGAAAGATGCTCTCTTCTCTTAATACCAGGAAAGCGTCTGGCCTTGACGAGATCCCAGCAATTGTTCTCAAAAAATGGGCACCGGAACTTGCTCCTGTCCTGACTCGTCTGTTTCAGACATCTTACAATAAAAGCATATTCGCTAGTAACTGGAAAACTGCTCAAGTATAACCCGTCCCCAAGAAAGGATACAAAGAGCTTCCTAGCAACTACAGGCATATTTCTCTCCTTTCAGTCGTCTCTAAAGTGATGGAAAGTACCTAAACACTGAATTACTAAAATTTCTTGAAAACCACAGTCTAATCCACGACAGGCAGTATGGATTCCGTCAGCGCAGATCAACTGCCGACATCCTTTTCTTTGTCACCCATTCTTGGAACAAGTCTATGGAACTACACAGTGAATCCCAGATTGTCGCCCTAGACATATCCAAACCAATCTACCAGGTCTGGCACGCAGCGCTGCTTAATAAACTTCCGGCCTATGGCCTACCACCAAAATTCTGTACCTGGACAGCAAATTTTCTCTCCAACCGGATCATTTCTGTTGTCGTGGATGGCCATTCCTCTCAACTTCACACAATTAATGCAGGACTTCCCTAAGGTTCAGCTTTAGCCCCTACTTTGTTTCTTCTCCACATCAATGACTTCCTCTCTCGCACATCCAACCCAGTTCACAGTTACGCGGACAACAGCACCCTCCACTCACATATACAATATTCAAAGCCTGTCTCTTTAGCCCAATTAGATGAGGATCGCAGACTCATGGAGGGTTCTCTCTCCGTGGATCTCAAAAAAATATTAGACTGGAGAAGTAGAAATCTTGTACAATTCAACCCCACCAAATCTCAGTCTTGCTTTCTATCTCATAAGAGATACACTAGCCCTAGACCAATCACAATGAACAACCAAGTTATTTAAAATAATGATTTCTTTTCACTTGTTGGCATTTCTGTTGATCGAAATCTCAATTGGCACCAACATGTTACATCAATTGCAGAAGCGGCTGCTAAGAAATTAGGTTTCCTCTTCCGGGCTCGCAAATACTTTTCACCAGCTAATCTATATACCTTATATACTTCACAAATAAGGACAAACCTCGAATACTGCTCCCACATCTGTGGTGCCGCTGCCGCTTCTACACTCGCTATCCTGGACTCCATTCAGAAGACAGCTATACGTCTCATCGATGACCCTACCCTCACCCAAAGGCTGCCATCCCTTGCCCACCGATATGCCGTTGGTGACCTCTCTCTCCCTTTTATAGATATCTGCACGTGCACTGCTCAGAGGAGCTTTCTTCCATAGTTCCTCCACCTGCTGCCCCCAACAGATATACCAGGGGAACAGAGCGAGTGCACCCTTTTAATATCCAGATCAACAGACATAGAACATCTTGTTATGCCCGCTCTTTTGTCCTAAGGACTTCCAAGTTGTGGAATTCCCTGCGGGCACATGTTTTTCCTTCTCCTCCGAACCTCCAAACCTCAAGTACAGAATTAACAAGTTGCCTCTTACCTCCTTGTCGTCACCCACGGTACGATAGTATTTAGGCGGTAAGCCCTGGTGGTGTGTTGTTGAAATATAAAAGAAAAGAAAATTAGAAAAAAAGTCTGGACGCAGCAAGTACTGGTTACCGGTATAACGTATATAGTAAAAACAATGTACCATGTTTTATCAAAATAACTTATTGTTTGAAAATGTACATACATTTTCCGAAAATAAACTTTAAATGTTCCCAAGAAAACTGGTTTCTTAGCCAATAAACCTTGGATTAATAGCAAATTGAGTTATTGAAATTTTAAGTATTTAGTAAAAATTCGCTACCAAAACGCACTTACTACGTCTCAATTATTTTCCTACAAACATTCATTATATAACGATAAAAAATGCAAAAATGCAAAAATGCAAAATAATTAACGTATACAACTTTTTCTCGTATCTTGTATAACAACAATCATAGTAAGCTTTACCGTATAAATGCGTCACCCTGTATATATGTAAACAGATAAAAACTGAAACTAAACTTGGACATGGATTCTAGACGAGGGGGGCTAGTTTTCGATCATTTGAAGAAATCTTTTTTAAATTCAAAAGTCGCGGTCTCCTCATTAACCAATTTTTTCTACGAATTTTAGCTAAAAATTATAGACCGTTAAACCAAAAACTTAACTAAAACTACCGCCAAAGCATCAGAGAAAGGGTCTCTTTAAAATTAAATTTCTGGAAAGATTTTAGTAAAGTGAAGGACAATGACGGTTGAAACTGAAACCTAAGGGTATACAGAACACTTTTCTTGGGACATTTTCTTTAGATAATCCGTATTGGTTTCAGGTTTTTGCCTAAATGTTGCCAATTTTGACGTTTCAAATCGCGAATTTGCTGTTCTGAGGAAAACCCAAAACTGTTTTCTTTAAATGCCCATAACTTTTTTGTTCTTAAACTTAAAGACCTAGATTTTGGTGTATGGTTCACTATTTATCATGCAAATATGCACACTAAATTTGGTTGCTCTTGCTTTGTTATTTGCCGAGATATAATTTTTTTCTGGAAGAAACACTACATTTTCCGGGCAAACCTGGGCTGATTTTCCTGGCTAACGAACTTGTCCAAGCCACTTGCAAAAGGAATGTACTGAGAAAATGAAATTCTTACAATATATATATATATATATATATATATATATATATATATATATATATATATATATATATATATATATATATATATATATATATATATATATATATATATATATATATATATATATATATATATATATATATATATATATGTATATATATATATATATATATATATATATATATATTTATATATAATCACGCATCTGCTCATTAGTAAACATTTCGTTCTACAAAATATTCGCTAAACTCATAATACAAAATGTTAAACGTTAACACACTAAGCCGACATTTAAGTAAGATTTCCGGAAATACTGTTCCGATTTTCCTAGCTAACGAACTAATCCAAGACACTTAGGAAAGGAAGGTACCTACCAAGTTGTATCAAAATCGGTCCATTATTTTTAAATTATCCTTACTATATATATATATATATATATATATATATATATATATATATATATATATATATATATATATATATATATAGGGTGGCGCATTGAAAAGGAAACAGACTGATTTTTGCGTCCAGATAAAAAAAATTAAGAAACGCTGAAACACGTCAATTTTAATATTGAGGGGGGCATGTTTTCACATAAAACTCAACCTTGTCACATCAACCACTTGAGGGTGGTGATAACAACCCTGATTAGTGAATTTTCTTAAAAAAAATTCACTAATGAGGAGATCCCGACTTTTGAATTTTGAAAACATTTCTTCAAATGAGCGCTAATTAGGCCCCCCCGGAACACATATACGGGGTCAGTTTCAATTTTTATATGTTTATATATATATATATATATATATATATATATATATATATATATATATATATATATATATATATATATATATATATATATATATATATATATATATATATATATATATATCTATATGTATCACACCGATAACTCAAAAAATAATGGGCCGATTTTGATTAAATTTGGTGAATACCTTCCTTTTGCAAATGGCTTGAATAAGTTCGTTAGCCAGGAAAATCGGCCTAGGTTTTCCCGAAAAATTTTGGGTTTTCCTTCAAAAAAATTTATATCTCCGGAATTAACAAAGTAAGGGCAACCAAATTTGGTACGCTGGTTTACGTCATTATAGTTGAGGTGCCTACCAAAATTGCTCTGTAGGTCAAAAGACAAAAAATCTCTGGACGCAGCAAGTGCGTTATGGTAGCGAATTTTCTTTAAAATATTTTTAATAGCAAATGTCTTTCTTTGATGAAAGCAGGCATCAAACTTGGTTGCCTATATAGTAGAAACAATGTACCATATTTGATTGAAATAAATTTATTGTTTGAAAATATATAAACATTTTTCAAAAGTCTAGATGCAGCAAATCTGTTATGGAAGTGAATTTCCATAAAAATGTTTTTAGTAGCAAATGTGAGCAGGCATCAATCTGATTACCGGTATAGCCTATGTAGTAGAAACAATGTACTATATTTTAACAAAATTACTTATGGTTTGAAAATATACAAAAATTTTCCGAAAATAAACTTAACTGTTGGCAGATTTCTGAAAACAGTTTTTTGAAAAACGTTCGGAAGCTAAACTGCAAATTTACCGAAAATTCGCTACCAAAACGCACTTACTGCGTCCAGTTTTTTTCTTACAAACGCATCATATTTTGATAAAAAATGCAAAAATGCATTAACGAATTTGTTCTACGAAAATTAGTTAAACAAAAATTATACACCCCTACTTACTCCTGGTCCTGTAACTTCCTTGGGGAGTGTGAACAAGAAATTTTCCTTGGGGTTTGAGGATCCAGGGGGGTGGGGGCCTAGGCAGGTATCTGAAAACAGTTTTTTGAAAAGCGTTCGGGAGCTAAACTGCAAATTTACCGAAAATTTGCTACCAAAACGCACTTACTGCGTCCAGATTTTTTTCTTACAAACGCATCATATTTCGACAAAAAATGCAAAAATGCATTAACGAATTTGTTCTATGAAATTTAGCTAAAAAAAAATAACTATGCACCCCTACTCGCTCCTGGTCCCGTAACTTCCTTGGGGGGTGTGAACAAGAAATTTTTCTTGGGGTTTGTGGATTCAGAGGGGCCCTAGGCAGGTTTCTGAAAACATTTTTTTGAAAAGCGTTCGGGAGCTAAACTGCAAATTTACCGAAAATTTGCTACCAAAACGCACTTACCTACTGCGTCCAGATTTTTTTCTTACAAACGCATCATATTTCGACAAAAAATGCAAAAATGCATTAACGAATTTGTTCTATGAAATTTAGCTAAAAAAAAAATTATGCACCCCTACTCACCCCTGGTCCCGTAACTTCCTTGGGGAGTGTGAACAAGAAATTTTCCTTGGGGTTTGAGGATCCAGGGGGGTGGGGGCCTAGGCAGGTTTCTGAAAACAGTTTTTTGAAAAGCGTTCGGGAGCTAAACTGTAAATTTACCGAAAATTTGCTACCAAAACGCACTTACTGCGTCCAGATTTTTTTCTTACAAACGCATCATATTTCGACAAAAAATGCAAAAATGCATAAACGAATTTGTTCTATGAAATTTAGCTAAAAAAAAAAATTATGCACCCCTACTCACCCCTGGTCCCGTGACATCCTTGGGGAGTGTGAACAAGATTTTTTTTTTTTGGGTTTATGGATCCAGGGGGGGCCTAGGCAGGTTTCTTAAAACAGTGTTTGGAAAAGCGTTCGAGAACTAAACTGCAAATTTACCGAAAATTCGCTACCAAAACGCACTTACTGCGTCCAGATTTTTTTCTTATAACGCATCATATTTCGATAAAAAATGCAAATATGCATTAACGGATTTGTTCTACGATAATTAGCTAAAAACCATAAACTTCACTAACCCTACAAATAAATATCCGAAAAGCCATCAAACTTAACTAAACTGACAGGTAAAGCATCAGAGAAAGGGTCTATTTGAAATGGATATTCTGTAAACATTTTAGTAAAATGAAGGGCAATGACGGTTGAATCTGAAACTTAATGGTTTGCAGAACATTTTTCTTGCAACATTTTCTTTTCACAAACAGTATTTGTTTCACATTCTTTGCTTAAACATTGCCAATTTTGACGTTTAAAATTGCGAGTTTGACGTTTTGCGGAAAATTCCCAAATTTGTTACTTTAACTGCCCATAACTTCTTTGTCTTTACAGCTAGGGACCTAAATTTTGGTACAGAGTTCACTCTTTATAATACAAATACGCGTACCAAATTTGGTTGCCTTTACTTTGTTATTTCCGAAGATATCAATTTTTTTATAAAGAAAATACAAAATTTTCCGGGAAAACCTGGTCCGATTTTCCTGGCTAACGAACTTATCCAAGCCACTTGCAAAAGGAAGGTACTCTGCAAATTTTATCAAGATCGGTTCATTATTTTTTGAGTTATCGGTCGGATATATATATATATATATATATATATATATATATATATATATATATATATATATATATATATATATATATATATATATATATATATATATATATATATATATATATATATAAACACAGATCTCCCCATAAGCGAATTTTTAAAAAAAAATTCGCTAAAAGTTATGGGCATTTAAAGAAAAATAAATTGGGGTTTTCCTCAAAACGTCAAAGTGACAATTTAAAACATCAAGATTCGCAACATTTAGGCAAAGAACTTGAATCTAATACGGGCTATGGAAAGAAAATGTCTTAAGAAGAATGTTTTACAAACCCTGAAGTCTTAGTTTCAACCGTCATGGTCCTTCATTTTACTAAAATATTTCCAGAAAATTCATTTCAAATAGACCCTTTCTCTGATGCTTGGCAGTAGCCTTAGCTATAGAATTTATCGTTTAATGGTATATAATTTTTGTGGAATTTTCGTAAAAAATCAATAAAGCTCAATATATCTGTTATTATACAAGATATGAAAAAATATTGTATACATTAATTATACGGTGTCTTGAGCCACACCTTAAAAAATTATTGCTACCATCACAGGCTGGCCCATAAGTCGTTGGTGATACAAATAATTTATTTTTTTTAGTGGAAAACGCCTTATGCTTTTGCATTTTCCATCGAAATATAATGCTTGTTTGTAAGTTAAGAAATTCTGGAGGCAGCAAGTGCGTTATGGTAGCGAATTTTGATTAAATGCTTCATATTTGAAAAGCTCAATTTGATATTAACCTATAAGGTTGACCAAGAAACGGATTTTTTCGGTTACATTTTAAGTTTACTTTCGGAAATTTCTGTACGTTTTTAAACAATAAAGTTATTTTGATGAAACATGACACATTGTTTTTACTTTATAGGTTATACCAGTATGGTAACCAAATTTGATGCCTGCTTTCTGAAAAAAAAAACAAGACATATTTGCTATTAAAAACATTTTTATGAAAATTCACTACCATAACGCACTTGCTGCGTCTTTTTTAAATAGGGAACATGGGTCCAGTGTTATATCATTTGAAAGCTCTTCCTTTTCTGAATTCAGCACACTTTTTTTGGAAGTTTTATCAACTCGCTTAAAAAATATTCACAGTTGAAGGTGCAAAAACGCATTTCACTCATTCCGATAAGAAATGTGCTGATAGTCAATATTTTGTTGGTTTGTAAACAAAAAATTGACTATCAGAACATTTCTTATCGGAATGAGAGAAATGCGGTTTATTATTTCAGTTTATCGGTCGGTTGGATACTTGATAGTACTACCGAAAATTAATTTCACAATGGTGTATTCTGTAGAAGAAAGAATTGAAATAATTACTATTTTTTTCAAAAACGATGAGTGTGCCAACCGTACCGCAAATTTGTTTGAGGAACGACATCCGAACAGACATGTTAACAGAAAATACATTTTGGAGTTAGTTGCAAAGTTTCGACAAAGTAGTTCAGTAGCCAACAAAAAACGGGATCCTGAACGTAAATTTCCGGTTATAAATGAGACTACTGAGATTGAAGCTTTAGGGCAAATTGCTGCAGACCCAACTTTGAGCACGAGAAAATTGACCACTGTTTCAAACATCAAAAGAAGAACTATTCAGCGAATATTGAAGTATCATAAATTTCACCCATATAAAATTCATCTTGTACAACAACTGAATGAAGATGATTTAGATCGGCCGCCGGAGTTTTGTGAAATTATGACTGCACGAATAGCTTATAACGAAAACTTTCTGTTCAATATCTGTTTTCAGACGAGTGTACGTTTTTATTAAACTCTACAGTCAATCGTCATAATTGTCGCACACTCAAACTCCACAGAAACTGAATGTCTGGACTGGCATTTTTGCAGACCGTTTAATCGGTCCAATTTTTCTTGATGGCAATTTGAGTGGTGAAACGTATTTGGAGTTACTAGAAGATATCGTTTACCCTCTACTAATTGACATTGTTGAAAATGATGATCGCTATCAAGAAAATCAATTAGTGTTTCAACAAGATGAGGATTTTTCACAACGTGTTAGGGAATTTTTAAACAGAGTTTCCAGAGCAATGGATTGGGCGTAGAGGTGGTATTGAATGGCCCCCTAGATCACCGGATTTAACTCCTTTAGACTTCTTTCTATGGGGCCATTTAAAGAGTAGAACTTGCGCAACAGAACCGGAGTCTCTGGAAGAATTACGACGACGCATTGTTGAAGAATGCCGTCTAGTAACTCCACAAATGCTCCAGAATGTCAGAGCTCTTTTTGAACAAAATTTGTACTTTTGTATGGAAGCTGGTGGTCAACAATTTGAACACTTACTTAACTGAATAAACATTTTTGAACGTTTGGTTTTGTTTTTTAGTTTTTTTTTAACGAAAAATTGACTAATCAGTGCATTTCTTATCACAATGAGTGAAATACGTTCTTGCAACTCCAACTATGAATAATTTTTAAACTAGTTGATAAAACTTCCAAAAAAATTAGTGTGCTGAATTCAGAAAATAAAGAGCTTTCAAAGATGTAACACTCGATCCATGTTCCCTATTTAAAATACAAGGGTTGTTATCACCACCCTTAAGGGGTTGATGTGACAAAGTTGAGTTTCATGTCAAAACATGTCCCCCTCAATATTAAAATTCACGTGTTTCAGCGTTTCTTAAAAAAAAAAACCTCTGGGCGCTAACCGATCTGTTTCGTTTTCAATGCGCCAGCCTGTATATATATATATATATATATATATATATATATATATATATATATATATATATATATATATATATATATATATATATATAAAAACACGCATCTGCTCATTAGTGAATATTTCGTTCTACAAAAAAATCGCTAAACTCATCATACAAAATGTTAAGCGTTAACACACTAAGCCGATATTTAAGTGAAGTCACAGGACAGTAGTTAGTTTTCTAACCTCCGTTCATTAGAGATTGCCCTAAATTAATTCAAACAGCTGTATAATATATCAGAATATCTATGATATGATGTACTCAACATGCCAAGCGCATTTCAATAAAAATATGTCACTGATCTCAAATCCTACACATAACAATTAGGTTTACAGCTAATTTGTGGTGTATGATAGTGGAATAATGAATTGTTGACACAGTTTGGACTTAATTCAATTCTGAAATACTGCCTCTAATAATAAAGAAACATAACTCATCTTGATTTATGGGGTATCCATCTAAAAATAAACTTATCATACCAGTTCCCTGGTCTAATTTGCCATTTTAGTGATTGTGCAAAAATTGTTATTACAGTTCAATGTCATCATCACATAATCACAGTCTCAAGGCTACACACACACACATATATATATATATATATATATATATATATATATATATATATATATATATATATATATATATATATATATATATATATATATATATATATATATATATATCTGTGTGTGTGTGTGTGTCGCACCGATAACTTAAAAGATAATAGGCCGATTTTTAGTAAATTTCCTTAAAAAAAATCACTAATGAGGGGATCCCGACTTTTGATTTTTGAAGAAATTTCTTCAAGTGCGCGCTAATTAGGCCCCCAGAACACATATCCGGGGTCAGTTTCAATTTTTATATGTTTATATATATATATATATATATATATATATATATATATATATATATATATATATATATATATATATATATATATATATATATGTATGTATGTATGTATGTATCACACCGATAACTCAAAAAATAATAGGCCGATTTTAATTAAATTTGGTGAATACCTTCCTTTTGCAAATCGCTTGAATAAGTTCGTTAGCCAGGAAAATCGGTCCAGGTTTTCCCGGAAAATTTTGTGTTTTCTTTCGAAAAAAATTTATATCTCCGGAATTAACAAAGTAAGGGCAACCAAATTTGGTACACGAGTTTACATCCTTATAGGTAAGTAAGCTCTGTAGGTCAAAAGACAAAAAACTTATAGGCATTTAAAGAAAAATAAATTGGGGTTTTCCTCAAAACGTCAAAGTGGCGATTTAAAATGTCAAAATTGACAACATTTAGGAAAAGAACTTGAATCTAATACGGGCTATGGAAATAAAATGTCTCAAGAAGAATGTTTTACAAACCATGAAGTCTTAGTTTCAACCGTCATTGTCCTTCATTTTAATAAAGTATTTCCAGAAAATTCATTTCAAATAGAGCCTTTCTCTGATGCTTGGCAGTAGCCTTGGCTATAGAGTTTATCGTTTAATGGTATATAAGTTTTGTAGAATTTTCGTAAAAAAAACAATAAAGCTCAAAGATCTGTTATTATACAACATATGAAGAAAAAAAATTGGTAGATTAATTATAGGGTGTCTTGAGCTACATCTTATAAAATTATTTCTACAATTACAGGCTGGCCCATAAATCGTTGGTTATACAAATTACCTTTTTTTAAATCAAACACGCCTTATGTTATTGCATTTTTGCATTTTCCATCGAAATATAATGCGTGTGTGTAAGAAAAGAAATTCTGGACGCAGTAAGTGCGTTATGGTAGCAATTTTTGATCAAATGCTTCAAAATTGAGTAGCTCAATTTGCTATTAACCTATAAGGTTGACCAAGAAACGAGTTTTTTGGGGGAACACTTTAAGTTTACTTTCGGAAATTTTTGTACATTTTCAAACAATAAAGTTATTTTGATAAATCATGGCACATTGTTTGCACTATATAGGTTACACTGGTAACCAAATTTGATGCCTGCTTTCTTAAAAAAAACACATATTTGCTATTAAAAAATATTTTAATGAAAATTCACTACCATAACGCACTTGCTGCGTCCAGAGTTTTTATTAAATTTGGTAGGTACCTACCTTCCTTTTGTAAGTGACTCAAAGAACTTCGTTAGCCGCGAAAATCGGCCCGGAGTTTCCAGAAAATTGGTGGGTTCCATTGGGAAAACAAATTATCTCCGAAAATAACAAAACTATGGCAACCAAATTTGGTTCGCAGGCTTACAGTACACAAAGGATACTATACACCAAAAATTGGATCTCTACGTTAAAAAGTTATAGGCGTTTAAAGAACAAAATTTTGGGTGCCGCTGATGACTGGAGAAACGCACAAAGCCAAAATATTTTGTGTGGATATCAAAACCTATTATATATAACAGACATAGATTAAGTTTTTTGACGCAAAACGGTAAAGAAATACCAGAAAAATTATTTTCAAAATTGTATAGTTTTTTTATTAAAACCCCAAATTCGCGATTTAAAACGTTAATTGGGTAATTGCGCAAAGAACCTGAAACGAGTGCGGGTTATGTAGAGAAAATATCGCAAAAAGTATGTTTTACAGAGCCTTAAGTTTCAGCTTCAACGGTCATTGTCCATTTTACTAAAATATATGCAGAAAATTCGTTTCAGATATACCCTTTCTTTGATATTTTGGCAGTAGTTTTAGTTATAGAGTTTATGGTCTATAATTCTTAGCGAATTTTCGTAGAACAATTCGCTTAAAGCAGACCGCGACTTTTGAATTTTGAAAATATTTCTTCAAATGAGCTGAACTAGGCCTCCTAGAACCCAGATTCGGGGGTAGTTTCAGTTTGTATCTATTTACATATATACAAGCTGACGCATTTCTACTAAATCTCATATTTCCGTTATTATACAAGATACGAGAAACTATTGTACCTATACATTAATTATAAGGAGTCTTGACTTCATCTTACAGAATTATTTTGACCATCAGGGGGTGGTCCATAAGTCGTTGGTGATACAAATTTTCTTTTATTTTCAATCGCTATACTATTGCATTTTCGCATTTTCACATTTTCGCATTTTTCGCATTTTTCGCATTGTCCGTGGAATTATAACGCATGTTTATAAAAAACAAAATTGATAGCGTTTATCGTTTTCGAGCTATTCCAACGTTTTGCAACTCTTTACATTTTTGGCACATATCAAAAATTATGATACGGCGTTTTTACCAATAGATAGCGGAGTCCCATAAAGATGATGCAGTT
Organism: Tillus elongatus; assembly: GCA_964006375.1. Classification (NCBI taxonomy): domain Eukaryota; kingdom Metazoa; phylum Arthropoda; class Insecta; order Coleoptera; family Cleridae; genus Tillus; species Tillus elongatus. Next base: position 39,334,911 of record OZ023262.1, read on the forward strand.
AGAGAGGTTTTTGTTTATATTATTCGTTGAAAAATTGAAGATACTGTAAACAGGCAGCTCTCAAACAATGTCTGATTTTTTTTCAAATGAAACAGCCTGTATTTTGTGTTTCAGAAGTGAACGGCATGACCTCTGATTCTAGTTTTGTACAACACTCATTAGACCTACAAATATCAGTTTTGGAAATATTTACATTTATAATCCCATTCCATGATTCATCTAGGGATCATTTTTTATTTTTTTCAGTTTTTTATTCAATTCTAAATACCGATCAGATTATGTGATTATTTATCGAATCTCCAAAGAAGAATATTTAAATATTCAAATTAACTATGGTACAGAAATAATTAGTTAATAATAATTAATTTGATAGAGTTATCTATATTTTCATTATATATATATATATATATATATATATATATATATATATATATATATATATATATATAAGTACATAGTTGATAAATTGTTTTTACAAATGTCAAATAAAACTTTAAGGTGACAGAGTTAAGTAATGTTTTTTTCTGGCAACTTATGACTAAAAAATATGAGTATCTTTCCGCTTATGTTAATGAATTTTCGGAGAAAAAATTCACAAATGAGGAGGCGACAACTTTGGAATATTGAAAAAAAATGTTTAAATGAGACAAACTAGGCTACCTAAAACACACATCCGGGGTCAGTTTCAATATATATATATATATATATATATATATATATATATATATATATATATATATATATATATATATATATATATATATATATATATATATATACCCGCGCACCGAAAACTCAAAACATTATGGGCCGATTTTGATAAAATTTGGCCAGTGCGTTCCTTTTGCAAGTGCCTTGGATAAGTTTGTTAACCAGGAAAATCGGACCAGTTTTTCCGAAATAACAAAGCTGTGGCAACCATTATAAAATTATAATATATACCAAAATTAAGATCTCTAAGTTGAAGGAAAAAAGTATAGGCATTTAAAGAAAAAGGTTTGGGTACCACTAATGGCCAGAGAAACGCACAAAACCAAAATATTCTGTGTGCATAAGAAAATCAATGGTATATTACAGTTTTTTGGCGCAAAATGTGAAAAAAATAACAGAAAAATTGCTTTGAAAATGTTATAGTGTTTCTTAATGAAATGTGGAATTCGCGATTCAAAACGTCAAAATTGGCAACTTTTAGGCAAAGAACCTGAAATGGATACGAGTTATGTAGAGAACATGTCGCAAGAGGTGTGTTTTACAAAACCTTAAGTTTCAGCTTGAACCGTCATTTTACTAAAATATTTTTATATAATTAATTTTAAAGAGACCCTGTCTCTGATGCTTTGGCAGTAGTTTTAGTTATAGAGTTTATGGTTGAATATATTTTTTGCGAATTTTTGTAGAAAAAAATCACTATTGAGGATACCGCGACTTTTAAATTTTGAAAAGATTTCTTCAAATGAGCAGAACCTAGGCCCACTTAAACCCATTTCCGGATTTAGTTTCAGTTTCTATGCGTTAACATATATACAGGGTGACGCATTTCCACGGTAAAGTCCAATATATCCGTTATTATACAAGGTATGAGAAAAAAATGTATACTATAAATATAGGGTGTCTTGAGCTGCATCTTATAAAATAATTTTGACAAAAATTTAATGGAAAACATAAAAAAATACATTAGCACACCAACCGAGTAAACAAACAATTATAGTAGCAAATGAAAAATCGAAGTAATTGTTCGAAATGTTCCCCGTTCCTTGGATGCATAGACATGTACGTTTATAATATTATTTATTGCAACAGCAAGAAGTCACTATTAATATGAGGAGTTTCGATAATTCTTGACTTCAGATCTTATATAGTGTGGACTGGCTTCTTATAAACTTTATTTTTTAGGTAACCCCAAAGGCAATAGTCAAGGCATGTGTAGTCAGGTCACCTAGGAAACCACTGCACAGGTTCACTGGAACCAATCCAATTGTTGTCAAAAACACTATTAAGAAAGTTGATCACGAATTGTATATTATGAGCTGGTGCACCGTCTTGTTGAAAAAAAATTCATCATTTTTGACAAAAATGCGTGGAAAACAATATCTACTGATACATCATTGTAACCAGAAAAAAATATTCTTGTCGAAAAATTCTATATGGCGTCCATAAAACAAAACAAAAGTTGACTATCGCGACTTCGAAAGTAATGAATTAAAACAACTTATAAGATTACCAGGGCAGCCATAATAGCAAATTATGTATCAAAAGTTCAAGTTGATAAACAACATAGTTTTGGAGATATTGAAGAATATATATATATATATATATATATATATATATATATATATATATATATATATATATATATATATATATATATATATATATATATATATATATATATATGGTATTTCACTTATATCTAGGAAGCTATGGAACTTTTTGAAATCTGTAAATACCATCCAGTTGTACTTCTAATTGTGCAACTTGTGCCTATTTTAGCCAAGTTTGTATCTCTTACGGTTTCAGAGTTCCCAAAATCCCGCATCCTCTATATATATATATATATATATATATATATATATATATATATATATATATATATATATATATATATATATATATATATATATAGGTCCTAGTTCTCACTCATTTTAATAAATTTTTCTAAATTTAAAAGTCGTTATCTCCTCATTAGTTATTTCCGCGAAAATTCATTAAAAGAGCGCTATTACAAACCTGTAAGAATATAAAAAAGGCTGGACGCAGCAACTGCATTATGGAAGTGAATTTTCATAAAAATCTTTGTAATAGCAAATATTATGTCTTTCTAATGCAAGCAGACATAAATCTGGTTACCGGTATAGCCTATATATAGTAGAACAAATGTACCATATTTTATCAAAACTACTTATTGTTTGAAAATGTAAAAAAAAATTCGAAAATAAACTTAAAATGTTTTCCGAGAAAACTGGTTTCCTAGACAACAAACCTTAGGTTAATAACAAATGGAGTTAATGAAAATTGAAAATTCGCTACCAAAAAGCACTTACTGCGTCTCGATTTTTTCTTACAAACATGCTTCATGTTTCGATAAGAAATTCAAAAATGCAACAAAATAAGGGTGTTCGAAAAAACAATTCTAGGGATCACCAACGACTTACCGACCACCATGTGATTGTGAAAAAATTTTTATAAGACACCGTATAATTAACGTATACAATTTGTTCTCGTATCTTGTATAATAACAATTATATTAAGCTTTGCCGTAGAAATGCGTCACCCTGTATATATATATATATATATATATATATATATATATATATATATATATATATATATATATATATATATATATATATATATATATATAAACAGATGAAAACTGAAAGTAAACCCAGATATGGATTCTAGCATGCCTAGTTTACGCTCATTTGAAGAAATTGGAAGAAATTTTTTTAAATTCAAAAGTCGGGGTCTCCTTATTTACGAATTTTTTCTGCGAAATTAGCTAAAAATTATAGACCGTTAAACCAAAAACTTAACAAAACCTACAGCCAAAGCATCAGAGAAAGCGTCTATTTGAAATGAATTTTGACAATGACGGTTGAGGCGGAAACTTAAGGGTTTGCATCACACTCTTCTTGAGACATTTTCTTTACGTAATCCGTATTTGTTTCAGGTTCTTTGCCTAAATGTTGCGAAGTTTGACGTCTCCAAAATATAAATATATTCCTAATATTTTTATAATACAGATAAAAGTCGCGGTGACACGCGCTGTAGAATATAGATATCGCTTGTGTTTGCCAAATTTTTATTTTCTAAATTTGTGCAAACATAACTGAACTGGAAACCGCAAAAAATGTTAGTTCTAATTGAACAAATACCTACCTACATAAAAAATAAAAATAAAATCAGTCCTTGTAAATAAAACTACAGAGAAACAAATCACCAATCACATAATATCACCGGGTGGAGCACAGAATAAAATATACGATGTTGCCACGACGTGACGGTTTGGCGCAAAAAGCCCCAACTTCACTGGTTCCTGCCGCCCGTTATCAGGGCTGCTAGGATAATCGCAGCGATAATTACAGTCTTCACTATTTATTAAGTCCGGAGGGGGATAAGGGGGCCATGGTCTCTGTACTTTATATCTATGAATTAATTAATGTGCTTGGCTTCTGGCACATTTTTAACTAGTGTGTCGCCAGATGATCTACTTAAGATGCAATCAGATTCATTTCCTGAAAGACTGGTGTTCTATATTTCATAAATTAATAAATTTGAATTTGCATTGAAGTCGCATATAAATCAACTTGTAAAGGACTTGCACTTTGTGATATTATCAATGACGTTCGATGCCTCATTGAGTGTTTATGTTATTGGCGAATTTGCAGAAAAAAATGCTTTATGGCTAGATGGCAACTGTAAGAAACAATTATTCATTATGATTGTCGTTGCCTTTATTGGTGGAAAAGTTTCGTACTAAATACATACGTAGACACTTCTGTGACTGTAAAAGTGCACAAGAACAGAAATAGGAGCAGGTTCCTTATAACGAAAAAGTCTGAACGCAGATAGGCCGTTATGGTAGTGAATTTTCATAAAAATCTTATTAATAGCAAATTTATTTTTCACCACCATCCAATATGGTTACCAGTAAAACCTATTAGTACAGGCAATAGAGAATTTGTTTCTGCATTAAACTCACGGAGTTATTTTTTTCTGATAGATAGGTTCTGAATGACGTACTGAATGTAAAAACACAAACTCCTTACAAATTAGGAGGGCGGAAGTGCCGCCATTTTGAGAAAAACCGTTTCGGCCTATATCTCCGCAACCGTGCACTTTAGGCCAAAAATGGTAATGACCTTTATTGTAGATAATTGCAGTTCTCATCTTTTTTTATAAAATAATTTCTTTGTATCACTCACCGTTTACAACTTATAGGACTATTAACATTCATTTATTGACTTTTTTACCTCTATCTTTGTTAATAATTGTTTAAAAAATAAAATGCTTATAACTTAACTTTTTAATCGACAAATTTTCTAGAACTTTTACTTAACACTTTTTTATCTCAAATTAATATTAGTGAATTTTCTTTTAAAAAAATTCACTGAGGAGACCCCGACTTTTGAATTTTGAAAATTTGTTTTCAAATATGTGTTATCACAACGATAACTCAAAAAATAATGGGCCGATTTTGATTAAATTTGGTGAATACATTCCTTTTGCAAGTGGCTTGCTAAGTTCGTTAGCCAGGCAAATCGGCACTGGTTTTCCCGGAAAATTTTGTGTTTTCTTTAAGAAAAAATCATATCTGAAAATAGCAAAGTAAGGGCAACCACATTTGGTAAGCCGGTTTTTATCATAATAGGTACATTACCTACCAGAATTTAGTTTTGTAGGTTAAAAGATGAAAAAGTTATAGGCATTTAAAGAAAAATAAATTGTGGTTTTTCCCAGAACGTCAGAGTCGCGATTTAAAACGTCAAAATTGGCAATATTTTCGCAAAGAACCTGAAACTAATATAAGCTATGGAAAGAAAATGTCTCAAGACGAATGTTTTACAAAGCCTGAAGTCTTATCTTCAACCCTCATTGTCCTTCATTTTACTAAAATATTTCCAGAAAAAATTGTCGATTGAAAAGTGCAACATTTAACGCGTTATAACTTTGAAAATATTGATTTGAGAAAAAACGTTTTCACTAAAAGTTATAGGAAATTTGTCTGTTGAAAAGTTAAGTTATAAGCATTTTATTTACTAAACAATTATTAACCAATGTATAGGTAAAAAAGTCAATAAATGAATGCTTATAGTCGTATAAGTTGTAAACGGTGAGTGATACAAAAAAAAATTAACAAATAAGATGAAAAATGCAATTATCTACAATAATGGTCATTACCATTTTTGGCCTAAAATGCACGGTTACGGAGATAGAAGCCAAACGGTTTTTCTCAAAATTGCGGCACTTCCGCCCTTCTAATTTGTAAGGATTTTGTGTTTTTACATTCAGTACGTCATTTTGAACCTATCTATCAAAAGTTCGGGACGCAGCAAGTGCGTTATGGTAGTGAATTTTCATAAAAATATTTTTAATAGCAAGTTGTGTGTTTTTTTCAGAAATCAGACATCTAATTTGATTACCAGTATAACATATATAGTAAAATTTTCAACTCACGACTGTGGCGTTTTGAGGAAAACCCCATTTTTTTTCTTTAAATGCCCATAACTTTTTTGTCGATCTTCATTGTATCGATTATATAAATGTAAATATTCCTGCGACGTTTTCTTTACATCGCCCGTATCCGTGTCAGGTTCTTTGCTTAAAAGTTGACAACTTTGACGTTTCAAATCGCGACTTAGACGTTTGAAGAAGAGAAACTATAAAATTTTCAAAGTAAGTTTTCTGACATTTCTGGACATTTTTGCGCCAAAGTAAATTTAATCTTTAACTGTAATATACAATAGATTGTGTCATTCACACAAAATATTGTTCTTTTGTGCGTTTCTCTGGTCATCAGTGACACCCAAAGGTTTTCTGTAAATGCCTATAACTTTTTTGCTTTTAACTTAGAGATCTAAATTTTGTTATATAGTATGGTTTTAGTGAATTTTTATTTAAAAAAATTCACCAATAGAGAGGCATCGACGGTGAGACTTTCCAAAAAAAAATTTCAAATGAGCGCGAACTAGGATCCCTAGAACCCATATCCATGGTCAGTTTCAATTTTTATGTGTTTATATATATATATATATATATATATATATATATATATATATATATATATATATATATATATATATATATATATATATATATATATATATATATATATATATATATATATATATTATTGTGTTTCGGGGGTGCGTATTGTTTGGGTGTTTTTATATATTGTATTTTTGTATAGTGTATTGTGTTTTATTGTAATATTGAAATAAATGTGTTATTAAAGTTTTTGTTGGTTTTATTATTTTCACTGTATTTTTATTTAAATATAGGTGTTGATATTTGTGTTATTTGTTTTATTATGTTTTTGTTGGGCGCCTTTTGTTTTGTTTTTTTATATTATTATACTGAATTAAATTATGAGTTTATTAAGAAATATATATATATATATATATATATATATATATATATATATATATATATATATATATATATATATATATATATATATATATATATATACATAATTTTATCAAATTAAATATCTACCTGGTTTTTGATCTACTTACTATGCCACAGCTATTTTGTTGATACTGTTCTTCCCTACAGGGAATGTTTAATAGTTGAGTTCACCAATGTCGAAAATTCTTACTCTTGATGCATATATACTATATTTGCTGAACTTTTTATATACGGCTAGAGGATTAATTGGTCAATGGACAGATATCTGCGACATTTACAGACAATAAAATAATGAGCAATATATAATTTGAAATTTGAAATATTTATTATTATTATTATTTTTTATCAAAAAAGCTTTTTTTGTTTGGTTATTGACTTAATTTTATAAATTTAAATTCTTACTTGGGATCCCGTATATTACTAATTTTAACATACAAATATGCCAGCTTTATTAATGCAATTATGACTTATTATTGAGAATTTTATTTCCAATGCTTTGTTTAAAAAAAATGTTATGACTTGCTATGACGGATCTGAATAGTTTCATTGGCAATTATTTATCACCATGGTAACGTCGTTTCAGGTGAATTTTGTTGCTTGGTAACGGAAATATTAAAATGGAGGAAATAAGGTTGAATTTCTTACGTTTACTTATCGCCCTCTGGTGACTCTTACAAGTACTTCATAAATATTTTATATTTAGTTCTTCTTTTGGTATGATTGCCTTTGCAAATGACATTTAACTTCTTGGATTGACGTTGACATATTATTCTTTTATAAAACTTACAGGTTCATTTTTTGTTTTGATGATATAATACACTTTTTAACAATTATTGATGTATTACCTTTGCGTTTACTTGGCGTGGGTCAATCTTCTAGCTTATTCACTGTTTTTACTCAATTTATGTACGGGTATTCTTGATTGGAGTTGTTGTATAGCTGTTTACTGGTAGGTATAACCTATAAAATACTTTCACTCTAGTTTTTAATCATTTATATTAACTTTTTTGAACATTTTCTCTTGCTGCAATCTACTAGCTTGTTCTTTCTCCCAGCGTCTTCTTCCCAATCTCTCGTTCTTCCTCCCGGAAGTTCTAATTTTTATATTTTGTTTTGTAACTTCGAATCATAGTTGTTAATTTTTATTTAAACTTTTCATTTACCAATCACCATTTTCTGTTTTCAGATAAGCCAATAACATGATTTAACTACGTTAGTCAAAAGAAAGTCATTTCCTGCATATAATTCAATATTCCGATTTTATACATGTAAGTCAAAATTTTTCTAGAATAATTACTAACACATAGTTTCCCTAATTGATAATTAACAAATTTTTACTTATTTTCTATACATATTAACACATTTTGTTAAAATCCCTAATCACATTCCTATTTAAATTCACTTTGTTCTGTCGAAGACAGTTTATAAATTTGGTCTTTTACCAGCTTGTTTGTGTTTGTAGCTGTCTATACCGGGTTTATATCACTTTGTATTTTGTTAAGCAGTTCATTCATTGTGAGTTTAATTGTTCAATGTTTTCTGATACAAAAATGTTTTTTATGCCTTACCTAATAAATTTAAACTATGTCAAAATCTATTCATTGACGAATATATTTATATTTAATTGTTTTTAATTTGTAGGTTCAGTAGGATAAAAGGCTGCAATTTACCACCTGTGTCTGACTATAGCTAGGACAATAAATTGGATTTTTACTTCCAGGTATGTGTTTATTTTAAAAACATTTTTTTTTATAAATATATAGCCATGTCTGTGCATGCAATAATATATATATATATATATATATATATATATATATATATATATATATATATATATATATATATATATATATATATATATATATATATATGTATATGTATCCGTCTGATAACTCAAAAAATAATTAACCGATTTAAATGAAACTCGGCAAGGGCCTTTCTTTTATTAATGGCTTGGATGAGTTCGTTAGCCAGGAAAATCGGACAGGGTTTTCCAAGAACATTTTGAGTTTTATTTAAATTAAAAAAAAATTCTCCGAAAATAACAAAGGTGTTTTAATGAAGTTTACTATATGTGTTACCTTGGGAGAGACCTTACTACGTACCAAAATTCAACTTTCTAAGTTTATAGAAAATTGAGTTATTCAAATTTTAAATTATCTTTCAAAAAAAAATTTTTCTCCGAAAATTTCAAAGTTATTTTAACGAAATTTGGTGGATATTTTGCCCTAGACCATAGACCCTAGACCTTACTACATACCAAAATTAAACTTTTTAAGTTTATAGAAAATTGAGGTATTTAAATTTGAAGCATTTAATAAAAATTCACTAACATAACGCACTTGCTGCGTCCCGAGTTTTTCTTCTTATTATATGAGGCAACTTAGCGGTTGGAAAAAATCTTAATTTTTTTTGACCAACCCTAGCGTATGTAGGTAGCATTTAGTAAATAATTAAAGAAACATAGTTTCACAGAACTCAACATTTGTACATCAAATTTGTCTTTATTTATCTAAAGAATAAGTAAATACCGAAGCTAAATATGTTTATAAATGCAGATTGTGTAGCTAAAATCACTGCGTGTGGCATCGTTACAGAAGATTTAATTTAATAAAAGTATTTGTAATTCTCATTAAATAAATGTTCGCCTCATTATTTGTAATTAATATGCGAAAAGCTTGAATAAAATAGAGCAGTGCGACACGCGATTCCTTGCTTTGAATTGAAGATTTAAACATTTGAAATAACATTTATAGGGTTAATTATAGATAAGGACACAGATAATTATTTTGAAAGAGCTTTCAGTCGCCTAAAAGGCCTTTAAAACTATCTTCTAAATTATTACAAACTATTAAGATTCTTTGAAGTGTTGTAGTCTATAATCAAAATCATCTTCCGCCAGCTGCTGCACTAGCTAAACTTTGTAGTCTTTGAATGTTTCCTTTTAGTGAATTTTCGTAGAAAAAATTCACTAATGGGGAGATCCTGACTTTTGAATTTTGAAAAAATTTTGCAAATGAGCGCGAACTAGGACCCCTAGAACCCATATCCGAGGTCAGTTTCAATTTCTATATGTTTATATTAATAAAATTTTGAGTTTTCATTCGAAAAAAATTCTTATCTGAAAAAATAATAGGCCGATTTTAATAAAATTTGGCATGTACCTTCCCTTTGTAAATGGCTTTCACAAGTTTGTTAGTCAGGAAAATCGGACGAGGTTTTCCGGGAAAATTTTGAGTTTTTATGGGAAAAAATTTTTTATCTCAAAGAATAATGGGCCGATTTTGATAAAATTTGGCATGTACCTTTTCTTTGTAAATGGCTTTGATAAGTTCGTTAATCGAAAAAATTCGACGAGGTTTAGCGGAAAATTTTTGAGTTTTAATTGGAAAAAAATTTTTATCTTAAAAAATTAAGAATCTATGATAACCAAATTTGGTAGGTGGGTTTACGAAATAAAAAGTAAATTATACACCAAAATTTAGATTTCTATGTTACAAGAAAAAAAAGTTATAATAAAATATTTTGTGCCAGATCATTTCTATGAAAATTCACTACCATAACGCACTTGTTTAGTTTTTAGTCAATTTTTATTGAGAAAGTTATTAGTGAATTTTCATTAAGAAAATTCACTAATAGAGAGGTATCGATGGTGAGACTTTCGGAAAATTTCTTCAAATGAGCACGAATTGAGGCCTCTGGAACCCATTTCCATGGTCAGTTAAAATTTATATATATATATATATATATATATATATATATATATATATATATATATATATATATATATATATATATATATATATATATATATATATATATATATATATATATATATATATATATATATATATCAACCGATAACTCAAAAAATACTAATGGCTTGGATGAGTTCGTTCATCAAATCTTAACGGCCAATTCCTCTTAATAAAAAATTAAAAAATATTTTTTAAAACGCAATATCTCTCAAATTTTCTAAGTGATTGAAAAAAAATTTTACAACTTCAAAGAACATAGACAGACGTGGTTCTGTACCAATTTTCAAGTCGTTTAATCAAAGGAAAATAAAGTTATTCGAAATTAATAATAAAATAAACCTCGACATCACTTCAGATTTTGTAATCCAATATCTACAATGTTGGACAAAGACAGATGACATTATCTCTACTGCTATGCTATTTAAATAAATCGTAGATAAAAATCTAAACAATGAAAGTTTTGCAAAAACTCAGACATTGTGAGATACGACAGGAACGCCATCTCGGTGCAGGACCAGGTAATATGTTGTCACGACGACTCTAGTTTACACACAATTTTATAGATAGAGCTAGTTTGCGTCCAAAATTACTAAATATTAGCATGCGAATTTATACTAATGATTAAAAATTTAATAACAGTGATTTAATTGGTTAAAAGCATTTTAGAACGACGTTTCATTATGTATAAATATTAAGCTTTCCATTCTTCACAATCACGGTATTTAAAATTAAAAGCCATCTCTCTCTCTCTCTCTCTCTCTCTCTCTCTCTCTCTCTCTCCCTCTCTCTCTCTCTCCTAGTTTAATTTGACCACGCGTAGCTATTTGTCACAGAAAAACGTGTACGCTCCCGCTATGCGCATTGCATAACCTGGAAATCGACTCTGCTGGTGCTAATTCTCAATACTAGCGTTGTAAATATTCGGATGATACGGATTCATATAAAATAATATTCGGAATGATCATCCGATTACGTTTTCACATTAAGAAGGTTATATTATATTTATATTTAGCGTGGTATGGGATGGAATCGTAGATGCCGTATAGTATAATAAGTAATAATAATAACGTACACGTTGTAAATATAATTTTGTATTATTATTTTTGAATTCCTCTTGCCGATTCATTTAGTGTATAGTTGTTGGGATCTATACAGAGTCGTTCAAAAGTTATGGCCACTTTTCAAAAATATCAGAGGCACATTTGACGCTTTGTATCTTCATTAATATATCGTAACTATGCAAAACCAACACTGTATTGACTTACTTGTCAAGCATGACCTTAAACTATCGAGTAGTTATTTTCCGTTATTTTGAATTATGACAAGACGCGAAAATGAATTTCTCTCGACAAGAAATGATTGATATGATTTTTGTGTTAGGAGCAAATAATAAAAACTATTTATATGCGCAAGGCTCTATCACGAGAAATAACCCAATAGAAGACAACCACACAGAAGCGCTTTTGAAAGACTGATCCGACGTTTTGACGAAACGGGGAACCCACGATACAAGAAAACTGAGAGAAGCAAGCCTGTTTTGAAGGAAGAGAAAGAGTTGATAGTAAATTTGAAAGTGATAGAAGACCCTCATATCAGCTCAAGAAAAATGGTAGGGGAAATTGATATCAGTAAGACCTCTCATTTTTGGACAAAAATTAAAACAACATTTGTGTTTTTGATTTAACGATGTTTCGCCGCCTCATGCGCGGCTTCTTCAGGTTATTTATTTATTTTATTTTATATTAATTTACTACCATTGTACTTTTACGGTTAAGAGCTGTAAACATTAAAAAAGGCATTTTTAGAGGGTAAGTTCCCTTTAAATCGTTGCAATCTATATTTTTTAACAAATTATTTAGATGTATATCTTACCTGTATCTTGCACCATCACTCAATTGTACTTGCCGGGAAATATACCTTAGTTGCTACAGTTTATTGTATTCTAATCTTTAAGAGCGTTGTTCTAGAAATAATTAAGTATTGAAACATGCTTCATAGTCATTTATAGTTATCTAATTACTTTTCTCAAACATAGTTTAGAATTCTACTTTCTACTTGTTTATACAGGGTTTTCATTAATTCCCGAACCCTACGTGACCCGATTCTGTCTCTCTCTTAGTGGAATGTGATTTTATGAGTTGTCAGTCAAAAAGTAACCAAAAAAAAACACTAGACTAGGGACCCCAAAGTTACTAAATCAATTGACAGTTCATTCCATTGGCGCTCATTTCCCTTTTGACCGGTTATTTTGTATGTATATTGTGCATTTTCCAAGTTCGACCAGTGTTTACCTTCTTCAAATAATTTTATATCTATTGGACAATAAAAATAAACAGTTTTTATCAAAACTTAGCATTTTCATTCCGTTTTTACGTAAATTAAAAGTGTAGGTATGTTAAGGTTATGTTGTTGACGATATTCAACATCGCATGGAACGAAGCCCTACCAAATCTGTTCGTCAATAATCTGCCCAAACAGGTACATATTTGTTCAATGTTACACCATACACATTCCTAAAACCGTAAATTAGAAGTTTAAATAATCGGACCTCAATTTGTTTACGTACATTACAAAATTTTGATATCTATACAAAATAAAAGTAATATTTTATTATGTTTATAATTTATTTTTTTAACAATCAATAACAGTAAACTATACATGAACAGACTTGTTGTTAAAAATACTAAATACATTTAAGACATTTACTGTTTAAACTTGTTATAATTTTTATATTTTTTATAAAACCCCAAAGGAAATATGAGACAACACTGGCATCTTAGGGATTTCATTAATTCAGGGTGTACAACCGTGTATGTCGGGTTGCCTAACTTAAGCGGTCACGTGGGGTTCGGGAATTAATGAAAGCCCTGTATTTTGAGTATACTGTCATTTTTTCTATTGCACAATCAACTTATACTTATAAAAGTGGTTACTAGAATATTTTGTTGAGTTTTTATATAAATATTTTTTATGTTGTATAACCTTGTGACTGAGTTGGTTTCAAAGAGGTTGTATATGTAACCTCTTTGGTTGGTTTGAAGAAATGAGATTTTTGTTTTCAGCATATTATGGATAATTTCCATTTTCAGCATTGGCGACACTGATTCCAGGTCGCTTCATTTAAGTGAAACTTCTATGGAGAGTTGGAGAGGAATCTGAATCTATTATGTGATAGTTCCGTAGTCATAACATGACGTCATGACCACAATTACGCATACATAATTATTAAAGAATTGATGTAACAGCTCAGGCATTTTTATGGAGGGTATCTCCTCAATGAACATTACTCTAATAAGAAAAATAATAAGAACTTTCATTTTTCATCATTTTGTCACTGTGACATTGACAGAAAACAGCTGTTTTCGTTTTCATCGTTTTTCATTTTCCTACATCACGTCAGGAATCTGCAAGGAAAATGACTGCTGATTTAATTGTAGATTCTCAAATTCGAGTATGGGTCTTTTTACCCATAGTAGTGATTACATTTTTAGTGGGAATACTAAGACACTACATTTCCATGTTACTAGCAAGCCAGAAGAAAGTTGAGATTCAACAATTACAAGACAGGTATCAATCCTAACCTTACTTATTTTGTTTTGTGGATTGATTTTTTTTGCATTTTTATAGCCAGTTAATACTGAGAGCACGGGTTTTAAGAGAGAACTACAGGTACATTCCCAAAGCATCATTCCTAACTAGACGACACGCTTTTAATAAAGAAGAGGATGGTTATTTGACACAAAAACGTCCCCCTGTTACCACAAACATGATGACTGACCCTACGATGATGACTGATATGTTAAAAGGAAACCTAACCAACGTATTGCCGATGATTATAATTGGAGGCTGGATTAATTGGATGTTTTCTGGATTCATCACAAGTACGTATACTCTCAGTATTTCATATGGACCGTACAGATGCAAAAATCTGTGTTGCAAACCGGTTGATTTTGGGAAATCACGAAAAACAGTTTTACATGTAATTTCTCATTGCTATAGTCCGAGGTTATTATCGTTGTCACGACGCACGCCAATAAGTGCTTACTTTGATTGGACTGTATATGATTTAATTAAAATATGGCGAACTACAGCTACAACCTACCTGGTTCAATTTCTCCATCTTGACTCTTCTTATCGCTGCCCTGTCATCTGCCTTTTACAGAGTATATTGCAGAGTTTGAAAAGTGTCACATTTATGTGTGACAAATGTTGTGTTAAGTTTTTTTAGCATAAGTACAAAAGTAATCCAATTTAATGACGGTTTCTTGAGAAACGTAGTTTTAATACATTTACCACAATTATTTGAAATTTAGCTCACACAGAAGGTACACACGCTCATGACCCATCTTGCTTCGACAGTCATGCAGTTGAATACAATCTAAAGTTTCCATGAACATCTGTATTGCTTGTTGATTGAATAAATTTTAAAAAAAACTGTTTGTTTATTTTAAAATGTGTAAAATTACTAAATTAATTTTATTCAAGTCCAAACAGCAACTAAGTTACATGTTTTTTGTTACAGCAAAGGTTCCATTTCCTCTTACTTTACGTTTTAAATCGATGTTGCAAAGGGGGATTGAATTAAGTCATCTGGATGCATCTTGGGTTTCTTCTGCCTCCTGGTATTTTTTGAATGTTTTTGGATTGAGGAGCATATACGCTCTTGTTCTTGGAGAAAATAATGGTGAGTATAATATATGAAACTTCTATTGTGTAATTACATGTTATAAGGTGTAATTGGGTCGGTGGGTTCGTGTAATATTTACCAACAATGGTTAGCCTTAATAGTTTAATGAAAACAGATAGATTGATTGAAATAACGTGTGAATTCTAAAGAATAATAATATGAACTTAAAACAATTCTAGTAATAAAACATCGCGAGAGGGGGACGACACGCACTCTTCACTTTTAAGTCTGCCATTTTCATATTAATGTGACCTGTGATACGGTCGATGCACTTCAATTGTCTTAACTTTGGACATCTGGCTGGTATTGGTACCTGTCGTAGAGGGCGTTGGGACCTGTTCAGGTACCTTCTGCCTTACAATCTCCCTCTTTGGATCAAGCAACCGTCTCGAGCGAGGTACAAAACTGGAGTGGTAGGTTCTTGAACTGCGGATGTTATATCCTTTGCTGGAGCAGCCTGATGCGACATCTGGCGGAGCTGCAGTTTTATTGCCTGAGGGAGGTCGTCCACGACGCCGCAGGGGTCGTAAGGGAAACTGGTCTTCACCTTTATAGGAAGACAATGCGGAAATGTGATTACTTTCCGAGCGGGACGGCTGGATCGTTAACTCTGGCCACCTCAAAGCTTGTTGGGGTCACGACTCGATGGAACCACTTCGGTGCAAATTTGGACGTGAATGCATTCTTAGCACTGCTTAGGGTATGCGTCGCTACCATAACCTTTTCTCCGACTCTGAAAAGTTTGACGTCTCTTCTATTTTGGTCAGCCTTCTTTTTCGTAGCATCTTGATTTTTCTCGTGCGATTCGCGGGCAATCTTGAGAGTTTTACCAAGTCGATCCAGGAAAATACTTATCTGAGGTACAAAATTTTGATCCTGGACGATAGAACGTAAATCTCGGTTGACGTCGTCTGGGGTTCTCAACTCTCGTTCAAAAGTCAAATAAGCAGGTGTGTAACCTGTACTTTTACATCGTGCAGAGTTCAAAGAAAATCTGATAGCTGGAATTTTCTCAGCCCACAAGGTGTGATTATCTTTGGTAAGGATCGCCAGTTGTGTCTTCAGGTCCCTGTTTTTTCGTTCGACGGGATTACTTGCAGGATGGTAGGCTGGTACTAACGGCTGAGTAAAGCCTAAGCATAGTGCAACCTTTTGCATAACTTCACTGACAAACTGGGGTCCATTGTCACTAATTACTTTTGTAGGTACACCAAATCGGAGTACTACTTCATTTACTAAACATCTGGCACACTCTTCTGCAGTAGCTACTTTTAGCGGAAAGAGTTCAATCCATCTACTGGCGGTGTCTTCGACGACTAATATCCATCTGGGGTTTCTGGCAAAGGACCAAACAAATCCATGGACATGGATACATTTTGATAAGTAATCTACGACATCTTTTCTCATATTAGGCCAGTAATATCTTCAAGAGATCTTATGTAGAGTACGATCCACTCAGAAGTGACCAGCAGCGGCAGCGTCATGATGTTGTGTTAGAATTCTAGGCACGGCTGAACGAGCTACCACTACTTGAGGTTCATCTTCATCTTCTTCGGGAACATAACGATACAGGATTCTATCGGACATGATGTAACCTCTTTTAGACCAACATCTAGCATTGATGGTCAGAGTAGGATCAGTCTCCTCTAGAGCAGTGATTATTTTCTTCGTGTCCGGGTCTTGCATCTGTTCTTCTCTCAGGTCCATAGCATGTTGGACAGGCAGCTACACAGCTACGAAATTGATTTCTGAGTCAGGGATCGGGGGCCTAGAGAGAATATCGGCAATAATATTCGATTTCCCTGGAATATACTTAATTTTCAAATCCAGTTCTTGCAACGATAATACCCATCTCGCTAATCTACCACTAAGTGACTTTAATGATAGCAACCATTTTAACACAGTTGATGGTCACTTTGTAATATAACGGTAGCTCCATCTAGGTATCCTCGAAATTTGTCAATTGCCCAAACTGCTGCAAGAGCTTCACGTTGTGTGGTGCAGTAGTTTCTTTCGGCCTCAGTTAACAAACGACTCGCAAACTCCACAGGTCTTTCGTCGGGTCCCTCCCCCTAGAGGAGACATGCTCCCAACGAATATAAACTGGCGTCGGTGCGGAGAATGTAGGGAAGTCTAGCGTCTGCCTGTCTTAGGATAAGGCTACTTGTGAGTCATATCTTCAAGTGTTCAAAGGCGTGCTGTTGACTGGGTCCCCACTCCCATTTTGCATTCTTCTTCGTAAGAGTGTTCAGCGGACGGGATATGTCTGAAAACTTCTCTATAAATCTTCTAAACCACGAAGCGGTACGATCTACTCCGAAGTGACCAGCAGTGGCAACGTCATGATGTTGTGTTAGAATTCTAAGCACGGCTGAACGAGCTACCGCTACTTGAGGTTCATCTTCAGCTTCTTCGGGAACATAACGATACAGGATTCCATTGGACATGATGTAACCTCTTTCAGACCAACATTTGGCATTGATGGTCAGAGTAGGATCAGTCTCCTCTAGAGCAGTGATTATTTTCTTCGTGTCCGGGTCTTGCATCTGTTCTTCTCTCAGGTCCATAGCACGTCGGACAGGCAGCTCCACAGCTACGAAATTGATTTCTGAGTCAGGGATCGGAGGCCTAGAGAGAGTATCGGCAATAATATTCGATTTCCCTGGAATACACTCAATTTTCAAATCCAGTTCTTGCAATGATGAAGCCCATCGCGCTAATCTACCACTAGGTGACTTTATTGATAGCAACCATTTTAACGGTTGATGGTTACTTTGTAATATAACGGTAGCTCCATCTAGGTATCCTCGAAATTTGTCAATTGCCCAAACTGCTGCAAGAGCTTCACGTTGTGTGGTGCAGTAGTTTCTTTCGGCCTCAGTTAACAAACGACTCGCAAACTCCACAGGTCTTTCGTCGGGTCCCTCCCCCTAGAGGAGACATGCTCCCAACGAATATAAACTGGCGTCGGTGCGGAGAATGTAGGGAAGTCTAGCGTCTGCCTGTCTTAGGATAGGGCTACTTGTGAGACATATCTTCAAGTGTTCAAACGCGTTCTGTTGACTGGGTCCCCACCCCAATTTTGCATTCTTCTTCATAAGAGTGTTCAGCGGACGGGATATGTCTGAAAACTTCTCTATAAATCTTCTAAACCACGAAGCTGTCTGAAGGAATGTGAGTAGCTGCTTCACGTTCTTCGGTTCTGCCATTTCCTTAAGGGCTGCAATCTTGGATGGATCTGGTCTCAGACCATCTGGAGTAATAAGATGGCCAAGATATTTGACTGAAGAACAACCGAACCTACATTTGTATCTGTTTAGACTGAGCTTGAATAATCTGAGTCTTTCAAACACTTTGCGAAGATCGTGTACGTGATCTTCAAAGCTGGACGACAAAACTATGAGATCGTCGAGATATACCAGCAAGTTTATGTCCTGTAGGTCTGCTTTAAAGCCGTCCATTAGTCTCATGAAGGTTGCAGGGCTTCCTTTCAAGCCAAATGACATTCTAGTGAATCGGAACATTCCGAATGGCGTAACAAACGCTGTTTTGTCTTGATCACCAGGTCTGACAGCAATCTGGTGGTATCCAGACTTGAGATCAAGAGTGGATATATAGGCAGACTTCTTTGTCATGTGCAAAAGATCGTCGATTCTGGGAAGCGGATACTTATCATCCCTGTTAATTGAATTAAGTCGTCGATAATCGACGCATAAACGAACACCTCCATCTTTCTTGGGAACTAAGACCACAGGAGCAGCATAGGGAGAGTCGCAATAATCTATGGTACTATCATCCAGTAATCGGTCGAGTTGTTTTGACTTCTTCTGCAGCAAGCGTAGTGCGGGGAAACTTCTTCCAGGGGAGCACTACGTGTTTCTTATTTAATTGACTTGCTTGAATTGGCAGTAAGGTGAGTGCGGGGAAAATTATTCCAGTAAAGCACCAGTCTTGTAAAACACTATGTCTTACACATTAGTTTTTTGTACCTTAGACAATAATTGGACACACGTTGAAGCACGTTCTGTGTCGAAGTGCAGGGAAAGTCTCTTTCCAATAGAGCACTAATTATTGTCTTTGCACTCAATACAATTATTACAGCACACGTTAGCTATCCACTTGCGACGGGATGAGGGAAAACTGTTTTTTCCAATGAAGCACCAAAAGTCGTTCACTGTTCGCACTAAAAATTAGGGCTCCCGTTGAGGCGCCATTTTATAAGGTGTAATTGGGTCGGTGGGTTCGTGTAATATTTACCAACAATGGTTAGCCTTAATAGTTTAATGAAAACAGATAGATTGATTAAAATAACGTGTGAATTCTAAAGAATAATAATATGAACTTAAAACAATTCTAGTAATAAAACATCGCGAGAGGGGGATGACACACACTCTTCACTTTTCAGTCTGCCTATTTTCATATTCATGCGACCTGTGATACAGTCGACGCACTTCAATTGTCTCAACTTTGGACATCTGGCTGGTATTGGCACCTGCCGTAGAGGGCGTTGGGACCTGTTCAGGTACCTTCTGCCTTACAATGTTCCTTTATATTATTTACATTTAAATCAAACTGTCAACAACGTAAATATTCGCAACTGTGTCATGCATCTGTGTCACATTACTCTGTTTCCAAGTTTACAGAAAACAACATGTCTATTAAAATACAATCCACTTAAAACAGTCTAGTGCTTCTATTTCTATTGCTTTTCATTTTGAGTCAGCGCAAGTATCAGCATTTCGGTCCATCGCACCGGATTTAAGTAAACGTTTGGTGAATTACAAGTAAATAATTCAATTAATCAAGTAGTGATTATTGTACCTGAAGGCCTGAAGAGCAAGCTGTTAAGCTACAGGTATCAACGTTCCAACATGCGAACAGGTAGGCCAGTCTAGAATTGCAGATGCAGCAGCACAAGCTGAGGGGTATTCAAGGGTGATCAGTTCGCTGGGCGATTTGAACGAGCCAGTCGGACAGTGACATAATTCTTCTAGTTTTTATCCATGTACCATACATTTCCCTGATATATATATATATATATATATATATATATATATATATATATATATATATATATATATATATATATATATATATATATATATATGTAAACATATAAAAATTGAAACTGACCCCGGATATGGGCTCTAGGGGTATTAGTTTCTTTTTACTACCTACCCCGTGCAGCACTTCTATTCACTCCTGATCCAGTAACTTCCTTGGGGGGTGTGAACAAGAAATTTTTCTTGGGTTTTGTGGATCCAGGGGAGGGCCCTAGGCAGGTTTTTCTGAAAACAGTTTTTTGAAAAGCGTTCGGGAGCTAATCTGCAAATTTACCGACAATTCGCTACCAAAACGCACTTACTGCGTCTAGATTTTTTCTTATAAACGCATCATATTTCGATAAAAAATGCAAAATGCATTAACAAATTTGTTCTACGAAAATTAGCTAAAAAAAATTATAGACCGTTAAACCATAAACTTCACTAAACCTGCAAATAAATATCCAAAAAGGCACCAACTTAACTAAACTGACAGCCAAAGGATCAAAGAAAGGGTCTATTTGAAACGGATATTTTGTAAATATTTTAGTAAAATGAAGGGCAATGACGGTTAAATCTGAAACCTAAGGGTTTGCAGAACACTCTACTTGCAACATTTTCTTTTCACAATCGGTATTTGTTTCACATTCTTTGCCTAAACATTGTCAATTTTGATGTTTAACATTGTGAGTTTGACGTTTTGAGGAAAACTCCAAAATTTGTTTCTTTAACTGCCCATGACTTCGTTGTCTTTAAAGCTAGAGACCTAAATTTTGGTACAGAGTTCGCTCTTTATAATACAATCACGCGTACCAAATTGTTGCCCTTACTTTGTTATTTACGGAGATATGAATTTTTTAGAAAGAAAACACAAAATTTTCCGGGAAAACCTAGTCCGATTTTCCTGGCTAACGAGCTTATCTAAGCCACTTGCAAAAGGAAGGTACTCACCAAATTTGATCAAGATCGGTCCATTAAGTACACTTGGAGAACACCCAAATCACCACAACACATATTTCAGAGACCTTACGATCGTTTCGTTGACCAAGTCAACATCTTCAGAGGAAGAAAAATTCTAACATAAAAAACTAGATCCCGTATATTTATATCGCGTCAAAGAAAACGAACTAGTCCGAATGAAAGTTGTCGTCCAAGAACGATTGTTTGTTTATTGCGCAGTGAAACAGGTGGGAGACCTGCTTTAATCTTTTGGTCGACAAATTTATGACCCTTATCTAATATAGGTTTAAAAAGGACCGGCGTTCTTTAAAGAAACAGCACGTTTCCTTTCGATCTAGAACTTTACAATGTGGATATTGGTTTATGCCGATAAAGACATCTGCTGAGATAAACAACATAAACTCAAATCATCTCTTTTAAAAATAGAAAAATAAAACCCAGATGTCTGTCTCACCGTGTTACCTTCAACAAAGGAAAAATAGTTCAACTAAAATACTACACAAAAACTAAATATTGATTTTAATTCTACGTGAAAATATTTATATTGACTACTTAGATACAAAAACCGAACAGGTATTTAAATCAAGACATAGTGATTAGTATATGTATAAACCGGTCGAGTTATTGACCATAATTTATTAGTCTACCAGACTAATTATGAGTATTTAAGCGGTTAAATGCAAAGAGCAAACAATGGGCTAGAAATTACAGGTGGCGCACGGTTTAATGAAGTTTTGTTCTTAATAGACCTTAATATAAAAATACTTTCTAATGAATCAAGCATAGTTTGATGTCTGACATTTTTGACAAGTTTCAAATTTTCTTTGTCAATGTGGTGGTTATTATCCCACATATGTTGTGCCACACAAGATTTGTCTACCGTACCATATCGTAACTGTGCGAGATGTTCACGAAATCTGGTGGCTATGTTTCTCCTAGTTTGGCCCACGTATTTAAGATCACAATCTTTGCAACTAATCTCATAAATTCCGGACATTTCAGTGACTTTGTCTTTGTCTTTCGTATTACCCAACAAATTTTTTAAATTACTTTTCGTCGAAAACGTCAAATGTAAATCGGCTTTCTTAAAAATACTTTCCAAACCCTTTGTGATTCGTGGTTCATAAGGTAAACATACAAATTTTTTCTCGATTTTATCATTCTTAAATGTCGTACATTCAGATATCAACTTCTTTGTTCTGTGTTTGTTAACTAATTTGTCTATTAAACCATCCGAGTAACCGTTATATCTCGCTACATGTTTTATGTATTTTAATTCTGTATTAAATCTATTTTTACTCAACGGAAAATTTATCAATCTATTTACTAAGAAATTGAAACTAGCCGTTTTTTGTGCAAACGTATGGTGTGAGTCATTAGGAATATAATTAATAGTAGCCGTTTCCTTCCTATAGACATCAAATTCAAGCGAGCCTTTATTTTTATTTTTAATAACTAGTACATCTAGGAACGAAAGTTTATTGTTAATTTCTATTTCGTGGGTAAATTTTATTGAATCAAATTGACTATTTAGTTTTTCAGTAAATTCTTCTACCTTACATGTATTTGTGTCAAACACTGCAAAAATATCATCGACATAACGCAACCAAACTCTAGGGAAATACCCACTTTTATTTTTTAAATCCGTCTCAAATCTGCTCATAAACAAATCTGCAATAATGGATTGCCCATAGCTGATGATATTTTTGCAGTGTTTGACACAAATACATGTAAGGTAGAAGAATTTACTGAAAAACTAAATAGTCAATTTGATTCAATAAAATTTACCCACGAAATAGAAATTAACAATAAACTTTCGTTCCTAGATGTACTAGTTATTAAAAATAAAAATAAAGGCTCGCTTGAATTTGATGTCTATAGGAAGGAAACGGCTACTATTAATTATATTCCTAATGACTCACACCATACGTTTGCACAAAAAACGGCTAGTTTCAATTTCTTAGTAAATAGATTGATAAATTTTCCGTTGAGTAAAAATAGATTTAATACAGAAAATTAAAATACATAAAACATGTAGCGAGATATAACGGTTACTCGGATGGTTTAATAGACAAATTAGTTAACAAACACAGAACAAAGAAGTTGATATCTGAATGTACGACATTTAAGAATGATAAAATCGAGAAAAAATTTGTATGTTTACCTTATGAACCACGAATCACAAAGGGTTTGGAAAGTATTTTTAAGAAAGCCGATTTACATTTGACGTTTTCGACGAAAAGTAATTTAAAAAATTTGTTGGGTAATACGAAAGACAAAGACAAAGTCACTGAAATGTCCGGAATTTATGAGATTAGTTGCAAAGATTGTGATCTTAAATACGTGGGCCAAACTAGGAGAAACATAGCCACCAGATTTCGTGAACATCTCGCACAGTTACGATATGGTACGGTAGACAAATCTTGTGTGGCACAACATATGTGGGATAATAACCACCACATTGACAAAGAAAATTTGAAACTTGTCAAAAATGTCAGACATCAAACTATGCTTGATTCATTAGAAAGTATTTTTATATTAAGGTCTATTAAGAACAAAACTTCATTAAACCGTGCGCCACCTGTAATTTCTAGCCCATTGTTTGCTCTTTGCATTTGACCGCTTAAATACTCATAATTAGTCTGGTAGACTAATAAATTATGGTCAATAACTCGACCGGTTTATACATATACTAATCACTATGTCTTGATTTAAATACCTGTTCGGTTTTTGTATCTAAGTAGTCAATATAAATATTTTCACGTAGAATTAAAATCAATATTTAGTTTTTGTGTAGTATTTTAGTTGAACTATTTTTCCTTTGTTGAAGGTAACACGGTGAGACAGACATCTGGGTTTTATTTTTCTATTTTTAAAAGAGATGATTTGAGTTTATGTGGTTTATCTCAGCAGATGTCTTTATCGGCATAAACCAATATCCACATTGTAAAGTTCTAGATCGAAAGGAAACGTGCTGTTTCTTTAAAGAACGCCGGTCCTTTTTAAACCTATATTAGATAAGGGTCATAAATTTGTCGACCAAAAGATTAAAGCAGGTCTCCGACCTGTTTCACTGCGCAATAAACAAACGATCGTTCTTGGACGACAACTTTCATTCGGACTAGTTCGTTTTCTTTGACGCGATATAAATATACGGGATCTAGTTTTTTATGTTAGAATTTTTCTTCCTCTGAAGATGTTGACTTGGTCAACGAAACGATCGTAAGGTCTCTGAAATATGTGTTGTGGTGATTTGGGTGTTCTCCAAGTGTACTTATTAGTGCTCATCACAGGTTCCAGTTTTCACATATCGGTCCATTATTTTTTTAGTTATCGGGCGGAGATATATATATATATATATATATATATATATATATATATATATATATATATATATATATATATATAACACAGATCTCCTCATTAGCGAATTTAAAAAAAAATCGCTTATATGTGTGAAAAAATCCTGCTATCTCATCTCAATGTAGTAATTACGATTGGCCTCTTTTTATTTAAGAGGTACAAGGTTATCACTTCTCTGCATTAGTTTAACAAAATTAAGCAATTTGTGTTTTTTAGTGAATTTTCTTTAAAAAAATCACAGATGAGCTAAAAGTAATTAAATCGGTTCCACTTTTTAAGAATAAAGGTGCTTCTCTGGATCCAGATACCTATCGTGAAATATGCTTAGAAAATCAGCTTGCAAAAATATTCGAAAATGCCTTTCATGTCAGATTAACTTAACATCTAAAAAAAATTAAGCTTCTTGAGCCATTTCAACATGGTTTCACACAAGACAGATCAACAATGAGAGCTATAGCAGAGTTTTGTGCATTTGTGGATGATTTATTAAATAACAAGAAACATCCGGTAGCATTATTTTTCGACCTAAGTAAAGCTTTTAATACTGTTAATCATAAGCTTCTGCTGGAAAAACTTGATAGAATGGGAGTCTGTGGTATAGCTTATCAGTGGATGGAATCTTACCCCACAAGGAGAAGACGGGCAGTATTTGTTAATGGTCATAACTCCGAATATAGAGAAGTTAATACTGGAGTTCCACTTGGGTCTATTTTTGGACCACTGCTATTTATAATTTTTGTTAACGAGATGCCCTTGACATGTTCAACTTCTAATACTTTAGTTGTATATGCAGATGATAGTAACTTTTTGACCTCAGAAAATACTTTATTGGTTAGTGTGATGAGAACCAAAGAGTCTGTAAACGAATTTTCAAGATGGTTTGACAATAATGGCCTGTAAGTAAATGTAAGTAAGACATTCTTTATGACATTTCCCCCAAAAATGCAAGTATTGATTGTAATTATCTTCTACGAGCCAGTCATAAATCATTAAAGCAGGTGGAGAATATGAAGTTTTTAGGTCTAACTATTGATCAGAAAATGACATGGGAGAACCATTCTGATAATGTAATATCCAAAATAAGCAGATTTTGCTGTGTGATTAGATACTTGTGGACCTCAGTTAGTCGTCACATTCTGAGGTTTTTATGTTTTGGACTTGTACACCCAAATATATCTTATGGCTTAATATTTTGGGAGGTTCCTCATATGCTGAAAAGGTGTTCATAATGCAGAAGCGTATGGTTAGATGTTTGACTGGCTTAGCACCATTAGAACACTCTCGGGGGGCATTTATCAGCTGGAAAATTTTAACACTGCCATGCCTTTATATATTTCTGCTAGTGGTTGATTTACAGAAAGCTGAGATAAGCCTTCCTAAAAACTGTGATATGCACCACTATAATACAAAAACAAGGGCACTTACATTTTCTACTCCCGCCTAGCAGCAGGACAAAGCTCTGCAACATACCAAGGGATAGTCATGTATAATAAATGTTTGGAAATTTTCGGATATCTGAATAGTTCAAATTTAAGAGCAACTTTACATGGCGTTCTGGTAAAAAATGCTTTTTACTCTGTTGCAGAGTTTTTAAGTTTTAAAATTGTAATATATGTAAATAACAATGTATATAATTATTAGGTAGTTTTATTAAAGGCTGTGAGTATATCTTGTATGTTTTTATAGAGCGATAAGAAATGCGTTATCGCCGACACCAAAAATATTCACAGTCCTACAGGTACGCTCGTGAATTGTAGTAGCAGTAAGTTTATTAAAAAGCGATTTGTATTATAGTAATGTACGTTTTAGAATAAAGCTTATTTGGGGTTACAAGGTATTTAATTTACTTGTAAAAAGCCACCACAAAACGTTAGAAAAATGTAATGAATTCTTATATTGTAGTATAGGATTTATATGTGATGTGTGTTATCTTTTTATCAATTATCTGTGTGTGTGTTGTGTATTTTAATAGTATTTTATATCTCTGCCTACATTTTATATTCGACTAGTCTGATAAGTTGTATCACTTGAAAGATGAATAAAGATTATTATTATTATTATTATTATTATTATTATTATTATTATTTGATATAAGCGTTACATTTTCTCAGTATTACTACTGGAAACCTTTTGATCGACCCCCGCGCGTGACGTTGGGGCTCGGCTCGGTGGATGGGGATGAAATTCATCATATCCCATTATGCCGATATTATCAGTAGAGTGTGACTTCCGGTGCTCCAACACAGCAGACGTGTTTGAGGTCGCCATAACCGAGGAATTTTCGGACTATGTGGCATGTTTACAGCAGAATCGCCCTCTGCCCCACGTTAAGGATGTTATTTGGTAGTCCGAGTTCCTTTAGATTTCCCATGAAATTTTTGGTGACTATTCCTTCCGCCGACATTACGAAGGGACATATAGCCACCTTCTGGACTTTCCATACGTTTTTTATTTCATATGCTAAGTTTTCATACTTTGTGATCTTTTCAATTTCAGTTTTCTGAATGTTATGGGACAGCAATATCTATGATCACAGCAAGCCTCATGTGTTTGTTTATCAGGACAATGTCTGGCCTATTGAAGTCCACTGTGCTGTCCGTTATCATGGGTCGGTCCCAGTACAGGAGAAAGTCCGCCGACTCGAGCACCGCCTCCGGAGAATACTTGTAGTAGGCTGGTGTTGTTGACGGGTTCAGGAGGCTGTATTTCAAAGCAATTTGTTGGTGGATGATCTTGGCGAGCTGGTTATGCCTGCCTAAGTAAGCTGAGTCTGAGAGGGCAGGACATGCTGCCATGACGTGTTCAATGGTCTCTCCAACAGCTGCGCATTTTCGACATTTATCCACCACTTCTAATTTTAAGCAATGCTTCTCATAGTTCTTAGTTTTTATAACCCTATCCTGAATGGTCATCACAAACTCTCCGTCTCCGGGTAGAGTTGCCCCCCAACCAACCACATAAGCGAAGAGGTTTTATCAACATTATTTGCCTGCAGGTGACTGGGGTACCTTCCATGCATAGCCTGGTCACTCCACTGGACTATACTGTCCTGGTCAACTGGGACGTCCAACTCATAGTTGCGCTGACCCAGCCTAAGTGGAGTATAATCTTTATCCTCGCACACCACCAACTTCATCAGTTCATCATGCGATGCAAGAAAACGTTGTCGCATGTTTCTTTCCTGCTTAAAGCAGAGGTTCTTTATATGGATTAATCCTCTGCCGCCTTCTTTCCGAGGTGTGTAAAGTCTTCTAACAGATGAGTCGGTGTGAAAGCACTGGAATTTCGTAAGAAGCCTTCTCGTGAGTCTGTCCAGTTCATCCAAGTCGGTGTTAGACCATTTGACAACTCCAAAAGAGTATGTCAAAACTGGTACTGCCCAAGAGTTGATAGCAGCACAGAGGTTACCTCCGGAAAGCTTAGTATTTATGAGCTTCGTGACTCGCTTCCTATATTTCTCCTGGAACTCTTACTTTAGCCGGCTATGATCCACCTGCTGGTTTTGAGGACTCCCTAGGTAGGGGTATGTCTCTTCAGGCGATAGTTACTCAATATCGCAGAAGGGCTGTTGGGGACCTTCGACTGCCCCTCTCCGGACGTTGATTATAGCACATTTGTCGAGTCCAAACGACATTTTTATATCATTGCTAAAGATTTTAACAGTATTAATCAGTGAGTGTAGCTTATCATGTGTCTCAGAGTATAATTAGTATAATTTAAGATCATCCATGTATAGTAAGTGGGATATTCTTCTTCGGTTTTTCATATTTAGTTTATACCCGGCTCCAGTTTTGTTTAGGACAGTCGACATGGGGTTCAGTGCCAAGCAAAACCACACCGGTGACAGGGAGTCCCCCTGAAAGATGCCCCTCTCGATCTGCACTTTTACACAATTTTTATTGGTCATCCATATGTTTGTTCTCCAAGTACTCATGAGATGTTAAAGGACATATCTGATCCTTGGGAAGATCTTGTAGATTTCAAGTACCTTGTTTTACCAATCGTGGAGTACAGAATCAAATGCTTTGCTGTAGTCAATGTAGCATACATGTAGATTTCGTTTTCTTCTCTCGGCTTGTTTTAGTACTACAGCGTCTATTGTTAGTTGGTGCTTGCAGCCCAAAGATTCTCTAAGACATCCCTTCTGTTCCTCCTCGAAGATGTTGTTTGTCAGACAGTGTTGATATATCTTTTCATTAATCAGGGAAGTGAAGAGCTTGTAAAGGACTGACAGGCAGGTTATTGGCCTGTAGTTTTTGGGTTCCTTTGCATCTCCTTTTTTGAAGAGCATAAAAGTGTTCCCCTCAGTGAGAAATTCAGAGACTTCATCTGGGTTGCTCAGTGCTCGAGTGAAACAACGTGAAAGACTCTCGTACGCGCCAGTCAAATACTTAAGTCAGAAGCTGTGCAGCCTGTCAGATCTCGGGGCAGTCCAGTTCCGAGTTTTCCTGACGGCAGCAGTCACATCAGCTCGTGTAAACTCTCTCACCGACATCTGGGGCAAGTTCACATGCACGTCTTCCACGTCCTTTATTCATGATGCAGATTGATTAAAACCGCCTGCTTTTGCCCATGTAGTGCTCCAATATGTGTTGAAGTTGGAGCAATCGACGCTAGATGGAGCTTGTAGGTTCCCATCGGCCTCAATCTTTCTCAGGAACTGCCTCTGATTGTTTCTGAATTCAGAATTATGCTTCTTCCTTTTTGTAAGCTCATTTTATCTTCTAAGCCTAGCACCTTTGGCTTTCGCTTTTTGTCTAAGTTGATCTTTTAGATCCAAGAGTTGGTCAATGTGGGAAGTATATATCTTGGCTTTTCTTGCAATGATCCTAATCTTTCGATGCACTTTCTTTGATTGACTGCCATCCAAAAACTCTGATATGATGTCGATTATTATTATTATTTTTATTATTATTATTATATTATGTCTCAGAAAAAGCCAGAATTTCGTAATCAATAAAGATAGATGTCACAAAGAGTTCATTTACTTTTATATTGAGTCCTCTGAAATTTGAACAAAAAGCTTGACTTCTCCGATATGGTAGTTTGTATAGATAAGGTGACTCCCTCATGTAAAAGCCCTTAGGCAGTAGTTTTTAAGTTCTGATTGAAGTTCTCGGCGAAACCTGTTGACTACCACATATTTAGACCAGGAAGTCGACAGAAGCAGCTGTTCCGGCAGGTTGGCATGGACCTCCAATCGAAAGCAGCCATAATCACCAGATTGTACAGTCTTTATAATCAAAAGTATGTTATTTACAGCACAAGCTCGTGATTTTTGTACAGCATATTGTAAACTTAATATAAACTAATAATGGCAGAGTACAGTATATTACTGATAAGGGCATTCATCATTTATTGACTGGTTTGTAATTGTTTCAGCTGCCGATCAGAGCAAACAAATGCAGGATCAGATGTCGGGTGCTGCAATGGCCATGCCCAATGACCCCAAGGTTCCATTCAAAGCTGAGTGGGAGGCTCTTGAAATAATCGAACATCAATGGGCACTGGCCGATGTTGATAGCATGTTAACCTCAAGAATGATCACTGCAAGTTAAATCAGTGCACGTATAATGATAGGAAAAAACGATTTGTAGGATGTCAAATTTATTTATAAACCTTGTTTATTGTTTTGTAGACTATAGGTTACAAAAATAGTATTAAAATAAGATAAAAATTAATTTTACAAATATAGAATCATTGAAATGAGATTCTATATGTGTTTTTGTTAAATGTAATTGTATGCATGTTACTTTAATGGGAATAAATGTTGTGTTTTATTAATTAGTTGTTTAATTAATAAATGTTTTGTTTTAGTAATTCCGAGATGAAATATAGTCGGCCAGTACATTATTTTACATACGCCTAAATGAATTGGTGTATGCAGGGGTTGCATACATTTAGGAGCTGTCGGTCGAACAATACGCATCCGTATATTGTACATACGCCTAAATGAATTGTTGTATGCAGGGGTTGCATACATTTAGGAGCTGTCGGTTGAACAATACACACTCTGCATGCGCTCCATCATTTTGTATTTTTGTGTCTCTATTGTTTTATGCCATACCGGCGTACAGCAGAATTGAGTGCACTACTCCACTGAGCAGTAGCCGTTTTGCTGCTATTGGGCATTATCCTACTTATTGCTGCTATTCTTCTTTCAGCCTTCACTTTTGCCATTCGTACATGCTGGCCAAAATTGAGTGACTGCCCGATTGTTATTCCTAGATACACCAGGGTCTTCGCTGGTTTCATCATGGTGTCTTTTAAGTGGAACGAATAATCTCCCTGATTTTTGGACCCCTTATGATGACCGTCTCTGTGTTTGCAGGAGCCAGCTGGAGTTCTTTGGCCGTCATCCATCTGTCCATTGTTAAGGTTTCATTCACTCGAAACCTAAGTATGTCTTATTCTGATGCCTCTACTAGAACTGTAGGTCATCAACATAACCAACCAGAGTAACTCCTTTAACCATTTTTAGCTTGAGTATTCCGTCATAGATTATATTCCAGAGGATAAGTCCCAGGGTGGATCCTTGCGGGACTCCTGTCGTAACAGCCATCGTCTCTCCCCTCGCAATGCTGATCTTTCTGTATGAGAAGTAACTGCTTATGATGCTTATCAGGTACTCTTTTTTTTTTAAGTTCTTTCATGATTTTGCCCCAGCTAGCGGTGTTAAAAGCATTTTCACATTGAGAGTGATCAATGCACACCATTTCTCGCTTGTGTTTTTTGCGACTTCTGTGACATATCTTGCAGCATGTATTGTGGATCTTCCCTTTTGGAAACCAAACTGGCGCTCTGAAAATCCCTCTCCTACTTCTATTTACCTTTCTAACCTGGCTTTAATCGTGTTCTAGTACTTTTTCTAGCGTATCCAGCAGGCATAGAGGTCTGAAGGATGACGCTAGCTCTAAAGGCTTACCGTTTTTACAAACTAACACAGCCTCTGCTATTTTCCACTTTAGGGAAAAGTCATGTCTCCAGAGTAGTTCATTCATCACTTTTAGCAGCACCTGTGGAGCTATTTCGGCCAGCTCTTTTATGACCTCTGCTGGTATCCCGTCTGCGCCGGGAGCCTTGCTAGATCTAATTCTTTTAGCTGCTGCTGTCGCATTTTGATTTAAATTTCCTGCACTGAGATTGGCAACTAGTTTCTAACGATACCAATTTTACTCGGACATCCGCATGCACAGTGAGTTACCGGGCTAATTAACATGGCTTGGTTGGTTATGTTAATGACCTACAGTCCTAAAGAGGCATCAGAATAAGACGTACTTAGATTTCGAGTGAATGAAACGTTAACAGTGGACAGATGGATGACGGCCAAAGAACTCCAGATGGCCCTTGCAAAGACAGATGTGGTCATCATAAGGGGTCCAAAAATCACGGGGATTATTCGTTCCACTTAAAAGACGCCATAATAAAACCAACGAATACCCTGGTGTATCTAGGAATAACAATCAGGCAGTCAGTCAATTTTGGCCAGCATGTATGAATGGCAAAAGTAAAGGCTGAAAGAAGAATAGCAGCACTAAGTAGGATAATGCCCAATATCAGCAAAACGGCCCTGAGGTGCTGTTTGCACACAATCCTCCCAACTGACCAGCCCTGACACATTGGTTTGCTTAATTAAAATCCAAAATAAGGAGTAAGGGGGAGGAAAATTATACATTATGCTCACATGACCTTGATATATGGCTGGGTTGATTTTTCCTTCAGGCAAACTGATGTCAGGGCAGGTTAGGAAGGCCAGTTGGGAGGATTATGTGTGAAAACAGCACCTCAGGGAGGTCTTTTATTTCGTTAAAACGGCAAAAAACTCATGAGTTGCGAGCCATGTTAATTATCCCGGTAACTCACTGCGTATGTGGAAGCCTAAAAGCCAAAGTAGAATTGGTATTCCTAAAAATTAGTGTGGTTGGCAAGCCTACTTGCAACTGTCACTCGAAAGGGGTTGAATGTAGGCGTGGATTTTTGATGTTGCAGGATGTCATTTTAGTGAATTTTTTTTTTTTTTAAATCACTATTAGAGAGGTATTGATGGTGAGACTTGCAAAAAGTTTTTTGAAATGAGCGCCAACTAGAGCCTCTAGAACCCATATCCGCCGGGGTCAGTTTCAATTTATATATATATATATATATATATATATATATATATATATATATATATATATATATATATATATATATATATATATATATACAGTGTGTCCAAGATAAGGAGGGGATAGCATGGGGAAATCGGAGGGTTGCGGTGCTATCGGGGCGGCAAGGCCGCGGACGAGCCCTGAGGGAACAAAAAAAATAAAAAAAATTGGGAAATCGGAAACCGTAAGAGATACAGCGTGGGTTAAATTAGGAAAAAGTTGCCCATTTTAGAGCTCAATTAAATGGTATTTTGAAATTTCCGATCAGTTCCGGAGATATTCGAAAAAACAGAAATTCTCCAATTTCAGTTTTATTTTTTCTGACGTTATTTGAGAAGATATTGAAAAACAGAAAACACTTTTTCACGTACACTTTTTAAGCTCTACAAGTTGGTGTTTACAGATATTTTATTCGACGTTTCATCTCTGAGAAACCATCAACCACTTAAATTTTTTAAATACGGCCCTGCAATTTTTATTTCAAAACTTAAAACCATTTTCAAATATAAATTAGAGGATCTATACCTCAAAAAATAATTAACCGACTTGGATGAAACTCGGCAAGTACCTTTCTTTTATTAATGGCTTGGATGAGTTCGTTAGCCCGGAAAATCGGACAAGGTTTTCCGGGAAAATTTTGAGTTTTATTTCGAAAAAAAATTGTTTCTCCAAAAATTACAAAGCTATTTTAATAAAATTTGGTGAATATGTTGCCTTGGGAAAGACCTTACTACATATTAAAATTCAACTTTCTAAGTTTAGATAAAATTAAGTTATTTAAATTTGAAGCATTTTTTTCATCTAAAATTGACGTATTTCGAGATTTTTCATAAATATGTGTATATAACTGTAACTGTAAAATGAAATATCCTGATCAATGCCCATTCACTCGGCTCACTTATGAAAATTGTATGGACAGATTCGATTGTGAATATTAACCAACGCAAAGTGGTAAATAGAAATGTCACTGATCATCGAGAGAAGGCATATTTGAGATTCTGCTTCATATTGAAGAAAACCCGCAAGTCAGCAGTCATCAGATTATAGCAATATCATATGAAACATCACAATAAGCTGTCAATCAAGCTACTAGAAAATATAAGTATCGTCCTTACCATATGGGATTACATCAAGAGTTACATAATGCTAACTTTGAAAGGCATGTAGACTTCTGCCAGTGTTTAACTTGAGATTTATCCAAATTTTTATCTTACGTTTTTTGACAAATATCTGTTTTGAAGTAATGGTGCTGTAAATCGTTATAACATTCACTATTGCACATTAGAAGGTCCACTTTGGATCTGTCAATTTCAGAATCAAAACCACTATAAATGTTTGGTGTAGTATTCTTCACCAACAGAATTATTGGACCTAACTGACTGTAATTATCTTCAATTGCTTACAGAAGTTTAGCCCGGTCTCCTTCAACAACTAGGTGATGATAAACGTCAGAATATGCGGTTACAACAGGACGGTGTCCCTTCACTACCGCTACCATTAGGTACGCTAATTGTTAGATGAAAAATATCCTCAGAAATATGGATTTGATGTGGAGGTTTTGTTCAGTGGGCCATCAAGGTCATGCGACCTTACCACATTAGATTTCTTCTTATGCTCTCTTCCCTTAATACCAGGAAAGCCTCTGGCCTTGACGAGATCCCAGCAATTGTTCTCAAAAAAGGCGCACCAGAACTTAATCATGTCCTGACTCCCCTGTTTCAGACATCTTACAATATAGAGGCATATTCCCTAGTAACTGGAAAACTACTCTAGTACAACCCGTCCCCAAGAAAGGATCCAAAGTGCTTCCTAGCAACTACAGGCCTATCTATTTCCTTTTAGTCGTCTCCAAAGTGATGGAAAAGTATATAAACACCGATTTACTAAAATTTCTTGAAAAACACCGTCCAATCCACGACAGGCAGTATGGATTCCGTCAGCGCAGATCAACTGCCGACCTCCTTTTCTTTGTCACCCATTCTTGGAACAAGTCTATGGAACTAGATGGTGAATCCCAGATTGTCGCTCTAGACATATTCAAAGCATTCGACCAGGTCTGGCACACAGCGCTGCTTAATAAACTTCCTGCCTATGGCCTACATCCAAAACTATGTACCTGGACAGCAAATTTCCTCTCTAACTGGAGAATTTCTGTTGTCGTGGATGGCCTTTCCTCTAAACTGTATCCAATTAATGCAGGAGTCCCTCAAGGTTCAGCTTTAGCCCCTACTTTGTTTCTTCTCCACATCAATGACCTCCTCTCTAGCATATCCAACCCAGTTCACAGTTACGCGGACGAGAGCACCCTTCACTCAAATATACATTATTCTAAGCCTGTCTCTTCTCTCTTAGATGAGGATCGCAGACTCATGGTAGGGTTCTGTCTCTGTGGATCTCCAAAAAATATTAGACTGAGGAAGTAGAAATCTTGTACAATTCCACTCCGCCAAATCTCAGTCTTGCTTTCTATCTCATAAGAGATACACCAGCCCTAGGCCCATCACAATGGACAATCAAGTTATTCAAAGTAATGGGTCTTTTTCACTTGTTGGCATTTCTGTGGCTCGAAATCTCAATTGGCACCAACATGCCACATCAATTGCAGAAGCGGCTGCTAAGAAATTAGGTTTCCTCTTCCGGGCTCGCAAATACTTTTCACCAGCTAATCTCTATACCATACTTCACAAATAAGGCCAAACCTCGACTACTGCTCCCACATCTGGGGTGCCACTGCCGCTTCTACACTCGCTATCCTGGACTCCATTCAGTAGAGAGTTATACGTCTCATCGGTGACCCTACCCTCACCCAAAAGCTGCCATCCCTTGCCCACCGACGTGCCATTGGTGACCTCTCTCTCTTTTATAGATATCTGCACGGGGACTGCTCAGATGAGCTTTCTTCCATATAGTTCCTCCACCTGCTGCTCCCAACAGATCTACCAGGGGAACAGAGCGAATGCGCCTTTTTACTGTCCAGGTCACCAGACATAGAACATCTTGTTATGCCCACTCTTTTGTCCCAAGGACTTCCAAGTTGTGGAATTCCTTGCCGGCACATGTTTTTCCTTCTCCTTCAAACCTTCAAGTCCAGAATTAACAAATTGCCTCTTTCCTCCTTGTCGACACCCACGGTACGATAGTATTTAGGCTGTAAGCCCTCGTGGTGTGTTGTTAAAATATTAAAAAAAAAGGGATTATATTAAAGGGCAGGCATATGTTACACTCCCCACTATACAAGTGAAATTCTAGGATATAGAAAATAGGATAAGAGACGCTTACAGAACCATTACACCGCCGAGATGCTAGAGAATGTGAGACAAAACATAATAATAATAAGATTTTATGTATGCACACCTGTTTGAACATATTTTAAGAACACATAATTAGTAAATGGTAAATTACTCGAATGCCAGCTTTGTAATATTTATAGTTTGTAGGTTTTAATTTTATGAAAATGTCTTAAAGCTGTTTGTGTATCATTTGTCTATGTGTAAATATTTATTTAAATGTATATAGAATTCCTATCTTTTCCATCTCCCTACGCCCTACGCCCTCCGCTTCCAGAAGCATGGAATATAAACAAAAGAGCAGACAACCGACAACGTAGCATTTTTCAAAGGCAACATTATTACCACTTTTCTACAAATACGAAGCCGAAACTGACGCCACCTTCTGAGAAGTAGCTCAACTTAATAAGACTTTCGATAGAATCGTACAGTTTTCAAAAGTAAGAGTTCAAGATGTTGAGCAGCACTTTACAGGATAATATTGTCTATCTTCGTCGGAGGTACTTCTTATCGTCTAGGATATTGCAGCCTTAAAAAGTATATAAACCCAATTACTAATGTAAACAAAATTAAACGAATGAAAGCCTAAAAACTAAAATAACAAGAAGCAAAAGAAAAGTG
This sequence comes from Tillus elongatus, assembly GCA_964006375.1. Lineage (NCBI taxonomy): Eukaryota > Metazoa > Arthropoda > Insecta > Coleoptera > Cleridae > Tillus > Tillus elongatus. The sequence continues at coordinate 39,371,910 of OZ023262.1, forward strand.
GACTTACCTAATATATTACGTAGAGGGTCTCTGAAGCTTAGAAGAATGCAATGTGCATTAGAAGCTCTGAATATGTCTGCTGGGGAGTCATTATAAAGATGACACATAAAATAAACAGTATATTTGATTAAGATCTTCGTTCTTGGAACCCTAAGCGCAAATGTATTTTGCATTTCGAGTACCTATGATAGTATAAGGATCTTGTACGGAAGGATATCTGGGAGAGAAGTTGAGGACAGTCAATGTTGCCATGGACGAGCTGATGCAAAAAAAGGGCTTGTATTATTCGTCTTTTTTCTTGGGAGTCGAACTGAAATCTGTCTAATAACGAACTGTGAGGAAAACCTCTTTCTGGATAATGGTGTTCACTGAAAAAAAAAAATACTTGAGGAATTTACGTTCTACTGACTCCAAGAGAGTTTTATAGAGTAGAGAGGAGACCAGCATAGACTAGCATATTCTAATCTTGAACGGACAAAGGTGTTATACAAGATGATTAAAGTATAGCATCATCGGAAAAGAATTTGCTGTTTCGGATTACAAAACCAGGCATATTTCACTGATGATGACAAAATATTACTTACGTGCTGACTGATTCTAGGCTGAGAATCAAAGGTTACTCCCAAGCCTAGAATAGTTGAGACAGGACAAATATAGTGGTATTATTTACATGGAAGTTAAACTAAAGTGGTACGGCTTTATATTAGTAAAAGTCATGACTTTACATTTGGAGATATTAAGTGATAGGTCATTCTTAAGACACCAGGCGTTAATAAGATTAACGTTGTTCTGGAGAAGTTGACAGCCATTAGAATTTACAGGAAGATATCTTTTTAAATCGTCGGCACAGAATAGTTTTGGAACAGAGATTATGCTGTCAAGATCATTGATCAATATATCAAAAAGGACAGGGCCTTGGATTGAGCCTTGAGGCACCCCAGATAATATACCCAACCCATAAGAACGGACCGTCTATAGGACACATATATAGTGTATCCTTACAGAAAGGTACAATTCAAGGAAAGCGAACAAATAATCAGAGACCAAAATTACTCAGTTTATTTAAAAGTAGCGCATGAACCTGACACGAATCCGGGTTATGTAGAAGATATGTCGTAAGTAGTGTGTTTTAGAAAGCCTTCGTATTTTACTAAAATATTTGCAGAAAATAAATATCAAATAGACCCTTTATCTAATGCTTTGTCTTGCAGATTCAGTTATGCGTTGGGTTGGTGGTCAGGAACGGTTGGTATTGAGTTTCTCCTTTCTATGGACTCCTGTAACACTCTGAGTGTTTCTAGCTCCTTTACAAGCGTACTGTTTACACTGGCACAGCACCTCAAATTTGCTTTAGGTGTCTTAACTGTATTGTGTAATTGTGAGCACAAAACTTGTCCGATGGTTAATGAATACAGAGGTTCCTTATTAAGCATGTTTCACTCTCCTTTTTTCAAAAAACGAACATATTGCGCTAATCTGCATTATCTACTACGTATACTTTAAGATTCTTAGTATTAAAAAAATGGGAACAACGTCCGCGTGTTGGTAAAATTAATTTTAATAATAGCATTAGTGTAAAAAAATCACATTTTCGTGAAAAATAAACTAGCAAAATTTTCGTAAAAAAAACATAATTTCTATGTATACTCAAGCCAAGAAAATGACGAATTTTCGTGAAAGAAATTGCAAATTTTCATGCAATTTTTGTCAATTATATATAGGCAGGTGTGTAAATAAGCTTGAAGAGGTTCATTGTCCGGGAAAATTCGGACTAATATTTTCTGGAACATTTTGAAGTTTACTTTCGGACAATTATTGGACATTTGCAAAGAATCAAGTTATTTTGATGAAATATGGTACATTGTTTCTATTATAATATAGGTTATCCTAGCAAATTTCAAGCCTTTCATTTTAAAAAAACATACATATTTGCCATTACAACATTTTAATGGAAATTCACTACCATAACGCACATGCTGCGTCTAGTCTTTTCTAAATTACCGCATTGATGCATAGGTAGGTATGTGTATGGGTTTTAAAAGCTGTTGTTTGCCTGCATTAGTTAAAATGTGTTGAAAATCTGTTAAAGTCCTGGTACAGTATATTTGGCGAATCTTTAAATGAAAATTTGCTCTATAATAGTTAAAGACTAGCACTTTATTATAAAACAATACCTTTAGTTTTTTGATACATTTTCAAATAAATCATTAGCGCAATAGATTGATTAGTGTTTACAGTTTTATTAAATCGCGTTTAAAAATTATTATGAAAAACATTAGTGTATAAATTGCAAGGTATTTAATTCTAGAAAGATACAAATTTTAAATTTCCCGCGCACAACAGGTCCACTCAAAATATTCCCGCAACGCTAGGTGGAGTAACAAATGAATAACGATATGACGCACACATTGTTTCTACGCGTCCTGTAATTCTTGAAAAACAGCCAAAAATTGGCAATAAACGGCATTATAATTGGCTTATCATGTAAGTATAACATATAAGAAATATTTTTAAACGTAAATATTGATCGAAATGGCCACTGTTTTCCATCACTTCCGCCTTGTAACAGGAAGAGGAAACCTGGTCCATGGTCTCCAAGATGGTGACGGTGACGTTTCTGTCTATTTGTTTACTATTTTGTATTTATTATTGTTTTGTATCATATTCAAAACTTGAATTTATGTTTTTTTCGAAAATGGTACAAATGTATATAATGTTTGTAGTAACGTATAATGCTGAGGGTAGCAAAAGTAGACGACCCCAAAGAGAAAACAGGTTCTACGAGAATATTCTTTCAAAACATACCGGTGAGTAAAAATTTTTGTTGTTTTCATTTCTTATTTAAGATAACTTTGTGTTGTTAGGTTCATGTAACAGGAGTTGGAACTGCAACATCAACTATCAATGCAACCGCAACATCAACTATCAATGAGTTGGGAAAACGTTTGCTTAAAGCTGCAGGCGAGGGAAACATTAATGAAATTAGGTGGTTTCTATCAAAAGGAGCTACTTTCACGGCGGATTGGGTAAATAATTGTAACATAATTAATTTTAACTGTGATGCACAACGAAAATGTATGATTCAGAACATTTTCTGTGAAGTCTAACCCACCTAAATTATGCTGCAACCAGCCGATCATGCATATAAAAGCTAGTTAAGAAAATACATTGTCAATTCTTGGTATTTGGTAAATGTGCATTTCAAGAACCCCAAATGCACATCTCTTAGCTTGAGCGTGTGAGTATATGTGTGTGTACAAGGGAGAGTAGCTGTGGTAATCCTGTGTTGTAGACACCTCACTAATAAACAAACAATTCGGGCGGAATCGGAATGCAGAAGTGGACGCTGGACGATGTGCACTATTGCCAGATGAGTATTACCAGGTCATTTTAAATATAGTAGGAAATGAAGGGGTGGACAAATGTTTTTATAATGTAAATAAATTATAATATGGCGTCATCTACATAAATCGATATTTGACATATTTTGCGGAAAGCAGTTAGAGTTAGAATGCATTGATCGATTATTGTTGATGGATATAGCTCATTATTTACATATTAGAATAAAGGTGGGAGTGTGTGGGCAGTATATGGTGGGAGGCTTGAGAATTTAAATAGGGAAGGACTGTCAATGTCTAATCGAAAAGTGTTGTATGCTTTAATATAAAAAGTATAAGAAGAACCGCACACAAGTATAAATATACCTAAGTTTAAGTGTAAATTTGTACTAATTGTTGTTGGAAAATAAATAAATATCTACGTCCGTAATAATTATGTTTTCCAAACAAGGTGTGGGTTAACAAACTTTGTGTTTATTTTTCAGTTGGGTACGAGCCCATTGCATTTAGCAGCCCAAAACAACCATTTGGAAGTATGTGAACTACTGTTAAGAGCTGGCATATCTAAAGATGCCAGGACAAAAGTTGATAAGACTCCGCTGCATATGGCGGCATACGAGGGACACAACGATATTCTTGAGGTGCTTTTGAAACACGGAGCTGATGTGGATGCCAGAGATATGGTAAGCAATAAATTGTTTGCATCACTATTGATTAACTTATCATAGAACTGCTGGCCGTTTGTTGGGCTGTTTGTTACAACAGATATTTAAAAGGGCAAGTGAAGGAAAGTGTTATGCTGCAACATCGTGTCTATGAGTTAGTTACGATTTTGTAAAATTTGTTGGCATTTTTCAGTTGAAAACATTTTGGGTTTTGGTTTGTGCAGTTAGTAGGAATGATGTGAGTAATATTTCTAAGAGTATGAAAACATTTTTGATTTAATTGTACATGATTTCTTCTTCAATTTGTTAACATAATAGTAATAAGGTCAATAAAGATGAAATGAAGTAAGGATAGATGTATTCTCACCATAATTAGAAATGCAGACCAGTGTCGCTTTAATTAGAGCTCGTCAGTAAGCTATACTAATTGCAGCGAGAACACACATATAAAGTAATACACCTAAGGCGGCCAGCCTACTGGAATATTGTGAGATGTATGACAGGATCGCCATCCCGGTGCGGAACTTTTACAATTGAGGAAATCGAGGATATAATTGACTCACTAGATGGCAAAAAACGAGCTAGTTTGGATGGTACTCCTTCTTCATTCTTGAAAAATTGTCAACACTCTTTGAGCGGCCCTTTGTGTGGTATCTTTCAAAGGTTTTTCAATGCTGGTTTTTGCCCCTCACTCTGGAAGTTGTCTGCTCCGATCCCCATTCCCAAATCAGGTGATAAGACACAAGTTGTCAATTATAGAAGTGTTTCAATTGAACCTGTAATACCGAAACTATTTGAATCTATCATTGCGGATAAGATTTCCAATACCTTGAAACACAGTATTGTTGGAGAGCAGCATGGTTTCTGTAGTGGAAGGTCAACGGTCACTAATCTCGCTATTTTTCAATCTTACGTGACTGATGCATTGGAGGCTGGTAAACAAGTTGATGTTGTATACACTGATGTATCAAAGGCTTTTGACAGTGTGTGTCATACCCTTCTTCTGCAAAAATTGTTTGCAATGGGCATCTGTGGCTGTTATCTTTCGTGGATTCGATCTTACTTGTCTGACAGAAAGCAATTTGTTAGCATTGGTGGTGCTCTATCCGGTGAGGTCCTCGTCTTGTCTGGGGTACCACAGGGATCACATAAGTCCCGTTCTCTTCAATATTTTTATTAATGATGTTGTGAGTTGTTTTGAATCATCGAAATGTTTATTGTATGCAGATGACTTTACGTTTTTTTGGAAGTTGTCCATGGTGTCATCACTTTGCAACATGATCTCGACAACTTGACTCGCTGGTGCAGTTCAAACTTGTTGTCGCTTAATGTGGGTAAATGTAAGGTTGTGAGCTATTTTAGGGGTCAGAATCGGATTGTTCATAGCTATACCATTTATAACACGGTGTTGGACGTTGTTACTTCAGTTGCTGATCTTGGTGTAATTTTCCAAAATGATTTGTTATTTAATCTGAATATTGATGCTGTGGTTGTGAAATGTTGCAGACTTTTGGGGTTTGTTAAAAGACACACTAAACATATGACTGACACAAGGGCACTCACTAGTTTGTATACATCCTTTGTTCAAAGTAATATTGAGTATTGTTGTGTTGTATGGTTTCCATCCTAGGCTTGCCACATTAATCATATTGAAAGGGTACAAAACAAATTTGTTAAGTACCTTCTTTATAAGCATCACTTTCCTTGCCAAGATATTGGGTATGATGTCAGATTGCTTCTTTGTGGTATGGTCAGTCTCAAAGCGTGACATGAGTATCTTTCATTGATGTTTATATGTAAGTTAATTAATGGTCACATTGACTAATGATCTGTACCATTTGGAATTGTTTAATTCTGTAGGTGCAAATTTGAATAAATAAATAATAAAATGTATATATACAGGTGCTCTATAATTAATTGGACATTAGCTAAGGGGTGATAGCTGGCACAAAAATAAAGCGATTGGGCTCAACATGCCTTAGTAAAATGTTACTCGTTTTCGCTTTTCAGGCTGCTTAAATAATTTTTCTTAAAATTATTGTTTCAAATATCTTGAAAGTGGTTTAACATATTATTATGAAATGTGGCATGGTATTATTAGGCATCATGCGTAATACGATGACTGCATCAATTTCACCACTGCCGCTAGGTGGCACCACAGAAAGCAACACTGGTTCATTAACATGGTCATACTTTTTTGTCCACCTGTATGCACATTTTCGTACAAAAATAAAGAGAACCTATTTAGTTTCACATAAAAAAGGTATAAGTCTTTAAAGTGAAAACATTTTGACTGTTGTCAAAATAAACGTACATTTTCAATGAAAACCAAAAATCTGTACTTTGTTGCTAAGTATGTTATGGCAGCAACTAGGAACGTGTTTATTATAACTTGTCAAAATCGACTGACCTTAAACAAGTATCTTTGTCACTTTATTCTTGTATTTGTGTTAAAATGCCGGGTCATAATGATTTTTCAAATTCACTAATGCGAGATATGATGTGTCTTTATGCCCAGGTAAATTATTGTTCGCACAGAGCAGCACTGCGCTATCATGAGCTTTATCCTGTTAAATGGCAACCAAACCATAAAACTTTTAATGCACTGTGTGATAGATTAGGCGAAACTGGCTTATTTCATCCCAAAAACAGAAATGCAGGAATACCGAGTGTAATTGATGCTGATATGAAAGAGGAAATCATAGTTCATATTGTAGAAGACACAGAAACCAGCAAGGGACGTGTTTTTTTGTTCCCTTAGGGCTCAGACCCAATTAGCGTCTTCCCATGTCTGAGCCCTGGACAATCTGCCCAGTATGCCTTATGCTGGTCCCTGACCCAGGACATGATGGTTCTCCTGGCCGTGCCTTTCGATGCGCCCAGGCCCGGTTCTGGTCCCATAAATGGTGCTGCTGCTCCTCTCTTTGCGAGACTGTCAGCTTCTTCATTGCCTTTGACCCCCCGAGTGACCCGGCACCCAGATGAGGGTGACCTCATTCTGCCCAGCCACGTCGCTCGTCTCGTCTCTGCATACAAACTGGGTATGCCAGCTTGCTTCAGCAATTGGCCATAATGGCATCCCCTCTGTGGGTAGGTACCAGATTCCCTATATACAAGGTGTTTTAAAAACTTACACTGAACACCTTCCAGAGCACCAATATGAACACTATAAAAGGGATCAAAAACCAAGCTACAATATTCAAGCCTCGATCGAATGTAGGCAAAATAGAGAATTTTCAAGCTGTCCAGATTGGAAAATGATCTGCTATTCCTCATAATGAAACCCATCAACTTCAAACAGGATGCTGTAATTGTTTGAATATGTCCAGTGAAACTTGGATGTTCATCATACACAATGCCAAGATCCCTGTGCGTTTCAGTCCTAGTCAATGGTACACCACCCACTTTGTAGGGAAAAGCTATACGGCTGGTTTTTCTAGTGATGTCATCACTTTCCACTTCGAGACATTTAATTCAAGTCTGTTCTCAACACACCACAGCTGCAAGTTGTCAAGGTCCACCTGGAGTCTTGAACAGTCACCAATATCGTGAACACTGGAGTATAATTTGAGATCATCAGCAAATAATAGATGATTACCAGAAATTACAGAGCTTATGTTGTTGATGAATAACAAAAAGAGGAGTGGGCCAAAATTGGAACCCTGTGGAACGGCGGAGCTAGCAGTGAAGGGTTCAGACTTATATCCATTATAAAAAACATATTGCACACGGTTAGTCAAGTAGGATCCAAAGAAGGCTAACAGCCGTCCATCAAGGCCCGCCAAATGCAGCTTGTACAGAAGTGTTGAGTGGTCAACACGATCGAACGCTTTGGAGAAGTCTGTGTAAATGACATCCACCTGACCCCGTCCATCCAAAGCTTCACTAACATACTGTGTGAACAGGGATAAATTCGTAAGTGTTGAGCGCCCCTCCATAAACTTATGCTGGTATTGTGACAAGCGACACTTCACTGCAGGATAAATACGACCATACACAACTGCCTCAAAAATGTTAGCCAAATTACATAGGATAGCTATAGGCCTGTAGTTGCTGACCCTAGAACGGTCCCCAGACTTAAAAACAGGACAGATCCGAGCAACCTGCCAAACCTCGGAAGCAATGTGTGTGCAGCGACAAGTTAAATAGGGTTCTAAGGGGTTTGAGAAGAGCATGTGCACAGTCCTTAAGAAGGATGGCACTAAATCTGGTCCAGCAGTAAACTTGCTCTTGGGCTTCTTGATGGCTTTAAGAATTTCATTATCACCAATCACTGTCACACTGACTGCCATATGCGATGGCCCAGAGGTATCCACAGGTTCGGTGATGTATCGAGGATGGTACACACTTTTAAAATAGTTTCCAAAACAGTTAACAATTGTTTGAGGCTTATTATAAACCATGCCATTTTCGTCAGACACAGTACTTGGAATGTTACTTGCTCGCCTCCTTTCCTGTATGTGAGACCAAAATCTAGAGGGATCAACCTTCAGTTCCACGGACATACACTCTGCATGATCACTGTGCCTCCTATATCTTGCATAGCACCTCTACTTATTTTTTATATCATTTATTACTTCATTAGTAAACCAGGGAGGAAATTTTCTAGATGACCTCTTGCACTGAGGAACATGTTGTTCAAAGATACTGTAAAGTCTGCCATAAAAGTAACTACAAGCCTCATCAACGGTAATAAAGGACCCCAGTTGAGACCAATCTTCATCATGTATTGCAGCATACAGTGCAGGGTAATTGGCCTTTCGAAAGTTGTAAGAGAGCTGATTGTTACCATGGAAAGTATTTAGGACCATTGTAATTCTTCCTGAATTCAGGAAATGTGCCTAAAGCAGGGTGATATGCATCCTCGGGCACTAGTGGATCCATATCATGGAAAACCGAGCAATTACAACTGGCAAACACAAGGTCAAGCAGCCTATTGTTTCTATTGGAAATATTATTAAACTGTGACAGATTTAAAAAATTTGAAAAATCATGGATAGCTTTGGTTTTAGGATCAGTAATTTGTCCATAAGTAAACTGAGGTGCATTAAAATCACCAATAATAACCACATTTTCCAACAGCGGAATGATAGACTGTTCCAGCACATTAAGGAAAAGTTCAAGCTGCACTGCTGACACATTAAGGAAAAGTTCAAGCTGCACTGCTGACACATAAGGAGGTATTTATATACAAACCACATGAAACACAATCTGATCCAAAGTGCACCTGCACGCAACAATATCAATAACTGGTACTGCCTCTAGAATAGCAGATAAATCTACTTGAGCCACTCGAACATCACGATGAATTGCCAAAAGTACTCCTCCACCAGGTCTCTTAGTAGTAACATCCAGTCTTCTATCTGCCCTAAATACACTATATTAACGTGGAAACAGCTCGGAATCACCAATGTCAGACTGTAAATTAGTTTCACTAAGAGCAGTTATCTTGAATTCAGACAACCGGCACAAGCCTAGATAGAGATCTTCTGTTTTAGTACGTAAACCACAAGAATTCTGGTAATAAATTGGTATCTTAACACTGTTGGGCTGATCTAGTTTAAAGAAGCAATAGTCGGAACACCGTTAACATACTTAATCTTGAGGTTTGCTTCACCATCATCCACCCTCCGCCTCAATTCACTGACCACAGACTTGGAGTATGCACTTTGCCTAGGAGTTCTGTCCTGCCTAACTCTGACATTACGATACAAATGATCATCCTTGAGTCTTCCAGTCCTGCGCAGAATACTAAGTACCTGATTTTCTTCAGAGAGAGTAACCTTTAGAGGTCTAGGAACGGATGCATTGCTGCAGGCTAAATGGCCTAATCTGGGAGTAATCACTTTCAGGACACAACTTGTGGAGGATATTCTTCACTTCCAGTCTGTCAACGTCACTCTCACCACAGCTAGCAGTAGACCCAGACTCTGATTCGGGCAGTCCAAAAATAACAATATTTGACTTCCTCTTGTCTCGCTTACGAATCTCCTGTATTATATCCTCCATATCGGAGTCACTACCAGTTGGAACCTGTACAGTATTGGGTAACTTTGGTGTTACCTTCAATTTCTCAAGCTGCTTCTCGACATTACTGATTCTAGCAATTAGGTTTGGCAACTGTTTGAGCCCATTCTCACAATCAGAACAATAGAAACAACAGCTTCCTCTTCTTCAACTCCGTGCATCTAATCTCCGAGGCACTAAGGTATGAACACTGCTCACAGAACAATAGCTTACAGGTGTCACAACTAAAGGTCTTACCAGTAATACCACATCTGGAGCAGTCACTCATGATTTATGGACAGCTGACTTTTTTACTTGACTTTATGTCAAATTTTCTTTAGGTATTTTGCTGTTTTGACAAGGTTCACACCCATTACAGGTGATGAATACATGTTGCATCAATCAAGTAAAGCTTTATTAATGAATTAATTTTTTCTACAAGAATTCACTTAAGAGTTTGCTATTTTTCTGTTCCAGCTGGGTATGACACCTCTACATTGGGCCTGTCAGAATGGTCATGTTGATGTTGTCGCAACGTTAATCCGACATTCCTGCCAGCTGGACATCCCCAACAAATTTGACCTCACTCCCATAGATATAGCATTACAGACCAAGCGTCATGATATAGTGGAATTGATCACTATAGGATTGAGAGATCCCCTTACTGCTACAGAATCATTGGCCATAGAACTGGGCAGTACAGACAACAGTAATGAGTCTTGCACACAGGCTGCTGCTGCTGCGTGCATGAATGTTGAACAAGACCCTCAAGATCCTGTGATGGTGGAGAGTATACCTATAGGTAAGTGAATACTTATAGAATTACTACTGCCTTTTAGTGAATTTTCGTAGAAAAAATTCACTAATGGGGAGATCCCGACTTTTGAATTTTGAAAAAAATTTTGCAAATGAGCGCGAACTAGGACCCCTAGAACCCATATCCGGGGTTAGTTTCAATTTTTATATGTATATATATATATATATATATATATATATATATATATATATATATATATATATATATATATATATATATATATATATATATATATATATATATATATATATATATATATATATATATATATATATATATATATGTATCACACCGATAACTCAAAAAATAATGGGCCGATTTTGATAAAATTTGGCATGTACGTTTCTTTTGTAAATAGCTTAGATAAGTTCGTTAGTCAGGAAAATCGGACGAGGTTTTCCGGGAAAATTTTGAGTTTTCATTCGAAAAAAATTCTTATCTCAAAAAGTAATAAGCCGATTTTAATAAAATTTGGCATGTACCTTCCTTTTGTAAATGGCCTTGATAAGTTTGTTATCCAAGAAAATCGGACGAGGTTTTCCGGGAAAATTTTGAGTTTTCATTCGAAAAAAATTCTTATCTCAAAAAGTAATAAGCCGATTTTAATAAAATTTGGCATGTACCTTCCCATTGTAAATGGCCTTGATAAGTTTGTTATCCAGGAAAATCGGGAAATTTTTGAGTTTTCATTCGAAAAAAATTCTTATCTCAAAAAGTAATAAGCCGATTTTAATAAAATTTGGCATGTACCTTCCTTTTGTAAATGGCCTTGATAAGTTTGTTATCCAGGAAAATCGGACGAGGTTTTCCGGGAAAATTTTGAGTTTTCATTCAAAAAAAATTTTTATCTCAAAGAATAATGGGCCGATTTTGATAAGATTTGGCACGTACCTTCCTTTTGTAAATGTCTTTGATAGGTTTGTTAATCAGAAAAATTGGACGAGGTTTTCCAGAAAAATTTTAAGTTTTCATTTGAAAAAAATTTTTATCTTAAAAAATAAAAATTCTATGATAACCAAATTTGGTAGGTAGGTTTATGATATAAAAAGTAAACTATACACCAAAATTTCGATTTCTATGTTACAAGAAAAAAAAGTTATAATAAAATATTTTGTGCCAGATCATTTTTATGAAAATTCACTACCATAACGCACTTGCTGCGTCTTTTTTTATATTTTTTTTTAAGATGTCATTCACAACATACAAAAAAGCTTCTGGGCCTTCCAAAACCTGTCACGCCATCTTTTGGAATCCTATTTGTGTGTGAATTTTTTGGTGAGAGTTGTTTTGTGTGCTCTTTGTTTTTGCAATGGCTGATTCTCGTGAACAGCACACGGCTGTATTTTTTTTTTCTTGCTCGGAAAAAACTGGCACAGAAACTCTTGAAATGTTTAGATTGGTCTACATGGATGATACTGTTGGGAAAACTCAAGTGTTTGAGTGATTTTCCTGTTTTGAACGAGGTGAAATGTCAATTGATGACAAACTGCGTTCTGATCTTCCTTCCATAGCTCGAACCGATGAAAATTCGCGATATCATCCTGGAAGTTCGAAGATGTGCATGTGGAGCTGTCTGGAGTAACTTGGTGTTCAGTTCAGCGAATTTTAACGGAAGATTTGGGGATGAAAAGGGTGGCTGCCAAATTTTTGCCTCGACTGTTGACCGCCAAACAAAGACAAGTCGCAGGGAAGCATGTTGTGCTTTGAAAGAACAGTTCCAAAGTGATCCAGGTGTTTTTTCTAGGACCCTCAGAGGTGACGAATCATGGTCCTACAATTACGACCTTGAAACGGAGCAACAGTCAAGCCATTGGAAGACACCACCTTGCACCAGAAAAAACTCGTTAATTGAAATCATACATCAAAACCTTGCTGATTTGTTTTTTTTTTTTTTTTTAATGTGAGAGGAGTTGTCTATTAAGAATTTGTTCCACAGGGTCAGATGGTTTCCACCTGAAATTTTTGAAAATATTGCGCAACCGTTTGTGGCAGAAGAGGCTTGATTTGTGGCAGTCGGGTGACAGGTTTTTCTACCACGATAACATTCCTGTTCACGCAGCCCTGTCTGTGCGCCACTTTTTTTGCTAAAAATTGCATACCCCCTCTGTCACATCCCCTTATTCTTGCGAGATTAGAGGTTCGGGGGCGGTTCCGCATTTGGTAAATTATCCATAGCTGTTCTTTTTTCCTGTTTTGCCTTCAGGATGCTCATAACGAATATCTCTATGGCATTCAAGTTCTTCTCGTTATCCAACATTTCAGTGACTAGATTTTCTGCTGTAACTTCCTTGCCCATTGTCCGTCGTAACTCCGTTCTCTGGTGCTCCCACTCTAGACATTCGAACAGAGTGTGCTCCATGTCGCATCTGTCACCGCATTCTATGCACGATGGGCTGTTGATGATTTTAAATCTATGAAGATAGGCACGGAATTCCCCATGACCTGTCAATGCCTGAGTGAAGTAGTATCCCACCTGCCCATGTTCCTTTTCACCCACCTGTCTATCCTGGATATGAGGGAGTGGGTCCAGCGGCCTGTTTCTTCTCCACTCCACCTGGACTGCCACCTTCCGAGAAGCCTTTCACATGCCCTTCTTTTAATTTTAGCTTTGCTACTTCTGTTCTCCGGGAGTATAATTTAACGTTGCATCTGTTGATAGATTTTCTGTATATATATATATATATATATATATATATATATATATATATATATATATATATATATATATATATATATATATATATATATATATATATATATCTGTGTGTGTGTGTGTGTGTGTGTGTGTGTGTGTGTGTGTGTGTGTGTGTGTATCCTACCGATAACTCAAAAAATAATGGGCCGATTTTGATCAAATTTTCTGAATACCTTCCTTTTGCAAGTGGCTTGGATAAGTTCGTTAGCCAGGAAAATTGGCCCAGGTTTTCCTGGAAAAAGTTGTTTTCTCTTGGAAATATTTATATCTCCGAAAATAACAAAGTAAGGGCAGCCAAATTCAGTACGCGTGTTTGTATTATAAAGGGTAAACTACGGACCAAAATTTAGGTCTGTAAGTTGAAAGACAAAAAAGTTATGGATATTTAAAGAAGAAAAAATTATGGTTTTCGTCAAAACGTCAAAGTCGCGGTTTGAAATGTCAAAATTTGCAACGTTTTGGAAAAGAACCTGAAAAAAAATACGGATTATGTAAAGAAAATGTCGCAAGAAGAGTGTTCTGCAAACCCTTAAGTTTCAGCTTCACTTGTCATTGTCCTTCATTTTACTAAAATATTTCCAGAAATTGCATTTCAAATAGACCTCTGATGCTTTGGCGGTAGTTTAGTTAAGTTTAAGGGTCTATAATTTTCATAGAAAAAAATCGTTAATGAGGAGACCTCAACTTTTGAATTTTAAAAAGTTTTTTTCAACTGAGCGCAAACTAGACCCCCTAGAATCCATATATGGGTTTAGTTTCAACTTTTATCTGTTTACATATATACACAGTGACGCATTTTCACGGTAAATCTCAATATAATTGTTATTATACAAGATACGAGAAAAAGTTGTATACGTTAATTCTAGGGTGTCTTGAGCTGCATCTTATAAAATTATGGTGATACACTATGTGAAAACTGGAACCTGTGATGAGCACTGATAAGTACACTTGGAAAACCCAAATCAAGACAACACATATTTCAGAGACCTTACGATTGTTTCGCTGACGTCAGTGTCATCAGAGGATGAAAAATTCTAAAATTAAAATCAACAACTACAGTGTATTTATATTGCACCTAGGTAACACACTAATCTGAAGTGAACATTGTAGTTGGCGACCCATCGTTTGTGTATTGTGTCAATATTGAACGGACGAGGTTGAAGAATTAACTCAGTTCAATATTGACACAATAGACAAACGATGGGTCGCCAACTACAATTTTTACTTCAGATTATTTCGTTACCTAGGAACATTTTTGTACATTTTCAAACAATGGGTTATTTCGATAAAATATCGTACATTGTTTCTATTGTATAGGTTATACCAGTAACCTGATTGATGCCTGTTTGGCATATTTGCTATTAAAAACATTTTCATGAAAATTCACTTCCATAACGCACTTGCTGGGTCCAGACTTTTTTGTTTGTTTTTTTGGGGTGATTCTGCTTTTTGTTGCTATAACATATTCAGTAAGTAAGTACACTGTAGAACCCAATTGGGTTCTTCATCAGTGCTTATCACAGATTCCAATCCTCTCAGTTTCCATGCCTAGTCAGATGAGAGCTATCGGATTCTCCGAGGGCTTGCTTGGCTTATTCAGATCTTACCTGGATGGAAGGAGGCAATTTGTTAAGGTTGGGGGCTTCAAGTCTGACACCTATCACATAGCTTCGGGAGTGCCGCAGGGTTCCGTACTCAGTCCATTACTGTTTAATATATTTATTGACCCAGTTAAACATGTTTTGCATGTTCCTTTTTTAATGTATGCAGATGATATTAAGATTTTCGCAAATATTTCGAGTGTTGGTGACTGTTCGCAGCTCCAGAACAGTCTTCAGATCCTTGATGATTGGTGTTGTCGGAGTGGTCTTTCTATGAATGTTTCCAAGTGTTGTGTGATGTCCTTTACTCGAAATAAGCACGCAATTACTTTCGGGCACAATATAAGAGGGCTTCCACTTGATCGCCCCGGGACAGTTAGGGACCTTGGAATTGTTTTTGATGGTACTCTATCTTTTAAACCACACTACGAGCAGACTGTCAGTTCTGCTTACAAAACTCTTGGGTTTCTGATATGAAACAGCAAAAATTTCTCACAGACTGACACCCTCCTGCTCTTTCGTAGTTTGGTTAGGTCCCGACTTGAATATGACTCAGTTGTGTGGGCTCCTACTTATGAGATACATGTGGCAAGCCTAGAATCAGTGCAAAGGAAATTTCTCAAATTTCTTAGCTTTCGTGAGGATGGTCGATATCCTTCTATTGGTTTTCCTCAGGAAGGTTTACTTCTTCGCTTTGGTCTGCAGAGTCTGTCGATACGCAGGCAGTGCAGTTTCGTTACATTTTTATACAAACTGGTTAGTTCTGTAGTCGATTGCCCTAATCTGCTTTAACAACTTAATTTCAATGTGCCTCGTATTGCAGCACGTTTTCCAGGCACATTCTATCTCCCGACTGCTCGTACACGATTGCTGCGATTGTCTCCAATTTACCAGATGTGCAATGATTACTCTGTACTGCAGGACAGCCTAGATATCTTCCCATGTAATATATCAGAGATAAAAATGTTTTTCAAAGCGATCTAATTTGTGACTCTTTTGTGTAGTTTGTTTGATTATTGTTTGTTATTATGTTTTGTGTATCGGCCCATCCTTAGTTTGGCTTTAAGCTGTTGGATGGTGTATGAATAAATAAATAAATAAATAAATAATAATCATCATATCATAAGTTTTTCATCAGCAAAAAATTATCTTAGAATTCTTTTAATACTAAATTTGATATCTTATCTACTTGTGTGAAGTTACAAGATGTACATATAGCAAAACCTTCCACATATAATGTGTGGAGGCAATACCAATGCATCCATTCCTTGTAACACAGCACATTTTTGTTTTATTGCAAGTTATATTTATTGTTTGTTTTTACAGAAACTGCTTTAATGGAGGAGATAGATCACACTAATGAATTTGAGGAAGAAGTGACCAGTAGTCAAACAGCAAATTCAGGTAAGGCAAGACAAGACATTACATGTTTTTTCCTGTTAGCGAATTTTCCTAGATAATTTTGAATCGAAAAAAAAAATGGTACGCTAATGGCTTTTTCCCCAATAAGAGCTCTCTTGAGTTGTTTTCCTCAAATGCGCCGTTTTTTGAGTTAAAAAACTGGCAAAATTATTATTCAATTAATAGGAAAAATTAAATACATTACAGGTTGGCATCTGCGTGTAATGAACAACTGACAACGTATAACATTAACATAACATTACAACTAACATCAAACGATTATTACAGAAATTGTTGAAAACGCCTCCCTTCACTTAATATGTATGCTTCCTCCCTCCTTGTCATGGAATTGCGCACTGGTTGAAGTAGCGCCCGAGTATTTTTATTTTACCACAAGCTGCAACTATTATTTCTCTTACTGCATTGTTAATGGGAGTCGTGTACAAAAAAATCTAAGGTATTGAGGTCAGGGGACATTGATGGCCACTCTTGGGGCCCACCACGGCCAATCCAACGGTTTGGATAAACAGTTTGTGAATAGTTGCTAACCGCTACACTGTAATGTGCCGGTGCACCATCAACATCTTCAAGGAGCAAAGGCAGTTGTTCTTGAAGGAAATTGATGTAAGATAGTCTGTCGAGTCGTCCCAGCAAGAAGAATGGGCAAATAAAGCGGTTACCAATAATTCCTGGCCATATGTTAACCGAAAATTGGTCTTGGAAACAGGTTTTGGTTACAGCTTAGGGATTTTCTTCAGCCCACAAATGATTGTTGTGAAAATCCCAAATGGCATTTCTGGAAAAATTAGCTTTGTCTGTGAACAGAATGTGAGATTCAAGTTGTGGATTTTAAGCAATATTATGATATGCGTAATAAAGTATAATAATCAGGTGATATTTACTTATCAAAATGTTATCTTTTATTGTTTAAATCACTTCGGTCTTTGAACTGCTACCTAAAAATACATATTATTTGTAGAGTAAATTATAATTCCTCCACTTAGGAGAAACATTACACTAGCGACGAGGATAAAGTTTTAATATCATAGAACTAAATTTAAGCAAGTTTATAAACTAGTTAACTAGAGGTGTACGAACCCATGTTTAGTTCGAACCGAACTATGAACGAACCCGAGCAAATATGTTGCCTTGACTGTCGAACCTCTGAAATAGTATGTCTAAGGTTCACAGTTGAACTTCAACCTTCTTAGAAATTCAAAATCTAACATCGAACTACCCAAAATTCTTCAGTGTTCATATATCATTTCCTTAAATACAAAATTTAGGTTCCATGTCTAGCGAGTCTGACCACAAGGCAAGCCAAGACCCAGAGCGGGCCGCGAGTACTGTTCCCAAATCCACCGTCCCTCCTCCGATATTCCTCCACAATAAGGAAAAGTGGACCTATCTCTCAGGCTACTTTACCTGCCAAAAGATCAGCTGCGTCAAGGTCAAGAATCTTACAGATTCCGTAAGAATTCACTTGACATCAGTTACTGACTTCAGACAGGCTACCAAAATCATGGATAGCCTGCAGCTCCAGTATCATTCCTACCAGCTCCAGGAGGACAAACGACTGAAGATTGTCCTCAGGGGGGTCTGTGAATCCATCCCCATCGCAGAGGTTGAAAAAGACCTCATCTCCCGGGGTTTCCATCCCGATGGTGTCCACCGTATGCTTCGCAGAGGTAAGGACAACAAAAAAATCCCCATGCCTCTCATCATGACCAACCTCCCAAAGTCCGAAAGGTCCATTTTCGGCATCGAAACTGTGTGCTGCCTCATCGTCAAGGTGGAGTCGCTACACGATAAGAACCTTTCCGAACCAGTGCCATCGTTGCCAAAGGTTTGGTCACTCCCAACAGTCTTGTAGGGGAGCCCCCTGCTGCATAAAATGCAGCGGCCCCCATTTGTCTGTGGAGTGCAAAAAGCCCCTATCCTTCGACCCAACCTGCTGCAATTGCGAGAAGGGTCACACCGCCAACTACAGAGGCTGTCCAAAACTCCCTAAACCCAACAAGCAGACCTCCTAACGGAAGCCGCAAATTTCCTATGCGGCTGCCACTGCACCTTCCCGCCCCACAACAACCCCGAAACTTTCCACGCTGAAGCCAGCTCCCCCTGCAAGAGCAGCTTCAACTGCAAATACAGCTCCCGCCCAAGACTTGTCCAGAGCACTTTCCCTAATCACCTCGATCAATTTCACACAGCTGAAGTTGGTCGCGGGGAAAGTCCTGAACATTTTCCAAACCTCCCCTGATCTGCTGACGCTGATCACTTCCGCCGTCCCCCTAATCCCCCAAATCGTGTCAATCTTCCAGAAGTAAATGACATCTCTAAGAAAACCACAATCCCTGCAGGTTGCATCCTGGAATGCAAACGGACTAGCCTGCAAAAGAAATGAGCTCCAAGAATTCGCCCAACGCTTAAAACTGGACGTTATTCTAGTCCAGGAAACCAAGATGGGTCTTCCAACTAATCCGAAACACCCCAACTATACATTGTACCGCAATGACTGCACCACTTACAAAGGTGGCGGCACGGCAGTGTATGTCAAAACAAATATTGACCACCAGTACACTCAGTACGCC
This sequence comes from Tillus elongatus, assembly GCA_964006375.1. Taxonomy (NCBI): domain Eukaryota; kingdom Metazoa; phylum Arthropoda; class Insecta; order Coleoptera; family Cleridae; genus Tillus; species Tillus elongatus. Next base: position 39,391,024 of record OZ023262.1, read on the forward strand.
AGCCGTGCAAAACATTGAGGCTACACAAATCGTAGCCAACACTTCCTCTGCATTCCTCATTTCTGCCTATAATCCTCCACAAAAAAGAATTCTAGACGCCGACCTAGACCTCTTATTCGATATCAACCAATCCATAATAATTGCTGGCGATTTAAATTCCAAAGACCCCAATTGGCATTCTCGTAATGCCAACACAAATTGGAAAATCCTCCAATCCTATGTCGACAACCATGCCAACTGCATGGTTGACGCTTGTCAAAGACCTACACACTTCGGCAGTGCAGGTCGCCCCGACGTGTTCGACGTAATAATCATGTCAAACACCACCCTTCTCCATGAAATAACAACCCTAAACGAACTCTCGTCGGACCATAACCCAGTCAAATGTCAGTGATGAACATGACCTCCCAAGGAAAAAGGTACTGTGGCCAGTTTTCACAGATCATCTTAAAAACACCCTTGGCAATATTCCGGTTATCCACAGCATCCCCGAACTCGAGGGTGCAGTGGATAATCTACAGTCCAAAATTCAATGTTCTATCGACATGCATCAAGGATGTACCCCACCCCAAGCAATCTGCCGCCATTTCCGTTCAGTATTAGAGAAATAATACTCGAAAAGAACCGCGTGTGTAGACTAGCTCAAGGCACCGGAAACCCCACCGACAAACGAGACGCAAACAGATTCATCAAACAAGTACGATCCGCCCTACAATAACTCCGCAACAACTGTTGGGAGGAACGCCTGCAAACCCTGTCTGCGCAAGACAATTCCATCTGGCGAATGGCAAAAGCCCTTCGCTCCCAAAAACTTCCGATATCCCCACTTCACGGCCGTAATGGTGTCGTATACACGGATGCGGAGAAAGCAAGTGCATTCGCAGATCATCTGGAGTTGCAATTCAGCTCGAATTATAACAACGTTGATCTGTCGCACATAGCAAGAACGCACCGATATGTCAGGAGTGCGCTTTGCGCTACCCCAGACATAAATATCGAGCCTGCAACCTTCGAAGAAGTTTCCCAAATAATCAAATCATTAAAAAAATAGGACAGCTCCGGGATACGATGGAATCTCCAACGTAGCCCTGAAAAACCTCCCCTGCAAAGCTGTGGTATTCCTAGTTACGATTATGAATGCCATGCTGCGATTTCAACATTTTCCTTCCATGTGGAAACTTGCCAATATGATCAACATCCCGAAACCCAGCAAAGATCCGCTGTTCCCTCAGAACTACAGGCCCATTAGCCTACTACCAGTCATCGGCAAAATCGCTGAAAAACTGATTCAGAAAAAGCTAGCTTCATTCACCTTCGAAAATCATATCCTCCCAGACGAGCAATTCGGTTTCAGACACCAGCACTCCACCACAGACCAAGTCCTTCGTGTGGTGGAAAACATCACCGAAGGATTTAATAAAAACAAGTCAACTGGTCCAATATTTTTTTACATTGCTTAAGCCTTCGATAGGGTTGGGCATTCGGCCCTCCTAAATAAACTTCTATTATTTTATTATCCTCTCCCTCTGATTCTGATAATCAGGCCATACCTGCAACAAAGGAAGTTCCAGGTCAAACATCTGGGAGCCAGATCTAGAACGTACTCAGTCACGGCTGGTCTCCTGCAGGGTTCTGCTATCTCCCCTCTGCTGTACAATATATTTGTCGCAGACATTCCAACAGCGCCACTAAACGTGACATATGCACTGTACGCAGACGACACTACCATCCTCAGCAGCTCCACTCAGCCAAGGATAATAACCGAACGACTTCAGACCGCCTTAGTCAAGGTGCAAGGCTGGTATAGGAAATCCTGTCTAGCCATAAACCCAGATAAATGTTCAGCAGTCCTATTTTCCAAGAGGAGACACACACCTCACGAACATGTATCGTTAGACAACCGTCTAATTCCCTGGCAAGATTCCGCCAAATACCTTGGGGTTTTCCTCTACAAACACTTAACATGGCGCCCCCATCTCCAACACGCCCGACGAAAAGCCTCGATGTTCATCTCGAAGCTGTTCCCACTTCTAAATAGAAATTCCAAATTGTCCATGAACAATAAATTGCTCATGTACAAAGTCATCATCCGGCCAGCGATGACCCATCGGGATTACATCATATATATATATATATATATATATATATATATATATATATATATATATATATATATATATATATATATATATATATATATATATGTATGTATGTATGTATGTATGTATGTATGTATGTATGTATGTATGTATGTATGTATGTATGTATGTATGTATGTATGTATGTATGTATGTATGTATGTATGTATGTATGTATGTATGTATGTATGTATGTATGTATGTATGTATGTATGTATGTATGTATGTATGTATGTATGTATGTATGTATGTATGTATGTATGTATGTATGTATGTATGTATGTATGTATGTATGTATGTATGTATGTATGTATGTATGTATGTATGTATGTATGTATGTATGTATGTATGTATGTATGTATGTATGTATGTATGTATGTATGTATGTATGTATGTATGTATGTATGTATGTATGTATGTATGTATGTATGTATGTATGTATGTATGTATGTATGTATGTATGTATCTATATATATATATATATATATATATATATATATATATATATATATATATATAGGATAATTTTGCCCATACAGTTAGTTTAGCAACAGCTAGTGATGAAGGCAACTCCGTTGTCGAAATATGTATCTAGCGCATAACTCTGTTATTATTTTTGTGGTTTTTGGGTGATTCTGCTTTTTGTTTCATTAATTACATAGTTTATTTGTTTGTACATAATCAAAATGTTTCCTATTTCCGAAACTGTTCGTACTTTTCTGCATATTTTAAGCCATACTATTCCTTGTCAAACCTCATGACAATTTCTTAACGCTCTGTATAACTGCTTGTTTGAGAAGCTTATTATTTAATTACTTGTTTGGTTTCCCAAAAGCTGAAAGTCTGACCTGTTGTTAAAGCCGATAATTCACACACTCTGTGGTGAGACTTAATTGTCTCAGATTTCTAAGGCTGAGTCATATTAAACAGTGGTATTAGTTACCACTAAAATAATTTTTTAGTATTAATTATCTCATGATTTTATTTTTTCTAGAATCTGAAGATGTGATCATGGGAGAAACATTCCAACCAATCAATGAAAACGATGAGGCGTTTTCAGAGTCAATAAAACTGTTACAAGAACATGGAATCACAATGCTGCCTGCTGATGACAGTAATATATTGGCTTCAGTTGTCGAAAATGGACATTCTGTTGTCTTGACTGGTAACGTTTGTTTTGTTTTCTTATTGACCATTTAAATCACTTTGCGCTATTGAAAAAGCTAGAATCATCTTATTTCAGTAATATGTTAACCCCTCAGAACCTGGCTATCCTAATATCAAGAAAATATATTTGCATAGTGATGCTGGTTATGGGTGAAGTTTGGAACCTATGATAAGCACTGTTAAGTACAATTTGGGAACCCAATTCATCACAATACTGTTTTTACATCAATCGTTTCGCTTATTGCCTCTGATGAATCCCTTCCCCTTTTAGCTTTTAATTAGGTAAACCGATGTCAGGGCAGGTCAGGAAGGTAAGTTGGAAGGATTGTGTGTAAACAGCACGTTAGGAAGGTCTTTTATTTCGTTACTTAAAATATTCTGTGAAGTGCGCATGAACGATTCAACGGGTCATTACTGTGGCGAGACGCTTGTATATAGGCCTGCTTTTCTTCTTGCATTTATCTTTATTTTTGGCCATCACGATTTTACTCACAGAGTTGATATAATTTTAGTGGCTTTTGAATTTTGAAAAGATTTCTTCAAATGAGTGCGAACTAGACCCCATAGAACCCATATCCGGGTTAGTTTAAGTTTTTATCTGTTTTCATATATACAGGGTGAAGCATTTCTACGGTAAAGCTGAATATATCCATTATTATACAAGATACGAGAAAAGATTGTATACGTTAATTATACGGTGTCTGAAGCTGCATCTTATAAAATTATCTTTACGATCACAGGATGGCTGGTGTTACAATTGTTTTTTTTTTTGTTTTTTTTTTTTCCCCCTTTCTTAATCGAACATGCCTAATGTTATTTCATTTTTTGCATTTTCTATTGAAATATAATGCATGTTTCATAAAATGTTTTTTTCAATAGATTTTTTTTTTCTTAGGGCTCGTCCGTGTCTTTGCCTCTCCGATAGCACCGCAGCCTTTGGCTTATTGTGCATTGCCTAATAGCTTAATTTGCTATAAACCTAAAGTTCATTGGTCAGGAAACCAGTTTTTTAAGGAACATTTTACGTGTATTTTCGGAAGATTTTCGTTTCTTTTCAAACGATAAAGTCATTTTGAAGAAATACGGTACATTGTTTCTTCTATATAGGTTATACTGGTAACGAAATTTGATGCCAGATTTCATAAAAATTATATATATTTGCTACTAAAAACATTGTTGATAAAGTGGCAAAAAAAGGTGTTCATATATAAATGTTGTGAATGACTCTATTGTTCTGTCCGAATCAGGGGGAGCTTAAATTTGAATGAGGGCGCGGATACAACCAAATAAACTCGAAGAACCAGCCTTTCGAAGAGAATGGATACTCTACAAACAGTTACATATAATAAAGTTGAGAATACAACATAGGTACTTACAGTTATTGTATCTTGACGTGGCTGCTCGTGTGACCTAAAGGTTAAGTGTGAGGAAGGGAAAGGCGGAGAATGTATGGATTTTAGGTAACACACATATGTAACTAAAACTCAAAGGAGTAATTGCTGCGTGCAGTTAAACTTTGGCGGGTGGTAGCGTGCGTCTCACTACAGTGTGGGAGAAAGAATGAATGAAGGTTTGAATCGGCGGCGCTTCTCGACCAACAAGCTACCGGTTGTGCAGGACTCGTGTGTTGCACGGTGGGGATGAATGTGCGCACGTAACTTTGCAGGGAGGTAAAAAAAAGTCCCTGTTCCTATATAAACAGGCGCGGGAATATAAATTGGTTTATACATAATTGCTAAACAAACATTTTCAGGAAAAATCACTACCATAGCGCACTTGTAGCCTCCAGACTTTTTTAGAACTAAATTTTACTTCAACATCACCATTGTTTAGAGCTTGTAACTCGACACTTTTACTTGAGGTTCTTCCTATAGTGGCTACAGTAGATACTACTGTAGCAGCTACAACACAGTTTTTTAACTGTACTTAATTTTCATTTCTATGGTGTCTGGTCATGGACGGCCTCTTGGAGCGGCTCTCTGAGAATGGCTTCTACGCCCAGGCGTACGCTGATGATGGACTGGTCTTAGTCACCGGCAAATTCCTCGTCGTCGTCTGTGAGTGCATGCAATGCCTGTGGCATAATCGAAAGGTGGTGTGGTGAGCTGGGACTCTCCGTAAACCCGGTGAAGATGGAGATGATCTTATCTACCAAGAAGAGGAAGGTAGAGGGGTTCAGGGCGCCCGTGATGTTTGGAAAACCTTTAGCTTTAGTGCAGGAGGTCAAATATCTGGGGGTGATCCTGGACCCCAAACTAACATGGGGGTCGCAAATAGAACAAGTTGTGAGGAAGGGAGTAGCGACCCTCTGGCAGCTGCGTCGTGTAATAGGGAGGACCTGGGGACTTAATCCTCGGATCCTTCATTGGATCTACACTGCGATCGTCAGGCCGAGAATCCTCTATGGGGCGTTGGTCTGGTGGTGTGGTGTGAACCAAACTACCAGCAGGAAGTTGGCCAAACTCCAAAGGCTGGCAATTCTGGGTATCACAGGCGCTATGAGGACGACACCTTCAGCTGCGCTAGAGGTCCTGTTGATGCTGCCACCGCTTCCCATCTGTATCAGAAGGGAGGCTATGGCGTTGCATCTTAGAATCCGGGACTCAGGTAACTGGTGCGGAGAGGGAGCAGTAATAGGGCATGCAAGAGTCGCCAAGGAGGTGGAAAACGAAATTCCGATTTCCGCCATAAAGGTGAGGGATGCCGAGGACGATATTAGGTTGACTAGGCCATACACCCTCAGGATCCCTAGTAGAGATCAGTGGAAGAAAAATGAGGTTGCATTCCAGCCCGCAAGCCTGGTCTGTTTCACCGACGGATCGCGGCTGGAGGACCAACAATCCTCCGGTGCAGGAATATACATAGAGGGCCTGGGGGTGTGCGAGAGCTATGCTCTTGGCGCATACACCACGGCATTCGAAACAGAGGCGTATGCTATCCCGTCTGTGGCCAATAGACAGGATGTGAAGATGAGTCCCGAGAAATGTGTGTGCATCTGCTCGGATAGCCAGGCGGTCCTACGGGCAGTCTGCGCGGCCAGAATCAGGTCGCCACTGGTTCAGGAGTGCGCTGACGCCCTCAGAGGGCTAGCCAGGACGAAGGAGGTGCAACTGGTGTGGGTTCCGGGACACTGTGGCGTAGCGGGGAATGAGATGGCGAATAATCTCGCAAGACTCGGTTCCCGGCGGCCGTTCTGTGGCCTGGAGCCTGCGATAGGCATAAGTAGGAAGACAGTCTCTGTCGCCTTAGACAGGTGGACCGAGGAAGCAATGGAGAGGCACTGGGGGTCGGTTGGTGGCTGCAGGCAGGCGAGGGACTTCGTGGAGGGGCCGGACAGAGATAAAGCTGTCTGTCTACTCGGAAGGAGTCAACCTACGCTTCGCCGCATCCTCGGGGTGCTGACAGGCCACTGCGCCCTTAGAAGACACCTCACATTGATAGGCATAGAGAGGGATCCCATTTGCCAGGAATGCGGCGAGGATGAAGAAACGTCCTACCACTACCTGTGTGAATGCGAGGCTTTTGGGAGTCTTCGAGCAAAATTGTTCGGATCAAGGACTCTGCAGAGGAATCAGGTAAGTACCGTCCAATTAAAGACCGTCACGGCCTTCATCTCGAGGTCGAGGCGGTTTGGCGATGGAACCGAGGAAGAGTAGAGCATGGTTGCTGGGGTTGGCAAAAAGGGCCCATTGTGGCCTACTTGCTTGGCGTTGGCCTCCCCACCACTGCTACTACTACTACTACTACTAATTTTCATTTGGAAGGATTAATTAAGGATAATTCTACACATCAAACACGATATTCTTCGACTGGGAATTAAATTCCTTTCTTTTATTTTTTACCTCCATTGATTTATTTTAATTAGAAATAACACTGAAATGCACATGCCTTTGTAATTGCAAAACACAGTATGCAAGCTGTTACGGTGAAAGCCACGCCGCCAGTGTTTTTTGTACATCCTTGGGTGTCAAATGCGGTTAATTCCAATAAAGTGACAAACGGGTCTTCTGGAAATTCAGTCTCAACAAATATCTTACAGACTAAATACAAACAATTTTGTATTTAATATATTTATCTATCTCGCAGTTTTCCAGAAAAGGTGGTAGGGCATGTTATCTTGCATACCTTGTACATTTTAGAGAGTAAACTGTCCATTACTGACACACCTTATAGTGCTATTTGTGGATTCAAACCCACTTTTTGTTATACCTTTGATTAGGCTAATACATGTTTAAAACCTTGTAATTTTTTATTCTTATTACTTCAGATGTGGGTAAAGAAATGTTAAACACAGTCAAGCAACAGGAACAAGCAACCAAACCCACAATGGTCACATCAACCCCCATCATACATAAGACAGTACCAAATATAGAAAATAGGAAAATAATCACACTAACACCTGATGAGTTTATAGCATTCACCAATGGGACGCTTAGCCGAGATAATCTGCTCAGCAAAATGAACAGGAAGGTTGTGCCCAAGACATTCAAAAGGGTTGTTATGAAAAAGAACAAGATCATTCCTGTTTCCAGTGTAACCAATAGTGCAGTAAGTATATATGGTTTAGTAGACAAATCTTTTCGTGCACATCATCAGTCAATAATTTATTAAAACTAAATTTGTTTTGCCCAATAATAATAATAATAATAATAAGAAATTAATCCAGCAGTAGCATGGATAGATTACCAAAAAGCCTATGACTCAGTACCACACCAATAGCTTCAAAAAGTGCTTGAGATTTATAAAATACACCCCAGTCTTTATTGATTGGAAAAATACTGCGTAAGGCAGTCATGACCTTAGCCGTCACTAGGCGGCTATATGGAAAAACGTGGGGACTAAGACTTAGTATGGCCCACTGGCTGTACACAAGGGTGGTCAGACCATCGTTAACATACCTGGCACTGGTCTGGTGGCCTAAGGTGACACAGTCCAGTGCCAAACAAAAACTAGGCAAGATCCAAAGGATGGCTTACCTAGGCATCACAGGGACCATGACTTCAACCCCAACAGCCGCCATGGAGGTGCTGCTGGATCTGCCCCCCCCCTACACTCAGTTATTATGAGGGAGGCCAGGCTAGGACTATACAGACTATCCTGCAATTGTAGACTGAAGATCAACGCAGGCAAAATTCAGGAGATCGTGAAGGAGCCCATGCTTGAAATGAGGTCAAACTTTGCGAGCCCGCGAGTCTGCAGGGAAAACAACTTTACAGTGTAAATCCCCAACCGCGAGACATGGCTGGAGGAGACGCCGGGCATACCACGGGACGCGCTCGTCTGGTTTACGGACGGATCCGGCAGGGAGCGTGGGACAGGGGCAGGTGTTTACTCGGAAGGACCGAGGGTACGTCATAGTATTTCCCTCGGAGCCCATGCCACGAAGTTTCAGGCCGAAATGTACGCCATCCTGCACCGTGTGCGGGAGAACAAGAGGAGGGGCTACACCAACAAGCGGATCCTCATAGCCAGAGACAGCCAGGCAGCCCTTAAGGCACTAAGTAGCCCACGGGTCAATTCCTGCCTGGTGAGTGAGTGCCGAGACGAGCGACCTGGCTGGGCAGAATGAGGTGACCCTCATCTGGGTGCCGGGTCACTCGGGGGTCAAAGGCAATGAAGAAGCTGGCAGTCTCGCTAAGAGAGGGTCAGCAGAACCATTTATGGGACCAGAACCGGCTCGGGCGTGACAAAGAGCACTGCCAGGGGAGACATTAAGTCCTGGGTCAGAAACCAACACAAGGTGTACTGGGCAGACTGTCCAGGGCTCAGACATGGGAAGTCAGTAATTGACGAACCCAGTTCAAAGAGAGCTGTGGAGCTGCTAAATCTTAGCAGAGGGCAGCTCAGAAACACAACAGGTCTCTTGACGGGACACATGGCCGTCAAGAAACACCAGCATAAAATGGGGCGGTTTGAAGGGGACCTCACATGCAGACTCTGCGGCGAGGGGGAGGAATCAGCCCAACACATCTTGTGCGAGTGTAAAGCTCTGGACCGCAAAAGACAACTGATCTACGGTCAGTCTAGACCGGAGACAGAGCAATATAAAACTTCACCCTACCAATCGCTGTGCAGACTAGTTCAAGGCACAGTGATTTTGGAATGGGTGGAGTAAGACTAGGGGTATGCACAATCAACCAAAGGTTGCAGTACTATCGAGGTGGCAAGGCCACGGACGAGCCCTGAGGGGAAAAAATATATCTTTATTGAAGACCCTGATGTCATCATGGCGTACACAAATAGTTCTAACAATGAACCAACGTACTATTCGAACCGACCAAGTTCCGATCAGGTGTAATATATTTCAGAAAGATACATTTAGTCCACTGTGCTTTTACATGGCTCTGAGTCCTTTATCCAACATGCTAAATAACAACAGCGCAGGCTTTAGGGTCACATCAAGGAAGGAAACACCATATACGGTTAATCATCTCTTGTTTGTGGATGACCTTAAACTTTATGCTAGTATTGAAAACAAGCTGACGATGCTGCTTAATATTACATGACAATTTAGCACAGACATTCAAATAAATTTTGATTTGGACAAGTATGCATGCTTAAACATTATTCGTGGAAAAATACAGGAAACAGAGACCATACCGTTAATACTAACAGCTTTAATTTACTGGTAATTAACACCGAAGATACCTATAAGTGTCTTGGTTAGGGTCAACTACTTACAAAACATATGAGAATGTAATCCATAGGGCTAAACTGTCCCTGTGGACATGCCGTAGAATCTGTGGAAATAACTGGGGAACAAACCCCCAACAGATGTACTGGCTCTATGTAGTGGTTATCAGACCAATGATAACATATGAAGCCATAGTTTGGTGGTGCAAGGCACCTCGTGGTATCGCGAGGGCCAAACTGGCTCATCTACAGAGACAATGATGATAGCGGGAGCGATAAGCACCGCACCATCAGCCGCTCTGGAGGTCCTCCTAAATATTCCACCTCTTCACATTGGCTGGAGAGGGTGGCGAGGTGGACAACGTACAGATTAAAACAAACAGCCGACTGCATGCCGAAGGAAATCAGTCTGGGAGGGTCGGGACTCCTTGATGACATTGAGGGTCATGAGATTCTGAGAATGGTCTCAGACTTGTTGCCTACAAAGATGAGTAGAGATCTGTCTTTCAAGACCGTCCTGCCGGAAAGGGAGGACTGGGAATGAAATCAAACGACCCTATTGAGAGCTGATCTCTGCTGGTATGCTGACGGCTCCAAAACCAATATGGGAGTAGGAGCCGGCGCATACGGGGGCAACACCGATGCTAGACTATCAACTAGCCTCGGTAAGTACGCAACCATACACCAGGCAGAAGTGTATGCCATCGAGGTGTGTCCAAGGGAGAGTATAGGAAACCAGTGCACACACAAATTGATAAAGATATATACAGATAGCCAAGCTGCAATAAATGCTCTTGGTTCCTACTGATGCAATTCAAAAATGGTATGGAGTTGTAAATCTGTCCTCAACGAAGCTGTAATGAGGTGTCACTAGTCTGGATACCGGGTCACTCAGACCATGATGGCAATGTTGCGGCTGACGCGCTTGCCAGGAGTGGTGCCCAGAGGGACTTTATCGGGCCAGAACCGGTGCTGGGGATAACATCATGCACAGCAAAACGCACCTTAAAGACCTGGACAGAAAGAAAGACAATCCAATATTGGCAAAATCTTCCAGGATTAGCTCACTCTAAGACCTTCATAAATGGCCTGTCTGAGTCTAGGGCTAAAAAAATTCTAGAGTTAAACAGACAACAACTGAGTACTCTAGTCGGCCTGTATACAGGACACTGCCGCTTGCGTCAGCACATGCACCGTATTGGGGTCGGTCAGGAGACCGAGTGCCGGCTGTGTATGGAGAGTGACGAGACAGCAGAGCACGTACTGTGTTCCTGTCCGGCGGCGGACAGGACTAGATACCTGCTCCTTGGCAAAACAAAGCTTGCTCCGGAAGATCTGGATCAACTTTCGCCCACAAGCATTATCGACCTCTGCAGGAGGCTGGCTTTGTTGGGCGAAATATAGACCATTAGGTGTGAGCCACAATAGACCTTATGGTCGTGGTGGAGGGACCGGTATGGCCAATCACATTCAAACCTAACCTAACCTACAAAACATAATAAAGACTTAAAAGAACAAGTTAGATTTAAAAGCCGTGTAGACTTACCATCGGTCCTTCTGAATAAACACCGTCCCACGCGCCCCGCCGGATCCGTCCGTAAACCAGACGAGCGCGTCCCGTGGTATGCTTAGCTTCTCCTCCCGCCATGCCTCGCGGTCGGGGATATCCACTATAAAGTTGTTTTCCCTGCAGATTCGCTAAGTGTGATCTCATTTCAAGCATTCATGATCTCCTGAATTTTGCAGTGGCCCCTGAAGCCTGGGTTGATCTTCAGTCTACCATTGCAGGCTAGTCTGTATAGTCCTAGCCTGGCCTCCCCCATAATAACTAAGTATAGGGGGGGGGCAGATCTAGCAACACCTCCATGGCGGCTGTTGGTGTTGAAGACATGGCCCCTGTGGATGCCCAGGCAAGCCATTTTTTGGATCTTGCCTGGTTTTTATTTGGCACTGGATTGTGACACCTTAGGCCACCAGACCAGTTACTTATGTATACTTTAGAACCGTATAAAATATTAAATAAAATCACCTGACAGATGGCTGATAAAATGTTGATAAATGATTTATGTGATTAATTTGTTTATTCATTGTTCTCTGGCGATTGAGTTAATAATTTCAATTGTTTTATTTTTCAGATTCAAAGTCAAGTGTTACATTTAAAAGACAATTCGGATATGGAGACAGTGATGCGGCAGTTAGTCGAGGCTAAGAAAACTATTGAGGAGTACAAGGTAAAACTACAGAAGAAAGAATTAGAAGCTGAAAGATACAAGCAACAGTTGAAATTGTTATTGGAATCAAGTTAATTCTGTCAGTTTGACTTTTATAAAACTGTATTGTAAACAAATACTGTAGATAGTAATAGGCACAGCTCTCACTAAAAATTGGCAGTCGTTCATGCAGTAGCGGTCTAGTGTTCGTATTTGGAACTACATCGTTTGGTATTAAATTCTTTGGGACTTCTGGTTTTTTTTAGGTTTTTAGTTGTTTGGGTAATTTAAAATATTTTTTATATTTTTATTTCAAATATCGGTAAGATGTACAAGGACCCTAAAATAGGTAATAAATTACCTTAAAATAGATATTTCAGGCATATGGACTTGTTAGTCAGTTTTCTGTCCAATTTAGGGCACACTTCAGTCTAAAAATTACCAATTGCGAAATTGAAACGCAAAGTATATTTAAGTATATTTTAGAAGTAAAATTAAACCAATTTTTTCCCAATTTAGTTACTTCTAAGTTACCGAGTGCAAACGCTTGCAACACTGCGAGTTTTAAGTTTTGTCTGGAGTCCATTGGCAATTTAAAAATTAGTTCTCTCTATCTTCCCCAAAAATAAAAGTCCATAGGCGTTAAATCCGGCGATCTCGCCGGCCAACGGTTGGGATCTTGGTTAGCTATCTAATTAATTTCAAAATTGGTCATCAAAAAATTGGTAACAATTGCTGCATTGTGAGGTGGTGCCACGTCTTGTGGGAAAAATACACTCGTGAGTTCAATTGGCAGCAGTTCATCAACAAAAGGTTATATTTATTGCCTCAAAATTTGCAAATATGTTCGCGAGTTAGTGCCATTATAAATAACCGGACCGATAATCCTACTCCTGAAAATAGCTGCCCACACACTAAACCCAAATCTTTCCTTGGTTTCTCTGCTCCACAATTGAATGAAGATTTTCTTATGTCCAAGTACAACAGGTGTAGCGGTTGAAAATTGCGCACTTGGTTACAATTTTTTAGAAACCATTGGCAAAAATCCATCCGGAGATCGAAAGCACCTGGTCTAAGATGATAAATTTTCTAGTCCTGTATGGCTTGCTATTTTACCAATATTTTGCAAAATATGTGAAAACATAATATACACTACAATAAACTCCTAATTAGAAAATTTTAATTTACACTGCTGCACAGAATGTCTAGGAGATATAAATCTACAATCAGATAAACTTATAAAGCACTACAAGAAATGATAGAAACTTTAAATAAATCACAAAAAAAACAGCTTTATTATGCTTAGACTTGAGTAAATCATTTGATAATGTAAAACATGATTTATTATTCTCAGAATTTAGTATGTATGGAATCAGAGGTTTAGCACTAACACTGATAAAATCATATTTGAAAAATCGATCTCAAAGCATTGTTGAGAAATATAACACATATACAAAAAGAACAGATAATTAAAGGCATCCCACAAGGGTCGGTATTAGGACCACTTTAATACATTATACAGTAAGTCCTCGCATAACGTCCCATTTTACTTTGTTTCATTATAGCATCGCAGTTTGTTGTGGGCAAATGCATCGTTTAACGTTGTAACTGATTCGGTATAACGTTGTTATTCTAAAAAAAAAAGTCTAAAATGGTAAAAAAGGAGTACATCATACATAAGTAAATAAATACTTTTTTTTAAATCATTTGGCAGTTACAAATACGTACAATATGTATATATTCATTATTATATTATTGGATTAATTCCCAATGATTCGTTTTACGTCGTTTCATCACAAAAACATAATAACAAACAATAATGAAACAAACTACACAAAAGAGAGATTCACAAGTTACATCGCTTTGCAAAACGTTTTTATTTCTGATATATTACATGAGAAGATATCTAGGCTGTCTTGCAGTAAGGCAGCCAGGTGATAGAATGTGCCTGGAAAACGTGCTGCAACATGAGGCACATTGAAATTAAATTACTGAAGCAGATTTGGCCAGTCAAACACGGAATTAATCAATTTGTATAAAAATATAACGAAACAACAACGCCTGCGCATCACCAGACTCTGCAGATTAACGTGAAGAAGTAAACTTTCCGGGGTAACCCAATTGAAGCATATTAACGATCCTCTTGAAAGCTAATAAATTTTAGACATTTTCTCTGCACTGATTTTAGATTTGCCATCTATGTATCTCATAAGTAAGAGCCCACACAACTGAGCTAAATTCAAGTCGGGGCCTAACCAGGCAACGAAAGAGCAGAGAGAGGCTGTCAGTCAGGGAGAATTTTCTCTGTTTCTTCTCAGAAACCAAAGAGTTTTGTAAGCAGAACTGACAGTCTGCTCATAGTGTGGTTTAAGAGGTAGGGTACTATCAAAAACAAGTCAAAGGTCCCTAACTGTCCTAGGGCAATCAAGTGAAAGCCCCCTTATATTGTAACTGAAAGTAATTGACTGCTTATTTCGAGTAAATGGCATAACACAATACTTAGAAACATTCATAGAAAGACCACTCCGACAACGCCATTCATCAAGGATCTGAACACACTTCTGGAGCTGCAAACAGTCATCAACACTCAAAATACTTGCAATAATCTTAATATCTGCGTACATTAAAAAGGGAACATGTTTAACTGGGTTGATAAATATATTAAACAGTAGTGTACTGAGTATTGACCCTGCGGCACTCCTGAAGTAATATTATAGGTGTTGGATTGAAGCCCCCGACCTCAAAAATTGCATCCTTCCATCGAAGTAAGATATGAAAAGGCCAAGCAAGCCCTCAGAGAATCCGATAGCCCTCATCCTGTCAATTAGAACAAAATGATTCAGACAATTGAAGCCCTTAGATAGATCAGTATACACAACATCAACCTGTGAAGACCGGTCGAGAGTGGATGCAATGAGCTGTGTAACCTCAACTAAATTCGTCACAGTCGATCTCGCTGGAATGAAATCATGCTGAGAAATGGAGAGTCTGTTTCTGATGTGAAACAATATTCGCTGAAAAAGGCAGGCCTCGAAAATCTTACAGAAGACTAGAGGTGTGCGAACCCATGTTTTGTTCGAACCGAACTATGAACGAACCCAAGCAAATATGTTGCATCGAACCTCTGAAATAGTATGTCTAAGGTTCACAGTCGAACTTCGAACTTCTTAGAAATTCAAAATCGAACATCGAACTACCCAAAATTCTTCAGTGTTCATATATCATTTCCTTAAATACAAAATTTAGGAATATTGCAACATACAATATTTGATATGTAAGAGATTCCCACTCTTTTTACAAAAAAGAAAGGTTCGACAAATTTGCAGGTTGATTGGGTGAAAATGTCTTCTGGTGCTGATCTTTGTGCAGATGGGTCAACGTTAAATCAAAAACACAAAAGCAAACAATATTTTAAACTTTTTTTAGATTTCTAGATCTATAAATAAGCTCAATTATAAATATGTTGTTGTTTGGTATTGACTAGGCAGTTTTAGCAAACAGATTGAGATGGTTCAAAGTGAGCATGATTGGTATAAAATAACCACTTACAACTCTGAACTGTCTCCTGATTGTGAATATTTAACTGTTTTGGCTCACTGTGAAATAATGCATGTTGAAACCAGTATTTTCCAAAGGCAATCTGCAATTATCCTCAAATTCTGAAAATTTACGTTACCGATCGCCTTCGAACACCACCATCATAATGTTGTTACTAAAATAGGTGTTGGGGGGATAGGATATACAAGAAAGATAATTATGTAATTGCTAAATGGCTTCGTCATGTCTCAATGTGTCCCATCTACTGTCAAAAATATTCATGAGTGAAATCTCCTGAAATTACGCTATCGACTCAATGAGACCGATAACGAGTTAAAGCGCCGCTACCGAGTTAAAGGGGCCGCAACTTCGCTACCTTTGGCAACATTCAATGCCTGTAAAGTTAAATTTCGAAGTATTTTTGAGCAACGAACTTCGAACTATTTTTAAGAATTACATATTTCGAACTTCGAACTACTTCAACATCGCTAGTGCGAACATACTTTCGAACCGAAGGTTCGGTTCGAGTTCGGGTTCGGTTCTGAATTTCGAAGCTTCGCACATCTCTACAGAAGACACATAGTATGGCTATTGGTCGATACTTTGATGGATCACCATTATCCCCTGCTTTGAAGACAGGGAAAACTCGTACAGCTTCCAAATCGCGGAGAATGTTCCAGATCTAAGAATTAATTTTTAAAAAGTGGAGTCAAGAAAGCATATAAGCAGTTGCACACCAAGAAGCCAGGAACTGGATTAATTCTCTTAGCAGCTATAATGATTTCATCATCTGTAAATACAAATCGGTGTATACAAATGACTTACCAAAATTAATAGATGTAAAGGTAATATCGTTTGCAGATAATGTCTTATTATCTACAGAAACAACACTACAGATGAACTGAAAAGGAAAGTTCGTCAGCTTATTTCCACGAGGATGGTCAATCACCGACGCTAGGGAGCAGTTTCACCTCACTATCCTGGAAATTTTCCTGAACCCCTGCCTTTCTGTAAGGAAGGTGAGAATCTTTAAACATGCCCAACATCGCATGGACACAGGACCAACGGCTTTACGTCCCCTTCGAAGGGCGGAACCAGTAGACATACGACTTGCTCAAATAAGATGTGTCAACCTTAGTTGATGTTAATTTTACATGCATTATGTACTGATAAAGAGAAAGGGGAATGCTGGGAATTGAACCCAGTACCCTTCAGTTCAGAGGCACACGTTCTTACCCCTGGACCACTGCGGCCTTGGAAAGAAAAGTTGAATTATCTATTAATACATGGTAATTCATGGTTTATGGCATCTGCCTACATTAAAAGAGGATCATGTCTAGCAGAATCAATAAATATATTAAACAGTAGTGTAGTGTGTATGGAACCCTGAAGCACACCTGAAGTTATGTTCGATGCAGATTACCAGGTTACAAGAATTTACTATGGTTAAACAACGTTACAAAATAAAAAAAATCAGTTTTACTGGCAAGTTTTACTGAAAGGTTATAACATGAATCTTTTTAATTTACACTTTGATGTGTAGGTATCTATCTATCATTTATAACATGAATCTTTTTAATTTACACTTTGATGTGTAGGTTATTATTAAAAACTCTAGACGCAGCAAGTGCGTTATGGAAGTGAATTTTCATAAAAATGTTTTTAATTACAAATATATCGCTCTAATGCGAGCAGGCATCAATTTGGTTACCGGTATAACCTATATAGTAGGAACAGTGTATTATATTTTATCAAAATAATTATTTGAAAATGTACAAAACTTTTCGGAAAATAAACTTTAAATGTTTCTGAGAAAACTGGTCTCCTAGCCAATGAACCTTAGGTTAATAGCAAATTGAGTTATTGAAATTTGAAACATTTAATGAAAATTCACAACCAAATAGCCCTTGCTGCGATCATACAAAAATTTTCCGAAAATACAGTTAAATGTTGGTTTCCTAACCAACAAAACTTACGTTAATAGCAAATGAGTTATTGAAATTTGGAGGATTTAATGAAAATTTGTTACCAAAACGCACTCACTGTGTCCAGATTTTTTCTTACAAACATGCATCATATTTCGATAAAATATGCTAAAATGCAGTAACGAATTTGTTCTACGAAAATTAGCTAAAAGTTATAGACTGTTAAACCATAAACTTCACTAAACCTACAGCGAAAGCATCAACTTAACTAAACCGACAGCCAAAACATCAGAGAAAGGGTCTATTTGAAATGAATTTTCTGGGAATATTTTAGTAAAATGAAGGACAATGACGATTGAAACTAAGACTTCAGGCTTTGTAAAACGTTATTCTTGAGACATTTTCCTTCCATAGCTCATATTAGTTTCAGGTTCATTGCGTAAATATTACCAATTTTGACGTTTAAAATCGCGATTTTGACGTTTTAAGGAAAACCCAAATTTATTTTTCTTTGAATGCCTGTAATTTTTTTGTCCTTTAACCTACGGAGCTAAATTTTGGTAGGTAACTTGCCTATAATGATATAAACCCGCGTATGAAATTTGATTGCCCTTACTTTGTTAATTTTGGAGATATAATTTTTTTTCGAAAGAGAACAAAATTTTCCGGGAAAACCTCGGCGGATTTTCCTGGCTAACAAACATTCAAGCCACTTGCGAAAGGAAGGTACTCACCAATTTTGACGTTTAAAATCGCGATTTTGACGTTTTGAGGAAAACCCAAATTTATTGTTCTTTAAATGCCTGTAACTTTTTTGTCCTTTAACCTACAAAACTAAATTTTCGTAGGTATTTTACCCATAGTGATATAAACCCGCGTGCGAAATTTGGTTGCCCTTACTTTGTTAATTCCGGAGAAATAAATTTTTTTCGAAAGAAAACACAAAATTTTCAGTGAAAACCTCGGCGGATTTTCCTGACTAACGAACTTATCCAAGCCACTTGTGAAAGGAAGGTACTCACCAAGTTTTATCTAAATCGGTTTATTATTTTTTTAGTTATAGGTGTGACATATATATATATATATATATATATATATATATATATATATATATATATATATATATATATATATATATATATATATATATATATATATATATATATATATATATATATATATATATATATATATATATATATATATATATATATAAACATATAAAGTCTGAAACCGACCTCGGATTTGGGTTCCAGGGGTCCTAATTACCGCTCATTTGAAGAAATTTTTTCAAAATTCGAAAGTCAGGATCTCCTCATTAGTGAATTTTTTTTAAGAAAATTCACTAAAAAGTTGTGGATAGCTATCACGTATGTGATAATATTGCTATTACATTTTCCAGATAAATTAATTACTGAAACACAACATAAACATCATACCATTTAACAGGTTTGGCAACTTAAACACATACAGTGTCTACAAGTTACATATGAAATGTAGGTAGTCGTTATTTAGTTAAATCAAACACAAAATTTTATTTATTACTTCATTGATTTAATTGATCGATTAAACAATTACGAAACATATCATACGCTATTGTCCAGCTGGAAAAAGCCCTTATGAGCCGGTGTCACCTGGTCAGGTGAGCTGCTTTTCCTCTGGTGGAAAGTGTCCGGGGAAACATAGAAGAAAATCCCTAATGATAGGCGAGGTAAAAACTTTCCATGTCGGCCTGACCATAACAGTCGACCGGAAAAGCTGTAGCTTAGATGTCTTGAGGACAGCTAGGAAAACTCAAGCTGCAGGACACTGTGAATGCCCTCAGATACAGGGCCTGCAGAACAAAGAGGTGGAAATCTCTAGCAGCAACTCTGCTAAAAAGATGGAAACCTTTGCGACAATATCAGGAACTTACGAGCTATGTCAACGGTAAACTCATATAACCAGGTAACAACACTCACTCTTGTTGCAATAAAAACCGTTTCAATAACACACACTTGCGCGTGACAATCCAACTACACAATTTACACTGATATAAACAGCAATAATTAGTACTCAGTTACGAACATCATAACCAGTAATACAGATATTAATAAGTACTTTATAAATTAAACTAGTGATTCAGTTACTGGAAATGTATAGAGTATATTCACAGTCCATCCCCCCTGGAACTGAATGATCTCAGACGCTGTCTCCTCTAACGAACCCTTAGACCGAGCCTGTCATATATGCGTTTCACGCTGACTTCCTCTATATCCCCCTTGCAGTATGTAGAGGAACAGACGTTTTAGAGCTCAAGTTGGCCTTTGAAACCACTGAACGGCCGTTACTTTTTTCAAGCGGGAACGGTTTAGCTTGCACCGTCTAGGATGGAATTTTTGTTAATTGTTAACCAAGGTCAATGTACAATGCCTCTATTTTCAAATGGCTAACAAGTCGTTTTTGTGTAAATGCTGCGAATAAAATCAGTATTTTCACATTTATACAACCAAGGCCAATATGGAACAGATTTTTATTTGATATATTCTTCTTTAACAATGCTACGAGAATATTATACAGAGATATTTGCTATTTACTGAGCAAATTGTACTTTATGGTCTTTTACAAAGGGGACATTCAGATGATTTTCAATTAATTGTGAAAATTAATTATTTATACAGGGCATTCAAAAAAAAAAGTTACAAACATTGGCAATGCATAAGACAACTGCATTAAAAATGGTGGCTGACAGAAAGTCGAGCGTAACATATTCCATACTGTAAATAAGTTCTTGTTTAGAGAGTTTATCCTGATTCGATGTTTATATCACTGGATAATGTCTGAGGTGGTTAATTTGCGAAAGCTTCATGGGAAAATAATTGCACAAAATGGTTTGCCCAAAATTATTCCAGAAAACCTTTTGAGTGCTGCATGGGATTTGACTTCTTTGTTAAAGAATTCTTCCTGCTGTTCTTCCATTTTTATAAAAAAATAATAATGCTGATGATTATGTTAAATTTTCTAAATTAAGGTCTCTATGTAAGATTAAATCCCGTGAAGCTTACATTAACTATGTTTCCGAAACTGAGTCATCTTTATGTAATAATACTAAACCTTTTTGGAAATTTGTTAACTCAAAGTATAAGAATGCTGATTTTCCAAATACTTTAAAATATAAAGATCAATATGTTCATTGGGATTAGACATTGTTGACATGTTCGCCGAGTATTTTTCGTCGGTTTACAGTGGCAATAAGTGTTCTGCCCCTACCCATGAATTTTCTTATGCTGAGCTGAATCTGTCAGTGCACCACATTAAAATATCAGACCTTTATTCCAAACTTGCAGCCCTAGATGTCAGTAAAAGTCCTGGGCCAGACGGTATTCCCGCCTCTCTTAAGTGCTGTAGTTTTAATTTGTCCAGGCCCTTATGGTTCATCTTTAATTTATCTCTGGAAATGGGTGTTTTCCCCTACATGCTGGAAACTTTGTTTCATTCTTCCAATTTTTAAATCTGGTGACAAAGGTCTTGTTGAGAACTACCGACCGATAAGTATTCTTAGCGTTATTCATAAAAATTTTTAAGGATCTTCTGTGTGAGACTCTTACTTCTCTCCTTAGAGGTTCAATTATTGACCAGCAATATGGATTTATATCAGGTCGTTCTACTGACCTAAACTTGTTGGTGTACAGTGCCTACTTGGCGGCGGATATTCAGGTTGACTTTGTTTATACCGACTTTTCCAAGGCCTTTCACAGAGTGAACCATAACCTCTTAATCCATAAGCTACATATGTTGGGTGTTGGCGATCCACTTCTCAGCTGGATAGGTAGTTACCTTTCTGACAGATATCAGGTGGTGCGGATAGGGAATTTTATGTCCAATGGGATAAGAGTTTTGTCTGGCATGCCACAGGGTTCTCACTTGGGGCCTTTGCTATTTAATATGTTCATTAATGATATTCATGAGTGTTTCTCTCATTGTAGATTTTTATTGTTTGCTGATGATCTAAAATTATTTTCCGGTATCACAGGTCCTTCGGACTTTTTTAAGATTCAGTACGACATTGACAACTTAATAAGCTGGTGTCTTAACAATGGGATGGAACTCAATCCATCTAAATGCCAATCAATTTCTTTTTATAGAGGAAGGAACAGACTTGAACATATCTATTACATCAAGGGTGTACCATTGAAGTCTGTTGAATTAGTTAGGGATTTGGGTGTTACATTTGATTCATCTTTTTCATTTATTCCTCACGTCTCTAATGTGATTTCTAAGTCTCTGAAGTTGCTTGGCTTTATTAAAAGATGTACCTCCGATTTCACCAACATCAGCTCTGTTAAAACTCTTTATTTTTCTCTTGTACGTTCTCATCTTGAATATGCCTTTTCTGTATGGTCTCCCTACTAAACATGTCACTCTGTCAGTCTTGAACAAGTACAGTGCATGTTTTTAAAGTTTCTTGCTTTTAAAAGCCACCATCATTATAGTAGCATTGATGATTTACTAACATATTTTAATATCATGCCTCTTGATGTTCGACGCAAACAAAAAGATTTAAAACTTTATTACAATATAATTAACTTCGAGGTATCTTGTCCTAACTTACTTTCTATGATCAACTTCTTTGTTCCACCAAGAGTAACTCGTTCAAAGAGTTCATTTCTTGTCGCTTTTCATCGCACCAACTACAGTCACAACTCTTATTTAATTAGATGTTCAGTGTTGGCCAACAGATTGTCTGATGAACTTGACTTTTTCACGAGAAAATCAGTTTTCTTAAAACAGCTGTCACTCTGTAAGTTTAGTTAATCGGTACTTAATATTTATTGCCTATAATTTGCCTGTATTGCCTATTTTTTTCACTTTGTCTGACTTTTAACCATTTTCTATGCTTTTATTAACTGCTTTATTATATGTATGTATATTTTTTTTGGTACTATCTAAAATGGGCTCGTGGCCCATAAATAAATAATAAACAATGTACCTGGCTCATGTAGGTCGGATGTCATGTACACGCTGTAACTTTTACCTAATATCTAGTAATACAGGCGGAGTGCAGGGAACTTTTTTTAATAGCTAGTACTACAGACACACACACGAAACATTTATTTCATGTTTAATGTTACGGGCACAGTACACGTAGCTGTAGCCACTGCCTATTTGTTTTGTTAAATGTTCCTACCTACAAAATTTATAATTTCGGCAAACATATGGGCAGTTGAGAAAGGTTTGCAGTTGGAAAAGTATTATGGAGTGATTAGTATTAATTGAAAATGGAGGTATCAGGTGAAACATTAGAAGAACGAAATGGAAGAGAAAATACATTTTTTGAAATGTCAAAATTTTAACGTTGTTGAATTTGGAGTGTTGTCAAGCAGTTTTGGATGCAACTATGGATATAAAATTATGTTAATATTTACCACAAGTCTTAGACTTATTGAATAAACATGTTGTATGATTTTAAGCAATAAAGGTAATAATAATAATAAAGACATATTTACAGCTACTTTAATTTACCAACATTATGTTTGATTGGGTTTTGAATCAATCCCTTAAAATATAATTCTGTAGTCTTTAGTATCTATCAATTTTCAAAGTGCTTACAGAATTTATAGCAAACGTCATTTCTCTTACTTTTAATTATCAACACAAATGAAAATTACAATGAAGATGAATAATTAGGCTCTGACTGGTTAGTATATGTATGAAAACTGTCAAGAGCTGCATGTATTACTTTCTAAAGTATTTGCTGTAAATAATTTATTTGTACTGATTGTAATTAGTATATGTTTATATTATGACACTAAGTGAAATAATCTATTTTGTTAACTTTGTATTGTGATATATTTTGTAAATAACGGATTAAGTAAAAATATGTTTCATAGTAGCCTTTTTCTTTTACATACACGATCAGTAGAATATTTGTGTCAAATGTATATGTTCGCCAGGGGCGGCTCCTCGATAAGTGCGCCCGTGCGCACGCACTGCAGCCTGCCGTGGAAAAAATAATATTTTTGCTATGCTATACTTTAATTTTTATTTACTTTTTTACCTCCTGCATTCAACAAAAAAATTAGTATATCGAGGATCGCAGAGAGTCGGCAGCCATTAATACAGAATCAGAATAAGTATAGTGTTAATTGTTGCAGACGTTATATACATCCATATCCATATGTGCTATAAAATTACACACTTCCAATTTGTAGTGGACTTTTGGCAGAGCGTGAGTACCTACTACCTAGTAATTTTCGTCTTCACGTCGGATTGATCTTTAGATCATTTCGTTGTTGTTTACATGTTCTAACAAGACATTATTATTATTATGGTTACTACTTCGGGTTGCTTAATAAGTGGACAAAATAATTGTGATACTGTGATTAATTCAGTGGATATTTTAAATTTAAAGGTTAACTTTTTAAGGGACTTTTTAAGTACTATAACGTATAACTAACTAGAGGAAAACTTGGTAAGTAGTTAATAATTATTAAGTTTAGTAAGTAGGTTTCTTTATTTTCGGGGAAAAAATAGGCGAGCCCTTCATTTTTGATGAATTTTTATTTTTAAAAATTCACTATTAAAGAGGTATCGGTGGAGAGACTTTGCAAAAAAATTTTCAACTAGCGCGAACTAGGGCCCCTAGAACCCATATCCGGGGTCAGTTTCAATTTTTATGTTTATATATATATATATATATATATATATATATATATATATATATATATATATATATATATATATATATATGTATGTATGTATGCATCCAAGCGATAACTAAAAAAAAAGCAACTGATTTAGATGAAACTCAGCAAGTGCTTTTCTTTTATTAATGGCTTGGATGAAGTCGTTAGTCAAGAAAATCGGATGTTTTCCGGGAAAATTTTGAGTTTTGTTTCAAAAAAATCTTTTTCTCCAAAAATTACAAAGGTATTTCAATGAAATTTGGTGGATATGTTGCCTTGTAAAAGACCTTACTACAGACTAAAATTCAACTTTCTACATTTTTAGAAAATTGAGTTAGTCAAATTTTGAGTTTTCTTTTGAAAAAACATTTTTTTCTCCGAAACTGACAAAGTTATTTTGATGACATTTGGTGGATATGTTGTTCTGGGTAAGACCCTACTATACACCAAAATTGAACTTTCTAAGTTCGTAGAAACTTGAGTTATTCAAATTTGAAGCATTTAATAAAATTTACTACCATCACCCACTTGCATCCCGAACATTTTTTTTCTTGCACATCCCCAATGCATTAAGGCACGAGCCGCTACTGATGTTCGCCAATACTGCTGAGTTAAGCTCAAACTCAGCTGTTCTGATTTCCCAAAGCAGAATTACTTTTCGCTGGCTAACTCAACAAAATGCCAGAGCATGCGTAGTTAAGTGGCGACCCTATGTTCTGGATTTATCTATTGTATTCTTTGTGATTCTCATTTCATAAAAAGTTTTCGAGGCATTCTAAAACAGTTATGAAAATCATCTGGACTGTAGTTTGATAGTACATTCTGTAAAACTCACAAAATTGGGTCATAAAATCATTCAACGAGGATTAATATTTTTATAGGTTCGCTATTGTCAGAGCTGTAATTGAGAGCTCCAAATATAAAGATTAAAATTCAATGCGGAAACCCAAATAAACAACCGGAGTGAGATAATACGGTAATTCTTAAACCCCATAGAAAAAAGTTGACAAACTCATGTGAACAATGACCTAATCATTGATCGTGCGCTAAAGCTCATAGAACGAGTTTGCACGATCGAGAGGCATTCTGTCACCATTAAAACAAAGATGTACACACTGGGGACTGGAGACATCCAATTGTCACGTTCTTTCTGCTGTGTACCTCTGTTGAAACAGGTCACCGAAATGGTGCAAGTGATTCATAACACGAGGCTATATTAAGTGTAAAAAGAGTGCCTGATCAACACAATCTACCTGAGAACGGTCCTTTTTACAGGGTAAATAATATCTAGATTTTTAATATCCCCATCATTACAGGAAATTGTTTTAAACTCGAATATGTTGCGGAGGACACTGAAGCATGCCTTCTTCCGTAACGCCTCCATTGAATGTCTTGGAACATGGTCAGATGCCATGATTTCTATCTTATCGCCATTATCTAGGATGTTCGGAGCTTTCAAAGAAATCTGACTTACTTTAACACCACTATCTAATGTTGTTGAGAAATAATCAGAAGTTTGACAATTACCTCATCGTTTTTCTCTTGCATTGGGTCCAAACAAAGGCCTGGAAGTACCGCCACCCAATGAACGATAGTTTTCAGCAGGAGAGAGCCATATTTCCTACTGATTTCTTCCTTTTGGAAGTGGCCGAATTCAATTCGATAACCAGACAATAAGTCAGACTGAATAATTGGTTGATGGACAGGTGTCCCATTTTGGTTGCATTGCTGGGTATCTCGGTTATTAGTAAAGATATAACCTTGCTGTTTTCGCGAACCTGAGCTTCTTTTTTGTGAAACGGAAGGTGCCGTAAACAAAATTGTCATAGCAATCTTAGTTTTCGAGTTACAAGGCTATATTGAAAATATTGCATTTTCAGTTACTCCTTCTATTTGAGTTGTGTGACAACTTGTCAAAAAGGTAAAAAGTCTGGACGCAGCAAGTGCATTATGAAAATTGAGACCTATTTCGTTGTTTATTTAAATATTTTTTGTTATAGACAAACCTTATTAAGGCGACTTTTATTAATTTTTTTGAATATATCAGAATAAATGTGTGCTTTTGTAAAGATGTGACCCTATATGCATCAAGATTATTAAAGATTCTAGCTTATTAACATTTGAAATATTTTTATAACTCTTTGCAACAAAGCAGTTGCTGTATGTAGATTTTTTTTATACTTTTATTTACTATTTACTATTTTTTAAATAAAATTCGCTACTACAAGTAACTTGCTGCATACAAGTTTTTTAACAAATATTTACTGTTTAACAACAGGAATTTTTTATGAAAATTTGTTACCATTACGCATTTGCTACGCCCACACTCTTTTCTTATAGCGAATCAACAAATCTTATCAAGTGCCTTTTATTAATTTTTCTCAAGTATCGGAATAAATGTGTGCTTTTCTGAAGGCTTCACTATATATGTATCAAGATTTGTGAAGATTCTAGCTGAATGGGAAGGATTTAAGATTTGAAATGAATGAAAAACTTTTTTTAATACTTTTATTTACTACCTATTTTATTACCAATTTTTTTAAGTTAAAACTCGCTACCACAACCAATTCGCTACCAAAACGCACTTGCTGCATCAACACTAGTTTGTTATTGCAAATGAATAACTCTTATTAGTATAACAGAAACCTAACCTAACTCTTATTAGGTGCCTTTTTTTTTTCAAATATCATAAAAGATGTTAGTTTGGTTATTTAGGTTTGCTTAAAATGGTCTTATAAATTCAAAACAAGGGTTCTTTTAACTGAATCATAGGTGTCCTATATCAACAAGCAAAGGTGTTGAGCAAATTGCCTATCGCATAAACTTTTAGCATTTCCATGATGAATTACAGTCGACCAACAAATTTGTAAAACACTAAGTGAGTAGCGAACATGTCGCCACCTAGTTCGGAACCAAGTACTTGTTGTCACGCCCGCTCCAAATAATACAGAGTATTAAAAATAGAGACGGTATACAACTAACTAACAATTTAAAAAATTGTTAGCCCTGGCCCATTTCTACCCCAATATAGGGACAAAGTATGTAAGACTAGATGCATTCTCGCAACAATTAGAACGGTAGACCGGTTTCGCTCTCATTAGAGCTCTTCAGTACGGCATACTAATTGCAGCAAAAATGCACCAAAAATAACACGGCTATCGTATAGCCAGGCTATATTTTTAATACTCTGTATTATTTGGAGCGGGCGTGACAACAAGTACTTGGTTCCGAACTAGGTGGCGACACGTTCGCTACTCACTTAGTGTCTTAAGACTGGCTATACGATAGCCGTGTTATTTTTGGTGCATTTTTGCTGCAATTAGTATGCCGTACTGAAGAGCTCTAATGAGAGCGAAACCGGTCTACGGTTCTAATTGTTGCGAGAATGCATCTAGTCTTACATACTTTGTCCCTATATTGGGGTAGAAATGGGCCAGGGCTAACAATTTTTTAAATTGTTAGTTGTATACCGTCTCTATTTTTAATACTCTGTATTATTTGGAGCGGGCGTGACAACAAGTACTTGGTTCCGAACTAGGTGGCGACACGTTCGCTACTCACTTAGTGTTTTAAGACTGGCTATACGATAGCCGTGTTATTTTTGGTGCATTTTTGCTGCAATTAGTATGCCGTACTGAAGAGCTCTAATGAGAGCGAAACCGGTCTACGGTTCTAATTGTTGCGAGAATGCATCTAGTCTTACAATAAATTTGTGTACGTCCGCCTAAATGGATTGGTGTATGCAGGGGTTGCATACATATAGGCGCTGTCAGTCGAACGATACGCACTTTGGTCAGGTCAGGTCATTGCTTTGTCAATCTGTATTAGGGCACTGGTCCAACCTTATAGACAGACATGTCTATTACTTAAAAAGAAATACTGATTAAACGTTAACCTGATTTCATTTAACAACTGTGTCTGACCTTTACAATCGTTTTATTGAAAGCTGATCAATTATAAGTTGTTAAAAGTGTATTTGATTGTAAGAGCAAATAATTAAAACAATGTTCTGCTACACAATCAAAAGGACATGAAGACAATTAATAAACTTAAGTGCAAAAATGTTTGCAAAGTCTCACCATCGATACCTCTCTATTAATGAATTTTTTAAAATAAAAATTCACTAAAAGAGATTATGTATTTATTAAGAAAAAATTTGAAAACTCACTACCATATCACACTTGCTGCGCCCGGACTCTTTTTGACATATTTGGCCATTATAGCTCAGTAATAAAGTTGTCTAAAATATTACGAAACTGGTGATGTGGGGTCTCTGTGACCCCAGACTGCTGAATAACTCAGCAAAAAATAACCAACGTGGATAGCACGTACAGCAGTGGTCGACAGATAGTCTATTTGAAGGCATAGAGAGGCTCAGTGTGATACGTTCATGCACACTTTAAATTCTTCTTTTTTAAATAAGCCTAGTCATATAGATTCTGTCAGCGCAGATCAACTGCCGACCTCCTTTCCTTTGCCACCCATTCTTGGAACAAGTCTATGGAACTACACGGTGAATCCCAGATTGTTGCTCTAGACATATGCAAAGCATTCGACCAGGTCTGGCACGCAGCGCTGCTTAATAAACTTACAGCCTCTGGCGTACCACCAAAAGTCTGTAGGTGGACAGCAAATTTCCTCTCCAACCGGAGCCTTTCTGTTGTCGTGGATGGCCCTTCCTCTAAACTGTATCCAATTAATGCAGGAGTTCCTCAAGGTTCAGCTTTAGCCCATACTTTGTTTCTTCACATCAATGACCTCGTCTCTAGCACATCCAACCCAGTTCACAGTTATGCGGATGACAGCACCCTCCACTCAAATATACAATATTCTAAGCCTGTCTCTTTAGCCCAATTAGATGAGAATCGCAGACTCATGGAGGGTTCTGTCTGCGTGGATCTCCAAAAAATATTAAACTGGGGAAGTAGAAATCTTGTACAATTCAACCCCACCAAATCACAGTCTTGCTTTCTTTCTCATAAGAGATACACCAGCCCTAGAGCCATTACAATAAACAACCAAGTTATTCAAAGTAATGAGTCCTTTTCATTTGTTGGCATTTCTGTGGATCGAAATCTCAATTGGCACCAACATGTCACATCAATTGCAGAAGCGGCTGCTAGGAAATTAGGTTTCCTCTTCCGGGCTCGCAAATACTTTTCACCAGTTAATCTCTATACCTTATATATTTCACAAATAAGACCAAACCTCAATACTGCTCCCACATCTGGGTTGCCAGTTCTACACTCGCTATCCTGGACTCCATTGAGAAGAGAGCTATACGTCTCATCGGTGACCCTACCCTCACCCAAAGGCTGCCATCCCTTGCCCACCGACGTGCTGTTGGTGACCTCTCTCTCTTTTATAGATATCTGCGCGGGCACTGCTCAGAGGAGCTTTCTTCCATAGTTCCTCCAACTGCTGCCCCCAACAGATCTACCAGGGGAATAGAGCGAATGCACCCTTTTACTGTCCAGGTCACCAGACATAGAACATCTTGTTATGCCCGTTCTTTTGTCCCGAGGACTTCCAAGTTGTGAAATTCCTTACTGGCACATGTTTTTCCTTCTCCCACAAACCTTCAAGTCCAGAATTAACAAGTTGCCTCTTTCCTCCTTGTCGACACCCACGGTACGATAGTATTTAGGCTGTAAGCCCTTGTGGTATGTTGTGGAAATAAAAAAAAAAAAAAAAAGACCTCACGTCACCAGTTAGAGGTTAAATCAAAGAAACCAAGAATGAAAAACTAATGAAATAAATCTTTATTCAGTCAAATCTATACAAACTACATAAAGTATTAAATAAAAGCTACTTAGAGATCCACAAAGAAAACTTTAGTCAAACAAATAAATGACTTAAAGTCTCATTATAACAACAGTATCAGACTTTATATATTAAAATACTTTCCCAAATGAAACAGTGATTCTACATGAACAAATATAAAAGTTAGAATTAAAACTATTAATAGATTATCATTGATCATACAAGAAAGGAATAATGTAAAAATATTTAATGAGAAACAAACCAATGAGCAGTTCCTTTAATTTTTTTAAAAACAAGGTCCTTTAAAAGTTATGCAAAATGGAAAAAAAATTAGCATAGGCTTTCTGGTGTGCCAGCCCCTTTATGGGAATGACATGACAAGTAGTAGTAGTAGTAGTAATAGTAGCTTTAAAGGTTGTGAGATGCCATACAACAGATTCATGTGGCAAAAATATTACATTCATTGATTGCCATTGCCCTTGGTGTAAATCTTCCATACTAAATACAGCCTTTAGAGACATTTTCTCTGGCTTCACAAATGCATTTACGAAATCAGAGAAAAATTATCGGTAATCCTTTACTTGAGCCCGTCCAAACGGCAGAGTCCCAGCGTACTACAATTTCGTCGTTAGAACTCACACGCTGTTGCCACATCCTTCTCATAGTAGAAATAATTTAAAAGGCCCAAGAAATCATGAAAAAAAGATGCACGCACAAAAATTTAAAATATACCTATATTGACGCAGCAAGTGTGTTACGGTAATGAACGCGAATACAATTGCTACATTATGTCATACACCCTACTATAACGCACATGTATTAATTGTATTCGCATTCATTACCGTAACACACTTGCTGCGTCGATATAGGTATCTTTCTTAAAGTTCCCTTTCACTTGCTAAATTGTAGCAGACTCCCTACCATAATGCACATGGATTAATCGTATTCTCATTTATTACAGTAACGCACTTGCTGCGTCAATATAGGTATATTTTAAATTTTTCCATTTTACTTGCTACATTATGTCATACTCCCTACCATAACACACGTCTTAATTTTATTCGTATTCAATACCGTAACGCACTTGCTGCGTGAATACACGTATTTATTTTTTCCGTTTTACTTGCTAAATTGTAGCAGACTCCCTATCATAACAAACATGTTTTAATTGTATTATCGTTCATTACCGTAACACACTTGCTTCGTCGGCACTTGCTGAGTCAATATAGGTAACGTCAATAACGTACTGGATGGATGCCTGCATATTTTATTCATGATTTCTTGGGCCTTTTAAATTATTTCTACTATGAGAAGGATGTGGCAACAGCGCGTGAGTTCTAGCGACGAAATTCTAATACGCTGGGACTTTGCCGTTTGGACGGGCTCAAGTAAAGGATTACCAAATTCTCTACGTCTTAATTTTAAAATATTATGATTTAAGTTCATGTACCTAAAGGTGACAGATTAGTAAGACAAAGCCGTTATTATGAAAGATATCCAAAAATGGCACAGATGAAACTTATACACAAACTTGAGCTCCACGTTTTTAAATTATTTGCAACTACACAGAGTGTTCCATATTTTCGGGGGAAACATATACTTTTAAAATAGATCAGCTATATATATTATTTCATATATGAGTTCACATCATTTTTTACGCTCCTAAAATAACATTTCATTATGTTATACAGGGTATTTGAAAATGTATGGATTTTTTTGTTGGTTTGTTAAACTATAAACATTAATATACATTTATTAACATTATCAGAGTTTTCATCTATCCGAGGTAGGTGTTGCCCACATTACCTCAGATAACTGGAACTATACTGTACTTGGAAAAATTATGATAGTTTATTTTTTGTGCTGAGATCATATGCCAGAAAGTCGTAATATGTAACAATTAGTGAAAAAAATGGGCACTCCAAACAAAAAAATGAAAGCCAACACCTATTAAAACACCACGCTCTTAGTGTAAAGGATTCTGATTAGAGGTGTGCGAAGCTTCGAAATTTCGAACCTAACCCGAACAGAACCTTCGGTTCGAAAATATGTTCGCACTAGCGATGCTGAAGTAGTTCGAAGTTCGAAATATGCAATTCTTCAAAATAGTTCGAACTTCGTTGGTCAAAAATACTTCGAAATTTAACTTTACAGACATTGAATGTTGCCAAAGGTAGCGAAGTTGCGGCCCCTTTAACTCAGTAGCGACGCTTTAAACTCGTTATCGGTCTCATTGAGTCGATAGCGTAATTTCAGGAGATTCACTCATGCATATTTTTGATAGTAGGTGGGACACATTGAAACACAACTGAGCCATTTAGCAATCACAGAAATATTTTTCTTATATATCCTAGCCTCCCACCACCTTTTTCAGTAACAACATTATGATGGTAGTGTTCCAAGGCGATCGGTAACATACATTTTTTCAGAATTTGAGGATAATTGCAGATTGCCTTTGGAAAACACTAGTTTTAACATGCTTTATTTCACAGTGAGTCAAAACAGTTACATATTCACAATCAGCAGACAGTTCAAACTTGTAAGTGGTTATTTTTAACTGACTTCAAAAAAGGAAGAGGTTCTGAATTCGACTGCATTTTTTTTAAATCTGTGTTACCTCAGAACTTTTTTCTAGGTAAACCGATTGTGATGATTATCTTTTTATTTGAAAGCTGGTGCTTCTCATGTAGTGCCATATAAATTTGATGCAGAACTGACCAGTAGCTTTTGAGTTATTCTTAATGAAGTCGGTTTCCTATTTTTTAAAATTTTTATTGTTATATACCTATCATGCTCACTTTGAACCCTCTCAATCTGTTTGCGAAAAAGGCCTAGTCAATACCGAACAACATATTTATAAGTGAGCGTATCTATAGATCTAGAAATCTAAAAAAGTTTAAAATATTTTTTGTTTTTGTGGTTTTGATTTAACATTGACCCATCTTCACAATGATCAGCAGCGGAAGGCATTTTCACCCAATCAACCTGCAAATTTGTCGACCCTTCCTTTTTGTAAAAAGAGTGGGAATCTTTTACATATCAAATATTGTATGTTACAATATTCATAAATTTTGTGTTTAAGGAAATGATATATGAACACTGAAGAATGTTGGGTAGTTCGATGTTCGATTTTGAATTTCTAATAAGTTCGAAGTTCGACTGTGAACCTTAGACATACTATTTCAGAGGTTCGAAGTTCGAAGCAACATATTTGCTTGGGTTCGTTCATAGTTCGGTTTGAACAAAACGTGGGTTCGCACACCTCTAATTCTGATGAATGGTAATTTATTGTTAGGGGTGAATTTTTGTATAAAGACAAGTTTTATTAAAACAACTTGTTCTTGTCTTAAATAGCTTTCACTTATTCTTATAAATGACGCATTTTTGGGGTGCTTTTTTAATCATGATGGGGTGGCATTTTCCATAAAATGCTGTTTTACAAGAAAGCAATAAGAAACACTACATTTACAAGCATAAAAAACGTGTATAACTTTCTGTAATAACATATAGCAGAAAAACTGTGACACTCTACACTAAATCCATGAACACTCTGTATATTACTACACCTTTGATTATACTACTTCGTGTGTAATTATAGCATCAATATTACTTCAAAATTTACAACTTTTGTGGCAAATCATTCTCAAGTTATTCACAAAAAAACCGTTTTAGTGTGGACCTTTTTGAATGGGTGAATTTTTGGATATATGTAAGTCCAATTGGTCAGGTCAGGTCATTGCTTTGTAAATCTGTATTAGGGCACTGGTCCAACCGTATGGACAGACATGTCTATTACTTAAAAACAAAAACTGATTAAACGTAAAGCTGATTTCATTTAACAACTGTGTCTGGCCTTTGCAATCATTTTATTAAAAGCTGATCAATTATAAATTGTTAAAAACGTATTTGTAAGAGCAGATTATTAAAAAAATTTTCTGCTACATAATCAAGATGATGACATGAAGGAACTTAATAAACTTAATTACAAAATTCTGACACACCGCTCTTTCTACCAGAATTAGTTCCATGTAATATTTACATACATCCATATCGAAAACATATTAGTATATAACAAGCCTATGCTTTAAAATAAAAGTGTTTTTTGCAGTATGATATTAATATTAACACAAAAGAATACGAGATCACTACATACACAAATACAATAGAACTTTTCTAACTCGTAATATTCGTTACATTGAATTGTTTTGTGAACAATAACGTTTTTTAACAATCTTACATAGCAATTTTCTTTGTCAGTCGAATTTCTATTATTCGAATATTTCTAATAGTCGAAGTGATATTTAACGTGAAGCCAAGCTTAAGTCAATGTACGATGATGACAGCTAGAAACTTTGTACGAAGCATAGTTTCTTGGCACGTTTAGGGAAGTTAACCTGATGAGGTTAGTTTCTACCAATCACACTAATCGTGATCAACTTCATAAACATTTTTTGCTGATATATATTATTTTAACAGCATAAACTTACTCCGAGTGGATTACAAGTACAACAAGAATGCATGGATGATGCGTGAAATTTATGTGAAGTGGCTCCTAAAGCTAAATGTATGTGTGTGTGTTGTATCCTAATGCATCGGAAACTAGGTTCATTAGCCACAAACTGTTGTATTAGACAGACGAGAGGTAAGGAAAGGTTTATGACTGATGATGCTAGTAACAAAATTGCGGATTACACCATACATACATACCTAAAGCTAAATAAAAAGTCCACTGCTCAGGATAGTAGAATTCAAGCAATGGACCAGGGAATTATAAAAATACTTGAGCAGCATTACAGAAAACGAATTATAATTAAACTTTTGGCCTATATGGAACACGCAAGCCCTACAACTGTGTCGCTACTTGATGCAATTACGGACCTCAATAAAACATGGAATCTCAGTGTAAATAAACTAATGGTGTTCAAAATGCAGGCTTTGTTAAGGATGAATCGGTGCAGAATGTTAATGACTCAGATGAAGAGAATGACATTTCATCCTCGAATTAAAAACAATACGGGCCTTATACACAGCTGCAGTTAACATGGAGGCTATAACATAATGCAATCATAGAGACCATTTCTCTGGCTTTACAAATGTTAGGTTTATCTCTATCAAGTGAATCTCGCTCTCGTCCTGTACCTAAACCAATGTTTTTCCTGACTTTTTTCTCAGACCTCCAGCATTTGATATTTTTCTTAGATGTCTAAATGTGACACTTGGTTAAGGTCTAAGTAAAGAAAAAGTGACACAGTTTATACTAGTGAAAGTACTTCAGAGACAAAATTACCTGAACCAACATTAATAGCTTCTGTCTCAAGATTTGTCTCTTATCAAGTGATTAGGTCCTTGGCCTGTACCTAAACCTGTGTCATATACTGAGTTGACACACAAACTTACACAATCCACTGTACAAAGTGTAAGTCATATTATTGATAGACTTGAAAGAAAAAAGCAGTTGTAAGTCCATTAACTGATTCAGAACCTAGATCTCTATCTCAACAAATTACGTACTGTAATTTTTCTTATCGTCTCAGAGGAGGATGAGAACAATGCCGAAACGCCTGTTGCCATACCTACATTTGACAAAGTTTATTCTTCTATTGAAAACTTAAGAAACCTTATTTCGTCCAGAGAAAATGCTTCCTATGCACACACCTCTTTGAATTTAGTGAAAGATTTTATAGACAAAGAGAAATGGTCCAATATAAGACAAAAAGAAAATACTGATTTTTTCCATGAAAAGATCAGCAATTTTTTTGCATCAAATTGGACCATTCCTCTTTGTCTATAAAATCAAGGAGCTGTGTAATTGCATAGGGAACATTTTCTCTGGGCGAAATTAGATTTCTTAAGTTTTCAATTGCAGAATACACTTGGTCAAATGCAGATATGGCAACAGTCGTTTGGACCTTGCTTTCATCCTCTTCTGAGACAATTAAAAAAATTACACTACACAATTTGTTGAGGTGCAGATCTACGTTCTGAATCAGTTAATGAACTTGTAACTGCTTTGTTTCTTTAAAGTCTATCAATAGTATGACTTACACTTTGTGCAGTTGATTGTGTACATTTAAGTGTCAACTCAGTATATGACACAGGTTTAAGTACAGGGCAAGGACCCAGTCACTTTGTGACGAAGTAGATATTTTCAGAACAGCTGTAGATATTAATTGCAGCTGTTTGAAAATAAATATAATATAAATCACACGGGTAAAAATCCCATGCAGTAAAAATTATTATTTTTATCATTAATATTTCTTAAAAGTACTCATTTTCAAATTATGGCAGCGGTGTAAAAACATATCTGCAGAAGATAAGGATAAGGTATCTACCCCCGATTAAGATTTTTCAGCCAGGGACTGCAGAGAAAAATAACGATCAGAAGCAGAAAGAGTTCACTGTTTGCCGTAGCGCGTTGAAATCTATAACTGTAATTTAGATTCAGTAAATAAAGAGTCTGTTCGTAAAAATTGCAATACAATGTTAGAATACCGTACCGTCCGTCCCGTTGTTATGCGAGGCAATTTCGTAGTTTAATAATTCTACTAAACGTGTTTTAGGCTTGTCTTATTGAATTTAATTATAGCGAAATTTCGGATATTTTTCTCAGTTCCCACGTGCCTATCCGTCGACGTCGAGATCGCGGGATCTAGCGTAATTCCCCTCCATTGCCCTAACCCATCATTATTGACGTGTCGTAATACTTCTGGGAGATGATGCTGTAGCTAACACAGATCTCCCAGGGGTATTGCGTACGACCGTTCCGATTCGACTCTCGTCTGGACGCTGTAGTACACAAGCAGGCCAAGGTCGAGTTAGTATATAACAATATCCTTCTACAGGGTATTCCCATATAACGCTCCCGTTCCTTATCGACGCCCTGACGTTTGATCGCTTGGTACCGGCTTCGACGGATAGACGTCATTTTAACTATTTGAGGAGCGTTTCTCAGATCGACCCACTTAACGGCTGCATCCACGGGTTGTAAACCACAACACTCGGAGTTCCCGTCCGCATGATTCCCGCATTTTCTTTTCGTGGGGAATAATTAATTTTGTTGGCTCGTCACCAGTAACTTAACTTGTTTTAGGATAAATTAGTGTGATAAGTACCTTTCATATTGTAAGAATACCAGTGGACTGTAACGTTTTATAATGTAATAAATAGTGTGGAAATTATATTCAATCTATGTTATAACCGCAAATAAATCTGCTACACCCATACAAACTTTCGGAAGGTCAGGGAAATACCGGGGGAGCGATTAAAGCCCGCAACCTCGGAGGTATCTATACGGCCTGTTACATCATAGGCTACCCGATCCTCTCCACAGAGCTATCCAGGCACTCTGACCACAACTGTGGCGAGAGCCTTGTGACGAGGTCGCAGACATCCTCTCAGGGAGTAAACCCTTTCAAAATCTGGCGCCCGGGACTGTTCCCGTAAATCCGTTAATCTGTTCCACTGCATAATTCACCCCGCAAGTCAGGCCTCGTTATAACTTGATAAGAGATAAATCTAAGACAGAAGGCCTTAATGTCTGTTCAAGTAATTTTATCATTGAGGTACTTTCACTAGCAAGCACTGTTTCATTTTTCAGTTTACTAGGACTTTAACCAAGTGTCATTCACATCTAAGAAAAATATTATATGCTGGAAGACTGACAAAAAAGTCAGGAAATAACATTGGTTTAGGTACAGGACGAGAGAATCACTTGTTGCAGATAAACCTAGCATTTGTGAAGCCAGAGAAATAGTGTCTATGTCTATATCACCCATCTGTGGGTGAGAGGTTAGCAAACGATATTACTAAACGAACTCGGAGATCTCTTCGGCGGAGACAAAATAGCTCTACAATGTACCTAGGAGCCGACTTCTGAGGACGAAGTGGAGAAAATAATCGCAAAATTAAAAGTATGTAAGGCACCTGGGTCAGACGGAGTACAGAGTACAGTACAGATTAACAAGATTCCCACTGTCCCTACCCACTATCTAGCGAAACCACTGCCAAGTGAACGGGCTTGGAAAAATCAGCGTGCTGCGACAAATCAGCAAGAATATAATGCATCCATTAACACACCTTCTAAATGTTTGCATGGAGCAGGGTTCCTTCCCAACAGCATTAAAGAGAAGTATATATAATCAAACCCATGCAAAAAGCCGGTGTCAGGTCAAAGCTTTGTAATTATCGGCCAATCTCGCTTATGTGAAACTTTGCTGAAATATTTGAAAAAATGTTGGAAATTAGATTCGCAGCCTTTGCAGCAAAATATAAGCCACTTTCGGAAAAGCAGTATGGGTTTAGAGAAAATAAGTCAACACAGGACGCCATTGCCGATTTGATTGGACACATATATGGTAGAATGGATTTGGGAGTTCCAGTGGCGTGTGTTTGTAGACCTGACCAAGGCTTTTAATACTGTTTGTCACGATGAATTACTGGATACTATGTGGAGATTGGGCTTCAGGGGACCAGTTCACACTTTGATAAAAAGCTACCTGACTGGAAGACTGCAGAGTGTGGCTGTAGGCGACGTCATGAGTCAGCCTAGGGAGGTTAAGTATGGTGTTCCGCAGGGAACAGTCTTAGGTCCCATTCTATTCAACTTGTACATGGGTGATCTGTTTGACATTGAAACAAGGGGGAAAATCATTAGCTACGCAGATGACACAGCGCTCGTATATTCTGGGGAAACTTGGCTTAGTTTGAAAGATGTAATACAGGAAGATTTTAAGAAAATAATGTATAACTGCGATGGAAAGAAATTAACAATAAATTTTGAGAAAACCACCATTATGTTTTTCAGGTACTCTGAAAAGTAGGGACCAAAGTATGATGGGATGGTAGTGGAAACAGGACCAGGTTATAGAAATAAAGGCGACATATTCGGTGAAATACTTGCGAATAGAGATAGACTCTGGTTTGGGGTGGAACATACTGAAACGCTGAAGAAAAAAACTCAGATCGGTAATACCAACATTTAATTTTTTCAGAGATTTGGTTAGCAGGCGACAATTATTAATTATGTATGACGCATTAGTCCAGCCACTGTTAGTATACGGAATATTAGCCTGAGGTGGAGTTACGAAAAATTATTACACTCAGCTAGAGATAGTTCAGAAATGGCTGATAAAGGTAATCTTTAACAGGGAAATAACCTATCCTACAGATCTTCTTTTTAGGGAGTCTGGGATTTTTGATTGTCGACAACTCTTTGTGAAATGTTTGCTGGTGTTTTGCTGAAGATGCTCTTATTTGCTGCCTCTCCCATAAGCCACAAATACGCAACAAGAAGTAGAGATGAAAACGCATATGTACCCAAATGTGCGAAGACGATAGGCCAGCGCAGTTTTGCGTATCTGGATTCCAAGATATTTAACAGGATGTCCAGACACTTGAAACGGACAAATATGTCAAGGACTTCGTTTGCTAAAAGATTGGCGAATTGGATTGGAGAAATGCCCAGATTGAAAGCACATCAAATGGTAGATTTGAAGAACTGGTACAACACAAAATTAGATATTGCATTATCGCTTCAGGATAATCCGCATGTTTCAACAGTTTCATTGACTCAAAATCATAATACATCTAGAGGTACTATTGGAAGATTTTTGAAAGCAGAAAAATACGACCCTTATAAAGTATATCTTGTCCAAGAGCTTTTAGAAGATGACTATGACAGATGTCTGCAATTTTGCGAAGAAATGATGAGACGGTGTGACGAGAATAATAGGTTCCCACAGAACATATTATTTTCTGATGAAGCTACTTTCTATTTAAGCGGGGTGGTTAACAGACATAATTATCGTTTCTGGAGTCAAGAAAATCCACGATGGATATTTGAAGCACATACTCAGCGGCCCCAGAAAGTAAATGTATGGGCAGGTATCATTAATAACCGAATTTTAGGACCATTCTTTTTTGAAGGAAACCTCACAGCTGAACGGTACCTGGATTTCTTAACCTTCGAGTTGATGCCTGCTCTAGCTGTAATTTTTCCCAACGAAGTAGATCCAGATATACCTAATGAAACAATTTGGTTTCAGCAAGATGGTGCTCCCCCGCATTTTGGTGTCAATGTTAGAAGATATTTAGATATTTCCAGGTCGCTGGATTGGACGACGTGGTACAATTGAATGGCAAAGGGTAATAAACTTAATGCCCTAATTTGACAGTAAATCAAACTTTTCCTAACTAACTTTTTTTACTTTTGATCAATTGAAGATTCGAGTTAGAGAAGTTCCACTGTATGTATTATGGAAATAAAATAAAAAAATTGTAATAAATAGTAACTAAACATATATGTAATTATTTGTGTGAATTAAGCAAAGTATTATATTTATATAACAACTCAAGCCATTAAAAAAATTGCTAGCACCACTAAAGGCTGATTTGTTAGAAGCTCATTTGTTCAAAGTACATGGCTTTCTGATCTGAATTACATGCCGAAAAATATAGCAATAAGCCCTGAAAAATTGTAAAATTTGTTAGCTCATGAAGTTCAGGTATGGGAAGTATTATTTACTAACTCATGTGTGATTTATGACAAAATATTTTTTATAAAATAAAAAAAGCTTTTTAAAGATGTCATAGTGGAATATCACTGCAATTAAAAAAAGCAAGTTTTTGTTATATCTTGAGAACCAAGCATGCCATGAATTTTTTATGAATATGTTTCTATTCTGTGATAAATACCTATAAAATAAGAATTGTTTTTCTGGCATCAACCATCATAGAAATATTTAACATGTTTTGTTCTTTCAAATTTGTAGGATAGTAGGCTGTACATTAAACAATGGTCGAGTTCACCAGGCACAAATGCCAACATTTTTTTTACATAACAAATCAACTGTTGGCAGCTGCTGGTGCCTGGTGAACTCTGCCAATGTTTTCAAGTCATCGAATTGCTCCTGAAATTTTATCCAATTCTGATAATTTAACTGATGGTCTGTATTTAAAAGATATATAATGAAAGGAGTAGTGGCGTGCGGTCCATGGAACCAAGGGAAGCATTGCTTCCCTTAAAATAACGACTACATACCTAAACCGCATTATTTAAAATCACTTTTGTATTTTAAATATTAAATTGCAAATTCTGAAACTAATTTAATTATTAAAATTTTTATGTCGCAAGCTCACACACAGAATTATTTATTATGCAGCATACTGTATTTGTATATACGCTCCTAGCAAGGTGAATGCGACCGATTGCGGACAGCATGAACCTGATCTGATACTACGAGTGGATGCATGCAATGACTTCAGTTAAATACACGTAGTCAGCTGGCAACTTTATAAAAGAAACCTTGGCTCGGCGTGATGTACGCATGTTTTTAGAACGTGTTGTACTACGAAGACCAGATGCGAGTACAAAGTGAATATACCTGATTATTTCGTATATATAAGCAGGCGAGTAAGTTAAATACATTGGCATTTTATGATTATTAATATGGCTGCAAGTAGATCAGCTTTTAACAGCGGTGACGGTGGGGGTGGGGATTTACAAACTTTACAAACAAGTGGTAATAATAACTGTGATATAACAGTATGTTTTTTGATAACTAAAGGATTTTCAGCTTTACTGTTTGCTGAAAAACTTGCTACTATTAATATAGGTAGGCCGAAACCTACTATAAAAAACTTAAATACAAGAATTAAAACATGTACCTATTCGACATTTGAACGTGGAAAAAACTCATAAACAATATGAATGGTTAACGGGTTGTGAAAACAGGAATAAACTGTTTTGTTGGTCTTGTAGTCTATTTGTGACTGAAAAGGGGTTGTGGAATAAAAGTGGGTTTTCCGACTTGAGTAATCTACATAAACTAGTACAAAGACATGTTATGTCTAAAGCGCATTTACAGGCCATTTTAAAATTAAGTGTCTTTGGAAAAACGTGAATTGAATACGCCGTTGACAAGCAGATTAAAATTCATCGCCAACACAATGAACTGGTTGATAAAAACAGAAACATATTAAAAAGACTTATTGATACTATGTGTTTTCTTGGTCGCAGCATGAATTGGGCTTCAGGGGTCATGACGAAACAACTACATCTGCAAATAGAGGAAACTTTCAAGACCTAGTTTCTTTAATAGCCAAATACATTTGTTTAAAAAATCACTTGGAACAGTCTAACGTTTTTCGCGGGACATAAAATCACGTTCAGAATGATTTAATTTCGGCTACTGCCTCTATTATTTTGAACAGAGTTAAATCTGAAATTAAACAGACTCGTTTCATTGCTATTGTTCTAGATGAAACCATCGATGTAACTAATTGAAGTCAACTATCTGTAGTAATATGCTACGTAAAAATGGATGGGAGTGTACAAGAAAGATTTTAGGCTTTAAAAATGTGACAGAAGATCGTACTGCAAACGCTCTATATAAAATTGTGCTTAATATTATGAAAGATATTGAGGAGGCTGATAATAAATTAATTGCCCAAATCTATGATGGGGCTGCTGTTATGGCCGGACGTTTAGGAGGTCTTCAAGCTAAAGTGTGGGAAACGTTCTCCATTGCTCTATTTATACACTGTTGTGCTCATAAATTTAATTTAATTTATCCCAATCTATAAATCATATTAAAGAATGTAAAGTATTAAATGGCTGCTTTTTCTCCAAATCTACGAAGGGCACACAAGCCCAATTGTTAAAAAACGTTCACCCAAAGTAGCTGCAACCTGATGGAACTACAATGGCAGGGTTGTGTTAACTATATTTGAACACTGTGAATCGTTAATTGAACTTTTTGAAAACATCATGGAAAACAGCAAAAATTGGGATGCAGAAACAATAAATAGTTCTAGAGGATTTTTGGATGGTTTGAAAGCAGACTTTAATTTTTTACTTAATATATTTTCGGAAATATTTCCGTTTTCAGATAATGTATTTAACATATTGCAATGTAAAATAAATGACATTGGTTTTTGCCTGAAAAAAATTAGTGATTTTAAATCCATTATAATTCAAAAAAGGAATGAATTTGATAAGTTCTGGGAAAAACAATTGAATTGTGAGAAGTGGAGCCACGAAGAAAGCATCTGTGCAACGATAATGTGGCAGATCTTCAAACTTCTTACCGCCGCCTTTTCTACGAAATTATAGATCAAATTCAGCAGCAAATTAACTGCAGATTTGATCATCTCAGTGACCTGAAATTCCTTGAATTGTGTAATTTTGGAGGATTTAAAGGGATACATTTCCCAGAAGATTAATTCAAATCATTATTTAACCACTATGGACATTATTTTGACAAAGCCTTATTACGATCAGAACTTACAGTCATTTATGAACCCGATGTTATTGACACAAAAACTTACGCTAGTGAACTTTTAACTTTCTTAAAACAATCAAAATTGGAAAATGCATATTCTGAAGTGTTCAAATTATGTGAATTAGTATTAACAAGTCCTGCTACTAGTGCGCCTGTAGAACGAAATTTTTCTACATTGAAACGTATCAAGAGTTTTGTTAGAAATTCAACAGGACAGGAAAGACTTTCCCAAATTTCAATTTTGTCAGTTGAAAATAAACTCGTCCAGGAAATGACCCTTAATTCACAGTTACATGATGACATTATTAACGAATTTTCCAAAAACAACAGAAGAATTGAGTTACACTATACATAGGTAAGTTTCTGGGAATTGCTTCCCTTATTTCAAATGTCACCGCACGCCCCTGGAAAGGAGTTTGCGCAGGCTGAAGACTCCAATTTATCCAGTGTGTTTCAAAAAAAATGATGAAATGTAAA
Source organism: Tillus elongatus (assembly GCA_964006375.1). Lineage (NCBI taxonomy): Eukaryota > Metazoa > Arthropoda > Insecta > Coleoptera > Cleridae > Tillus > Tillus elongatus. Next base: position 39,434,819 of record OZ023262.1, read on the forward strand.
AAAAAAAATGTGTTTAAATAGAACACCCTGTATTTTCCACACCATCTTATAGTCTATCAATGACTCTTTTGTTGCTATTCAATAATAATATTCTCGACCCATCTACTATATCTTTAGATTTTTTTAAAGATGGTGATTCCTGTAGTTAAATTCAAGACATTTTTACCTATCAGATTATGGTGAGTGGTGACTTTACGGCCTAAATTCAGATCAGAATCCAATACATTTATAATAAAAGCTTCATTTATCAAATAGTATAAAATATCTATTACTTTGGTTCACTTCTTTAGATCTTAACATATTTAAAGCAATTTTCAAAACAAGCTATCCAAAGATAGACAGTAAACAACTCAGAAAAATAAAATAAATACTGAATCTATTCTAATACTATTTATATAAACATTTACTGACTAGTAGAATGTTTTGGAGACCGCAATTTGCAATCGTGTGTCTTATTTGAACATGTCAGGTTATCACATTTAACACTATTTCTCACTTTGAAGAACTTCAGCAGGGAACACTGCGGAGAAGACGTCTTCTTTTTACCTAAACTACTTCTTGGAGACAATGACAACGACGACTGATTCGTTTTGGAAGGACTCCATCTGTTATAGTTCTCAAAGAGTTCTCTTCTAAACTTTACACGTCTCATTTTTGTCAACCAATCAACGTCTTTTTTCTTCATAGGAGAATTGTTGATGTGAGGAGCCACACCATCGACAACAAAATTTGGAAGGTCCAAAGTCGGAGAATTTAAAGGTTCCTCCTTTTTTTTGAAGAGCTGGCGTGATGATTTGGGTGTTTTAAATGATGTTGATGGTGTACCTTCAATCGGGTAAGTATTAGTCGATTTAGGTGTATTCACCGATAGCCCTGAATAAGTTTTATTGGAAGAATCATTACCTGATAGTCTGGGTGTGGTTATTCGAGAAGTTGAAGCTTTTTCACTAAAATCATTGCTGGAAGATCTTGGTGTGGTGACTTTTGAACATGAGGCATTTCCATCATTTTGATAATTATCTGAAGGTTTAGATGTTTCTTTTGATGAAACTAATGTACAGTTATCAGCGGGGTTATGTAGTGATTTATTATTTTCAGAGATATCTGTCACATTTTTATTTGTAAAGATCGTGTCTGATTTTTGGCAGTTGTTACTGCCCAAGCTTCTTGCTTTACTTTTCTCAAGATTATCTAAATTTGTTGAAGGTGTAGAAGAGCATGATTTGTCATTATGTTTTATTTTTTCTCTCTTTTCTGAACAAGCTTTATTTTCATTCTTGTTACATCTTGATGGTGAATTTAATGAAGCCGAACAACATGGTTCACTGTTATCACATAGTATATTTTCTAACTTATCGATATTGCCACTTTTCTTTATTTCTATATTAATTTCTTCAGTATTATTTGATAAAGTTTCATCATCTTCTAGATTTAATTCAATGTCAATATCACTATTTGATGTAGATGGAAATTCTAAGGCACAGGCATTTGGAGGGTCTGCAAAAAATTCATCATTCATCCTATCATTATGCAATGGACTTTTCACAATGTTGTCCAACTCATCAAAGCGTGGCCACTCAACAAATATCTCCTCAGAGTCTGGTACACTCAAGCCTTCTGCTGCTAGCCTCTCGAGGCAAAGATCCTTTAAACTTTTTGGAATGCAAGGATCATTATCTGTATTTATATTTGCAGTATCTCTCACAGCACACTTGGAACACTTGGATGTTCCATTTACAGCACCAAAACAAGATGTACATTCAGTTCTGATTTTTTTAGATTGTTGTGAATGATCTTCACTTACACGTGACCTCTTGCGCTTCCAACTTTGCTGTGGTGGCCTTATATCCTTCACATCTATGAGTTCTGTTTCTCCCCTCCCTATCTCCCACCAATCATTGAGAACACTATCATCAGTAATTCTCCAAACTTTGTGTTTCATATCATCTGAACAAGTTACTATAATTGGCAAAGTATCTTGATACCAAGCAACACAAGTCACTTCGGCTTTATGCCCAACTAATTTAGCATATGGCTGAGGCTGATTTGTCCTCCAGATATAAGCATTTTCATCGCTACTTCCACTGATCAAATAGTTTCCATCTGGTGATACAGATGATTTCACATAGAACGTACTATTCTGATGGCCCCTATATTGCATTATGGGTTCATTATTAAATGTGGCAGCATTGTAGCAATAAACAGTATTATCTAAGCAATTTGCATAAAGTCTGGAGAAAGTATTGTCAATAACAAGCCCACTAAATCCACTTTTTGCTTTTTCACCAGGATATGCAATAACACATTTTGGAGCAGGCCTATTTTTATAATTGTGTCGAGTTTTCCTCAAGTCCCACATTTTTAACAAACCATCACCTGCTGCACATGATATCAGATTGTTATCATCCCGAAATACAAGACTAGTAACAGATTTCATCGCTGACATAGGAAACCTGCAATAAATTCTTCTCAAGGATCTAGCGAGTGGTGGCTGCATCATATGTGCATTTGTTATCCGCTGATCCGGCTTTGTAATCAGATTAAACATTTCAGACCTTGTATCCCATATAATAATGTTCCCATCCCGACCTCCTGATGCAAATACAAAGGGATCATCTTTTCTAAATGACACTGTCTTAACTGATCTAGAATGTCCATAGAATATCCTCTCTTCTCGAATGCTCTCATTGGAAATATCAAACAGTTTAATAGAATGGTCCCCAGAGGCTGTAACTAACTTTGTAGAATGATAGGACCATGCTAAGTCAAAAATAGCATTGTGATGTGCATATGCACCAAACCTACGACCTTTTTTGCGTACGTCAAGTATAGACAACTTCCCGTCTTCGTTTGCCATAGCCAACATATGCTTGTCAGTCTCTTTGAGTGCAAATCTACAAGCAAATACTGGTGTATCGCCGTAGGAAGCATAATGGCCATCATCAAACAGTTGTGCATAATCATCTTCAACCACACATCGTAACTTGCTAAATATGCAATCGTATTTTCGCAACCTCACTAGAACCGTAATAACATTTGATTAGATTAGGGCTTCATGCCATATAAAAGTATATGTATACTCACCAAATCCATACTGTTGATTTATTATGCTGTAGATATCAGTCATTGTTGGAAACTTCTTGCACTTAATTTTTCTAACTTAAAACCACTATTCAGACTACTCAATTCAGGAAGACGTAAAACATATTCAACGAGTCATCCTGTTAAAATTCCTGACACAATACTTCGTCGGGAAGCGGGAAAACGGTAAAACTTTTGGAGCATTACTTAACTTATAATTATCACAATGGCGTATTATTGAATATTGGCGGTTCCTGCAGGTTGCCTTGTTGCTGTTGCAAGTTGCAATTATAATTATGGCGGTTATTTATTGTGGGAAAAATGACAGATGACATGAACGCTGTCAGACACCTGCATTGTTGCCACATTCCGGGAATTTTTGTGTTAATACATTCTTTATTCTAAATCACTTTTAGTGAATTTTATTTAAAAAATTCACTTATTTGAGATCACGACTTTTGAATCTTGAAATTTTTTTACAAATGAGCGCTATTTAGGACCTTTGGAATCCAAATCCGTGGTCGGTTTGAGACTATACATTTATATATTTATATAATTATATATTTATATGTCACACCGATAACTCAGAATAATACGACGATGACGATCAAATTTGATGCATACCTTCCTTTTACAAGTGGCTTGGATAAGTTCGTTAGTCAGGAAAATCTGCTCAGTTCAAATAGATTAAACAATGCTTTGTTTTAATTAGATAGTCGGATTTCCCCGATCCGTGTCAGTTCTGAGCTGGCCTTTGATGTATCGAATTTCGACCACGTAATTATAATGCATGTTTGTAAGAAAAGAAATTCGGGACGCAGAAAGTTCGTTATGGTAGCGAATTTTTATTAAAATCTGCTCAGTTCAAACAGATTAAACAATGCTTCGTTTTAATTAGATAGTCGAATTCCCCGGTCCGTGCCAGTTCTGAGCTGACCTTTAATGTATCGAATTTCGACCACGAAATTATAATGCATGTTTGTAAGAAAAAAAAGTCTGGACGCAGCAAATGAGTTATGGTACCGAATTTTTATTAAATGCTTCAAATTTGAATAGCTCAATTTGCTATTAACCTATAAGGTTCGTTGGCCAGGAAACTAGTTTTTTCGGGAACATTTTAAATTTACTTTCGAAAAATTGTTGTACATTTTCAAATAATAAAGTTATTTTGATTGTGTATGGTACCTATTGTTTCTACTATATAGGTCATACTGGTAACCAAATTTGATGCCTTTAAAAAAACACTTATTTGATATTTAAAACATTTTAATGAAAATTCATTACCATAACGCCCTTGCTGCGTTCAGCCTTTTAGTGAATTTTCTTCAAAAAAATTCACTAATGAGGTGATTCCGACTGTCTGATTTTGAAAAAAATTCTTTAAATGAGCCATAATTAGGCCCCCTAGAACACATCTCCGGGATCAGTTTCAATTTTTACATGTTTATATATATATATATATATATATATATATATATATATATATATATATATATATATATATATATATATATATATATATATATGTGTGTGTGTGTGTGTGTGTGTATGTATGTATCACACCGATATCTCAAAAAATAATGGGCCGATTTTAATTAAATTTGGTAAATACCTTCCTTCTGCAAGTGGCTTGGATAAGTTCGTTAGCCAAGAAAATCTGCCCAGTCGAAATAGATTAAATATTGCTTTGTTTTAATTAGACAGACGGATATTTCCCCGTCCGTGTCAGTTCTGAGCTGGCTTTTAATGCATCTAATTTCGACCACGTTAATAAAAAGGCATGTTTGTAAAAAAGAAATTCGGTACGCAGCAAGTGCGTTATGGTAGCTAATTTTTATTAAAACCTGCTAAGTTCAAATAGATTACAAAATGCTTTGTTTTAATTAGATAGTCGGATTCCTCGGCCCGTGCAAGTTCTGAGCTGACCTTTAATGTATCGAATTTCGACCACGTAAATACAATGCATGTTTATAAGAAAAGAAATTCGAGACGCAGCAAGTGCGTTATGGTAGAGAATTTTTCTTAAATGCTTCAAATTTGCTATTAACCTACAAGGTATTAACCTATAAGGTTCGTTGGCAAGGAAACTAGTTTCTTCGGGAACATTTAACATTTATTTTCGAAAAATTTTTGTACATTTTCAAACAATAAAGTTATTTTGATTGTGTATGGTACATTGTTTCTACTATATAGGTACTGGTAACCAAATTTGGTCCCTGCTTTCTCTAAAAAACACATATTTGATATTTAAAACATTTTTATTAAAGTTCACTACCATAACGCCCTTAGAGTAATTGAATATTCATTGACTGTAGTTGCCCTAACTTGGTAATACCGTTTTATATTAAATACAAACATAGAGGCTTTCCCTCGAACGTGTAAGTCGCGTTCGCGGCCGCCATGTCGAACGTCGAAGGATATAAGATGTGTGTAGTGACAGCTATTACAGCTACATAAATTAAAATCGAGAGAACCAAAAAAAGTACTGTTACTCTTGCTGTTATCGATTACAAGCGAAAAAATAAAAGGAGTCCTTAAAGAGGACAAGCGAGGGAAGCACAAGTTACAACTGTGATGAGACCAGCCCAGTAAATATAAAGTAAGTAACGTTAATTAACCATTTCTGAAACAATGGAATCTTTACTGAAAGTTTCAACCAAGCCTCGCCAACTTGTGTGAAGGTTTTATGTCCTACCACAGATATATACGTTTCAGGAAAACATTCAAATTTTTCAGAAGCTATTTTGAAACATTTCTTGTACATTTTGAATTGTTTGCGGTTGTCTCCTTGCGGCTTTGCCCTTAAACCTTTCTCCTTGTATAGTACATACATGCCGTGTTATCAATCCTGTTCTAGTTTATATATATATATATATATATATATATATATATATATATATATATATATATATATATATATATATATATATATATATATATATATATAGATATACAGGCTGTGCCATTGACTTCAAAACTAAATAGGATATTTTAAATCTGTTAAGGCTGTTTAATTAAGGACGCAAAAGGCTTGAACTTTGGGAAAAAAATTTACTGCCACACATGTAGATCGCGCTGCTGCGTAAAGAAAGTTTTCGATCCAGAGATCACTGAAATAGGTTGCGTTTGATTAAGTATTAAATTTCGATTAAATTTGTTTCTATTCACAAGTTTTATAAAAGAAACCGTTTTTTTTTAGATATTTGAGGTTAAGTGTTAAAACTCCATATGCCATTTACTTCAAAACTGAATCGGATATTTGAAATCTGTCAAAGCTGTTTAATTAACGCCGCAAAATGCTTGACCTTTGCGCACAGCCTTTGCGGTTAGGTGTAGTGTTGCGTACTATCTCTCTATACGTCATTGATTGCGTACGAGGTACAGGATAAAACCCTTCATAACTTTTTCAATACAAATACTGGACATTAGTGTCTTTGGAACATTTTAGATATTAAAATGGATAGTATTAAAGCATTTTAATATCTAAAATATTCCAAAGAAACTGTCCAGTATTTGAAAAAGTTATGAAGGTTTTTATCTTGTAAAATGTTACACTTAACCTTAAATATCTAAAAAACGGTTTTATGAAACTTGCGAATAGAAACAAGTTTAATCAAAATTTAATTCCTAATCAAACACGACCTATTACAATGATCGAGGATCGAAAAAATTTTTGCCCAGCTGCGCCATCTGTGGGCCACGTGTGGTAGTAAAAAATTTTTTCGCATAGTTCAAGCCTTTCGCGTTCCTCATTAAACAGCGTTGATATATTTCAAGTATGCTATTTAGTTTTGAAGTAGGTGGCAATTCACTTTCATAACGCACTTGCTGTGTCAGACTTTTTGTTGTTTTATTTATTGTAGTGTATATAAGTTATGATTTGCATTATATTATGTTAAAAACACGAAAAATAATTAACAGTCATCCAGTGTGTTCCCTGAAGCCAGACTGGAAAGAAGGAATAATATTGTTTTCAAGGACGTAAAACCTCTGATTTTACATTTGTGTTAGATTGCGCCGTGTTGCTATTTTGTAATATGGTACTACACCACTATGTGAAAACTGGAACCTGTGATGAGCACTAATAAGTACACTTGGAGAACACCCAAATCACCACAACACATATTTCAGAGACCTTACGATCGTTTCGTTGACCAAGTCAACATCTTCAGAGGAAGAAAAATTCTAACATAAAAAACTAGATCCCGTATATTTATATCGCGTCAAAGAAAACGAACTAGTCCGAAGGAAAGTTGTCGTACAAGAACGATCGTTAGTTTATTGCGCAGTGAAACAAGTCGGAGACCTGCTTTAATCTTTTGGTCGACAAATTTATGACCCTTATCTAATATAGGTTTAAAAAGGACCGGCGTTCTTTGAAGAGACAGCACGTTTCCCTTCGATCTAGAACTTTACAACGTGGATATTGGTTTATGCCGATAAAGACATCTGTTGAGATAAACAACATAAACTCAAATCATCTCTTTTAAAAATAGAAAACTAAAACCCAGATGTCTGTCTCACCGTGTTAACTTTAACAAAGGAAAAATAGTCCAACTAAAATACTACACAAAAACTAAATATTGATTTTAATTCTACGTGAAAATATTTATATTGACTACATAGATACAAAAACCGAATAGGTATTTAAATCAAGACAAACATAGTGATTAGTATATGTATAAACCGGTCGAGTTATTGACCATAATTTATTATTCTACCAGACTAATTATGAGTATTTAAGCGGTCAAATGCAAAGAGCAAACAATGGGCTAGAGATTACAGGTGGCGCACGATTTAATGAAGTTTTGTTCTTAATAGACCTTAATATAAAAATACTTTCTAATGAATCAAGCATAGTTTGATGTCTGACATTTTTGACAAGTTTCAAATTTTCTTTGTCAATGTGGTGGTTATTATCCCACATATGTTGTGCCACACAAGATTTGTCTACCGTACCATATCGTAACTGTGCGAGATGTTCACGAAATCTGGTGGCTATGTTTCTCCTAGTTTGGCCCACGTATTTAAGATCACAATCTTTGCAACTAATCTCATAAATTCCGGACATTTCAGTGACTTTGTCTTTGTCTTTCGTATTACCCAACAAATTTTTTAAATTACTTTTCGTCGAAAACGTCAAATGTAAATCGGCTTTCTTAAAAATACTTTCCAAACCCTTTGTGATTCGTGGTTCATAAGGTAAACATACAAATTTTTTCTCGATTTTATCATTCTTAAATGTCGTACATTCAGATATCAACTTCTTTGTTCTGTGTTTGTTAACTAATTTGTCTATTAAACCATCCGAGTAACCGTTATATCTCGCCACATGTTTTATGTATTTTAATTCTGTATTAAATCTATTTTTACTCAACGGAAAATTTATCAATCTATTTACTAAGAAATTGAAACTAGCCGTTTTTTGTGCAAACGCATGGTGTGAGTCATTAGGAATATAATTAATAGTAGCCGTTTCCTTCCTATAGACATCAAATTCAAGCGAGCCTTTATTTTTATTTTTAATAACTAGTACATCTAGGAACGAAAGTTTATTGTTAATTTCTATTTCGTGGGTAAATTTTATTGAATCAAATTGACTATTTAGTTTTTCAGTAAATTCTTCAACCTTACATGTATTTGTGTCAAACACTGCAAAAATATCATCGACATAACGCAACCAAACTCTAGGGAAATACCCACTTTTATTTTTTAAATCCGTCTCAAATCTGCTCATAAACAAATCTGCAATAAAAGGCGATAATGGATTGCCCATAGCTGTGCCTTCAGTTTGTTCAAAGAACTCATTGTTAAATTGGAAAATATTTTGTTTTATACAAATGCTAGTTAGAGTTAAATATTCTTTGCAGACGTCTTGACTTATATTGTTCAATTTTAATAATTCTTCCAAATACTCCAACGTTTGTTTTGTGGGTACACTAGGAAATAATGACGTCACGTCGAATGACATCAAAATCTCTCCTTCCAATAATTTAACATCTTTAATTTTATCAATAAAATCAAGGGAATTTAGCACCGAACAACTTTTCTGTTTAATAGGTAGTCTTTTAAACTCGTTTGACAACCACTTTGCCAAGTTATATGTTGGTCAACGGAACTGAATCTATATAGAAAGCTAAGTACTAAGATTAGATTTTTAGGTGCTGATATTGCTTTTTTAAAATCATGTAAACAGAAGTCGGTTTTTCCTAATTTCATTAATTTCAATGTTAAAATTTCTAACAACACAAAAGTTGGTCAAAAAGTTTTAAAGTGTGCTAAGCAAAAATGGTTAGATTTAGAAAGGCAATATCTTTACTCGAAACGTAGTGAATTAGAAATACAAGCTTATAGTTTGTTTAAAAAGTTAACATTTAATTTAGGTAACGTAGAGTATGATGAATGGTGCAATTTTCAGAGGAACATGTTTGTAGTTATAAACGCTAAGTTAATTAAGAAAATTAATATCCAGAATAAAAAACTAAAAAAACTTGTAAAGGATCAGATTAAAATTGAAAAATCAGTTCCTCGGAAAATTGACCTTGTAGAAAATCTTTCTTCGCAGTCGTTTAACAAAAATGAGATGGACCTCTTAAACAGAGGGTTAAAATTCGGATTACAGTCACAAAAAGAAGCACTTTTAGATGTCGTTGCCAGTATAGAAACGGGAATTAAAAAATTACCGGATTCTTCAAAAAACTTTATTCGTGAAGCATGTAAAAAGAAAATATCTAAAAATCTAAAAGAAAACAATCCTATAAAAAACAAAAATTATAATCAAATGAAAATAGTTAAACAATTGCGAGAAAAGGAATGTTTTTATATTAAGGCGGATAAAGGCAATAAAGTTGTGATAATGGACAAAAGTGATTATAAAGAGCGAGTGAGTAATGCAATAGAGTCAGGGCCGTATAGAAAATTAGATAAAAATCCGTTACCAAGAATGATTAACGAAGTTAAAAACAGTTTAAAAAAATGTCCAAATCTCATAACAAAGGATTTAAGAACACGTTTACAAGTTTCTAATCCGAAAGTCCCCAAAAAATATTGTCTCCCGAAAATCCATAAACCGGGAAAATTAATGAGGCCTATCATTTCGGCTATAGATTCTCCAACATATAACTTGGCAAAGTGGTTGTCAAACGAGTTTAAAAGACTACCTATTAAACAGAAAAGTTGTTCGGTGCTAAATTCCCTTGATTTTATTGATAAAATTAAAGATGTTAAATTATTGGAAGGAGAGATTTTGATGTCATTCGACGTGACGTCATTATTTCCTAGTGTACCCACAAAACAAACGTTGGAGTATTTGGAAGAATTATTAAAATTGAACAATATAAGTCAAGACGTCTGCAAAGAATATTTAACTCTAACTAGCATTTGTATAAAACAAAATATTTTCCAATTTAACAATGAGTTCTTTGAACAAACTGAAGGCACAGCTATGGGCAATCCATTATCGCCTTTTATTGCAGATTTGTTTATGAGCAGATTTGAGACGGATTTAAAAAATAAAAGTGGGTATTTCCCTAGAGTTTGGTTGCGTTATGTCGATGATATTTTTGCAGTGTTTGACACAAATACATGTAAGGTTGAAGAATTTACTGAAAAACTAAATAGTCAATTTGATTCAATAAAATTTACCCACGAAATAGAAATTAACAATAAACTTTCGTTCCTAGATGTACTAGTTATTAAAAATAAAAATAAAGGCTCGCTTGAATTTGATGTCTATAGGAAGGAAACGGCTACTATTAATTATATTCCTAATGACTCACACCATGCGTTTGCACAAAAAACGGCTAGTTTCAATTTCTTAGTAAATAGATTGATAAATTTTCCGTTGAGTAAAAATAGATTTAATACAGAATTAAAATACATAAAACATGTGGCGAGATATAACGGTTACTCGGATGGTTTAATAGACAAATTAGTTAACAAACACAGAACAAAGAAGTTGATATCTGAATGTACGACATTTAAGAATGATAAAATCGAGAAAAAATTTGTATGTTTACCTTATGAACCACGAATCACAAAGGGTTTGGAAAGTATTTTTAAGAAAGCCGATTTACATTTGACGTTTTCGACGAAAAGTAATTTAAAAAATTTGTTGGGTAATACGAAAGACAAAGACAAAGTCACTGAAATGTCCGGAATTTATGAGATTAGTTGCAAAGATTGTGATCTTAAATACGTGGGCCAAACTAGGAGAAACATAGCCACCAGATTTCGTGAACATCTCGCACAGTTACGATATGGTACGGTAGACAAATCTTGTGTGGCACAACATATGTGGGATAATAACCACCACATTGACAAAGAAAATTTGAAACTTGTCAAAAATGTCAGACATCAAACTATGCTTGATTCATTAGAAAGTATTTTTATATTAAGGTCTATTAAGAACAAAACTTCATTAAATCGTGCGCCACCTGTAATCTCTAGCCCATTGTTTGCTCTTTGCATTTGACCGCTTAAATACTCATAATTAGTCTGGTAGAATAATAAATTATGGTCAATAACTCGACCGGTTTATACATATACTAATCACTATGTTTGTCTTGATTTAAATACCTATTCGGTTTTTGTATCTATGTAGTCAATATAAATATTTTCACGTAGAATTAAAATCAATATTTAGTTTTTGTGTAGTATTTTAGTTGGACTATTTTTCCTTTGTTAAAGTTAACACGGTGAGACAGACATCTGGGTTTTAGTTTTCTATTTTTAAAAGAGATGATTTGAGTTTATGTTGTTTATCTCAACAGATGTCTTTATCGGCATAAACCAATATCCACGTTGTAAAGTTCTAGATCGAAGGGAAACGTGCTGTCTCTTCAAAGAACGCCGGTCCTTTTTAAACCTATATTAGATAAGGGTCATAAATTTGTCGACCAAAAGATTAAAGCAGGTCTCCGACTTGTTTCACTGCGCAATAAACTAACGATCGTTCTTGTACGACAACTTTCCTTCGGACTAGTTCGTTTTCTTTGACGCGATATAAATATACGGGATCTAGTTTTTTATGTTAGAATTTTTCTTCCTCTGAAGATGTTGACTTGGTCAACGAAACGATCGTAAGGTCTCTGAAATATGTGTTGTGGTGATTTGGGTGTTCTCCAAGTGTACTTAATGGTACTACACCGCTTATTCATGTGATTCAGTATAAGTTGTCTGTTTAAAAACGTGAATGGTATCTAGCTGGGATTGAACCTCGTTACCTTAGGATGTCAGGCGGGAGTTAAATCACATCAATCTTTATTATATGATATATATATATATATATATATATATATATATATATATATATATATATATATATATATATATATATATATATATATATATATATATATATTTATATAAACACACACACGTTAATAACAATAGGCTTGTCTTTGAATCCTTAGTCTACCGCTTTACAGCTCGTTCTCCTGTACCCGCTGGGTACAAACTTGGGCTGGTACTCACGACTGCTGTGTTTGGCGGGCTCAAGGGCTGGTTGCGGTCATGATATAATGATTTAGAAGAGATATGATATTGCGCATATACCCCGCCCCCTCCAATGACGTCACGTGGTGAGTAACGTTATAGAAGTCCAACTACACACTTAAAACAAAGGCATTCTGAATCAAAAAGTTTCTATACGTTAGTTTAATGCGGTTGAAGTAACGTCTTTATTGTCTTTTTCATATAATAAAGATCTCAGCACTAAATTTAATCGTTTTTATTTTTATTGCTTCCAACTGTATGCACTTAAATATTAGTAAAATACGTAATTTGTTAAGAGGTTGTGATGAAACGTCAAACCCCACTGTACGACAGCATATTATTGATGCATTGGACTCACCACTTTACGCCATGCGTGTGACAGGTCTAAAAATAGGTAGTCTGAATATCATATCTCTCGGTATTTTTATCATGGGCTGCGGTAATCTGGTAAATTTTCCAGAATCACGTCATCGGCTGATGTCATGTTAGCAAAAAATCTCTGAAAAAAGTGCGAACATTTAGTGTAACCACCTTACTAAAACTCCCTAGAACTGTGAACTGTCTGACCCAACGTCAACTGACATCTATCAACGTCACCTGTGAACTGCCATGCCGACAATATCGATCACATACTTAACCACAGTAGTTCAAATGTGCCAAAGTGTCTAGCGCAAGCGACCAAATACTCGCTCGTTACGTATTACGTTGAGGAAGCAGTGTTGGGACTGAGCTAGATCTTTTGCTCTAGATCGAATCACAAGATCTATAATCCGATCGATCTAAATCTAGGTTCTGCTCTGTAAATTTAAGATCTTTGATCTGATCTCAGGTTGTATATTGTGAGATCTTGATTTTTATTTTTCGATATTTTTTCTGCTCCCTTTTCACTTACCTTTTGAAAACTACTCATACAGTTATATTGACTTGAATGAAGGGCTATTTCTTGGCTAATTGTGTTTGTTACACTACGCGTTTCGGTTGTTAAAGAGTCATCGTCGGGGGAAATGTTAAATCTTCAAAATGAACCTCAAACTATACAAAATGTTGTTAAAGTTGGAGTTTCATTTATTGGCCTAATTATCTCAAACAACAGAAGCAGAGAAAGAAAATATAAGTATATTGTCGTCTGTATTTGCAGCGGAATAAGAAAAATTTAGATTTACTACCATCGTACCCTATTTTGAAAGAATATTTTCTCCGATATGTTTCTTTGTCCTCGGCTCCTGTACAAATAATGTTCAGTAGGGGAGTATAAATCCTTGTTCCTCGTTGCTGTAGTTTGGACGACGAGATGTTTGATATTTTATCATTTTTGAAAGGAAACATGAACGCTGGTTGGGACAGACAACTTTTTAATTAATCTAGATCAGATCACAGATCACGAAACTGTTTGATACAGATCAAGATCAAAGATAATTGAAAATGATCTCAAATTTTATATTACTTAAAAAATCACCCAATAAGAGTAACCAGTATATTTTGTATCTAAAACATATATGATCTTTATTTCCTTACTATGACTATGAACTGTTATCTATATCGATTTATTTTCAGCTCTGGTTTTCATATATTCTGCAATAATCATTTTATGCATATGAAATACCTTAGGAGAATCATGCGAGTAACAAGAAAAAACATAGTTAATTAGAAACATAGTTGTGGATCCAGATCCAATTCTTCACACAATAGATAAACAACTGAAGTGGTTTGGGCCTCTGAACCGTATGAATGACAACCGACCAAAAGAACTCATCTCCGAAACTAAGCTGAAGGGGAAGATTTTTTTTCTTTTTTGGAACCGGGGGTGGGGAATTGATTATGGACACACTCAATCCCACAACGTAGTGTGTGCGAAATTGAGGTAGTGTGGGACTCGCACCCGCTAAACCCCCGCTCGCTGGAGTACCGGACCCTGGTCCATACCTGGGTCAGTGAAATTAACACATGACATTGGGATTTTTAATGTTTTCATTCTGTTTGCGTCCGGGGCATTAGCTAGTCAGGATAAGGTTAGGACGCTTATTAGTGGATGTTGCTCGTCGTAGTCGGTTGCACCACAGAGGACATCATTTGGATAAAGAGAGGCTTTGTCGAATTGAATGGTGGATGGTTGAGATATAAACTCAAGTATTGAGTGCATTTTCAGATCATAGTGAATCTGACTGTTTCTAACAAGCCATGGCGCTCCGGCAACCACCCTCAGAATCTTGTTCTGGACTATTTGAAGGGTATTGATGTGTCGGCCGCAGTGGCCCATACAGGAGATGCATAGGTCAGGGCTGGCTATATCATGACCCTTCCTCGCCCAGTACACCTATTCACTTCGGGTCCCGTAACTTTCTTGGCGGTTGCATCCATCACATTTCTCTTGTGAAAGCTGAACATGTGGTAATCTGCAAAATTACCAAAGCTTGTTATTGTTACGTGTAAAACATATTGCTTTAAATTAAAAGGTGGCAAGGTTGCTAAAAAAGGCTGGCGTCGTACCTGCTTGTTGACCTAACCTGACTTGACCTGCCCAGTCGGACCAGTGTTCAGGGTCCGAAATGAGCCAATGGAAAATTGAGCTTATTAGCATTTGAAGATTTTTATAAAATGCGCTACCATAATGCACCTGCTGCGTCCTGAGCTTTCTACGAATTTCAAACATGATGTGCACATAGAAATATCATTTGAGGGAAAACGAAAAGCAGATCATCGTTTTCCCAGATTTATCATAGAGCCGGTGACATATGCACATATTGGCAACAGTGTAAAATGCCAGAAGAGAATAGTAATAATAATAATAATAATAACAGTTGACTTAAAAAATAAACGCAAACCAAACAATAAGCAATAGTTTGTGGCGGAGTTTGGAGTGGTTTGTGTGCGAGAGTGTGAGCCAGTGGTTAAGCACCTAACCCGCAAGATAAGACAAAACAAATAAAAATAATTGTAACAGAGACAGATAGCATTACTATCGCGGAACGGTTGCGATTTTCAAACATAATATACTGCTGTCCTTTGAGTGGAGATTTATTTGCCGCCGATCAATAGTGATATGATCTGTGAGGAAGCGGACACCAACAAAGAGAAATTTTCACCCTTTAAATGCGGGGAGAAGATTATCAATTCCGTTGATAATCGTTCCTGCACAAAACCTACAACAAGGGTAAGTCATGACCGGCAATTGTTTTAGTAAGTTTATTTAATAAAGTGTGTATAATTATCACCCCCCATTTTTACAGAGAAAATTAGGTATGTAACGCCTCAAAGATTGTTTTTTAAATTATACAATGATTTAGTGGGACAATATAAGTAATTGTGCCGTAAATGTATGGCGATGTTTTGTCTGTAATTTGCCAGTCTTCTACATAATTATTTACTATTACACTCTTGAATTGCAACCTTAAACTGATTCACCACTTGCCACTTGGATATTCGATATAGCTACTATAGCGTTTAGATGTTCTTAAGTATATTAAAACATAATTTTTTACTTGAAAATAATGTTGGGGACTTGTTTCTGTGATATAATAATTACTTTCCATAATTATAAACTCTGGCAGCTTAAAATGTTCTCCTGACAAAGTAATAAACAATTACCTACTACATAGCCTCCTGGATTTTCCTTTTTAATAAATGTCTATTATGTTTTTACAGTGCATTTATTATTACATAACAACTACATACTTATCTATACCTGTTACATAATAATCAATAGATGAAGAAGCTGCAAAATATAGATGAGATTCAATTTTTTTTAATAATAGTTATAGTACATTATATTATAATTATCAAATGCTTAAATGACCTAA
Organism: Tillus elongatus; assembly: GCA_964006375.1. Classification (NCBI taxonomy): domain Eukaryota; kingdom Metazoa; phylum Arthropoda; class Insecta; order Coleoptera; family Cleridae; genus Tillus; species Tillus elongatus. The sequence goes on from OZ023262.1 coordinate 39,451,192, forward strand.
ACATTTTCTATTAATTTATATGAAAATTAAGGTCTATAGATTTGATCAGGATCACGGCAATATTCAGTAATTTTAAATTGAAAAATTAAATACAGGTGCTCAAAACTTTATAGACTACACATCAGTTTTAATATACCTACGGGCTTTTCTCTACAGTTTTTATCAATTTGTATTGTTTGATTTATCTTTCACTTCTTTCCTCTTATTTGTCATTGTGGGTAGATTTTCATAGCTTTACATCCTCAAAAAGTAAGTTTCTTGCTCTTGAGTCATTTCAAGTGTGTCCTGAAAAAAAAAACACTAAATTGGAGTAGGGAGGCTAAACTAATTTTTTTGTTCTTGTTATGTTACCTGTAGTTATAGGATATAGGTACTATAAGCTCAGATGCATATTTAAGTTGTGTTGAATTTTCGCAAAAAAAAAATACCAATGAGTGCGAATTTTGAATGCTGAAATTCTTCAAATGAGCACGAACCAGGAACTCGAGAACCCATATCCGGGGTCAGTTTCAGTTTTTGCGAATTTTCATTAGGAAAATTCGCCAATAGGGAGGTCACGATGAAAAGATTTTAAAAAATGTCTTCAGGTGAACGCGAATTTGGGTCCCTAGAACCCAAAACCAAAGTCCGTTAAAATTTTATATACCTATATATATATATATATATATATATATATATATATATATATATATATATATATATATATATATATATATATATATATACATATATATACATATATATATATATATATATATATATATATATATATATATATATATATATATATATATATATATATATATATATATATATATATATATTGTTTTATTGTTTATTGTTTATTGGCAAAAATTATACATTATGTAAATACAATAAGTCTTATGCGACTTGTGGTGTATCATATAACATAATTTAGAAGGTTGAATCCTAAATAGTTTGACAGTCCTACACCAAATTCAATAACCTTCAGATTTTGACGTACCAAACTTAAATTCTTTTTTCTATTCTATTTCGCACCTTCTAACACTCCAACCATCACCTTCATTTACCATAAATCTCTGCTATCCCATAATGTTTTTCTAACTGCTATTATTTCCAAGCAACCCATATTTTCACCAAAATTTTTAAATTTGTAGGAGATCAAAATTACTTTAGTTTGACAAATGTCAATATATATATATATATATATATATATATATATATATATATATATATATATATATATATATATATATATATATATATATATATATATATATATATATATATATATATATATATATATATATATATATATATATATATATATATATATATATATATATATATATATATATATATATATATGTATAAACACAGTGTGTCCACGGATTGAGTGTGGGTAAGGTATAAGTGACAAAAAAAATAATTTGAATTAGATTATGATATTCTGGGAATCTCTCCTGCTCTGTCTTAAACTAAGATGCTGAGGAAGTGAACAAAATCAATTAATATACAGGCTGGTTTAGAACTCATTTAATTAAATGTGTTAAGAGTAAACTACCTCCGTTTATAAAGATACCGCAAAAAGTTATTAACAAAACTTGTTTAGAATTAAAATTTATGACAGGCTCTCAATTTTCAGCCAGATCAGCCTACTTTGAATTTTCAAGTAAATTATTAACATTTTTTCCCTATCAACATGGAACTTTTTACTTGTGGTTTTCTGAACGCAGGTGCTTAAAGTAAGTAACCATGCAATGTTAAATAATAATTTATTAGTAAAATACAAAACGCTTATTGCTAACAAAAATCAAAACGAACAACGAAAAATAAAGAAATTATTCAAATGTGCTGCCACCAACCGATACACATAACTCAGCCCGTTTAGTAAATGCTTTGTAGGCATTTTGAATATGTTGAATTGGAATACCGTCAATTGCCTCTCTTAACCTCAGTTTCAACAAATCAAGATCGTTGTTTAATGGAGCCGCATAGACGTTCTGTTTAAGATAGCCCCATAAATAAAAGTCCATTAAGGTAAGATCGGGACCTCTGGGAGGCCAAGGTATTGGCCCATATCGACCAATCCACCGTCCAGGAAATTCGCGATCTAACCATTCTCCAACGATTCCTGTTGCATGTGCTGAAAGTATGCTGTTTGTCTATCTTCTAGTGACTTGTTATGCAAATGGTCTTGAAGAATATTTTCCAGCATTTCAAAATAACTTACTGGTTCATATTCCGCTCAATAAAATATGGCCCAATTATCCCAGTGTAACAAACAGCACACCACACATTTACTTTTTTATGGCATTGTCTTCTGCAATTAACTCTATAATTTGGATTCTCCATAGACCAATGCCGTGCATTTTGGGAATTTACCACCCCATTAGTGGTAAAAGTGATCTCGTCCGAAAAATAATACTTCTGCCAAAATTCTGATTTTGTAGATATTGCCCGCCGTACCATAAACAAAAATCTAATTGTTTTGACTCGTCATTTTCTTACAAAGTGTGTATAAGTTTTGCTTTGAAAGGTTTCACCTTGTTGGTACGATAAATTTGTTGCAAATGCGATTTGCTAATATTGCCAATTTCTAATGCCCTTCTTCTTAATGATAATTTCGGAAAACGCCTAACAGAATCGATATCTAATGCAGGTGCAGCATTGCCTTCTTCATTTAGGTTGGATTTTGTCTTCTTAACATTTAAAACACTCCCAGTACGCATACCTTTTGTAACAACTTTTTTTACACCAGTAGCGGAAACCGAATAATTTGGCCAGCGTTTAAGGAATTTTCTTATCACTCCCTGGTCAGAATGTTCTTCTCCTAAACCATAGCACTGCACAATAAACACTTTTTGTTATGTTGTTAACATTTTTAAATACAGAAGCTTGCCATTCGTGACAAATAAAATTGACAAGTAAAGGAATCATTTCTAGGTTTCTTCCCAATAGCTGGAAAGACTCCAGTCGAACTTTATGAAAATATGCTTACGCAGCTGGAGAGTGATAACATGGACATATATCTATGTCGGGCTCAAGAATATGATAACGCTGCAACCATGGCAGGAGCTCATGGTGGTGTACAAGCAAAAATCAAAGAACACAATCCTAAAGTGTTGTTTAAGCTTTGTGCTAATCATTCACCAAATCTATGTGGAGTGCACTATTTCGGGAGTGTTAATTCAAGTGTACATTTTTCCGGAACAGTAGAAAGAGTTTACACGTTCTTTTCATCATCCACACATCGGCGTATCGGTCAAAAGACTAGTAGAGACAAGATGTAGTTCTCATCAAGACGGTGTTAAACCACTAAAGAATAATTTTGAGAAACTTGTATCAACACTCGAAGACATGTCTGATCCCCGCAGCAGCAGGGAAAACGCCGATACAAGAGAAAGAGCATCCATATTCTTACCAGCTTTGTACGACTTCAGTTTTTTATGCTACCTTTCTTTTTGGTGTGAAGTCCTAGAAGAAGTTAACCAGACACAAAAGTATATACAAACATCTGGGCTATCGCTGGAAAAGTGTGTCATAAAAATCAAAGCCCTAAAAACTTTTCTTCGAAGCCAACGTATCCAAATAGTGAGTGGTGAACGTGTCGCCACCTAGTTCGGAACCAAGTACTATGTTGTCACGCCCGCTCCAAATAACACAGAGTGTTAAAAATAGAGACAGTATACAACTAACTAACAATTTAAAAAATTGTTAGCCCTGGCCCATTTCTACCCCAATATAGGGACAAAGTATGTAAGACTAGATGCATTCTCGCAACAATTAGAACCGTAACGGTTCTAATTGTTGCGAGAATGCATCTAGTCTTACGTATCCAAATGGTGAAAAGAGATATTTGCTACGCAACTGAAGAATGTGAGCACTTGGATATTTCGATTGAAAGAAGAGGAAGGACGAGATTTCAAAAACTTATGCCAGGAGAAATGGCTCAAGACGCTGGACTAACATTGCCAGAAGAGCTGCAGAGCTATCTTAGAAGGTCTTGATACATTTTACGGCGAACTAGATCATAGTTACAAGGCAATGGAGGACATTCTCATAACATATGGTGTTGGTCAGCCTTAAACTTTGCTTGCGTCAACAGAAGAACAACTTCGCAGAAGTCCCGACGACCCTGAGGGAGAAAAAACAAGGATGTTTAGTATTTGATTTGAGGTTTTCTTTTGGAGGTGCTCAATAGAAAACCGGCTCGGGTGCCAACCTATGCTACTCCGCCAGTGGGTAGTGAGCCACTAAATGTTCCTGGTGAGAAAAAAATAGCTTTGCGTTTATTGAAGAAAATCGTCAATTCGAGTGTTTCCAAGCATTGTGCAACCCTGCCTAGTGTATTTAGTATGGCATCGTTTGACAGATGACAGTACACGAGGTGATGCCAACTTCCCTAGCAAGGTCACCTGTGTTCAAACACGGGTACTTATTGGCTCGTCCTATTACTGCTCTGAATAGTTTGAGACGTTTGGGCTCCGATTCTTGTTTTTTTTACTTCCATCACAAGGTATTTTATTGGCGAAATATGCTTACATAACAGCAAAAAACAGTTTACGCATAAAAAATAAATATTTATAAGTCATGTGAAATAATAATTAATACACACATTTCCCATTACCTTAATATATTTTATAACACATATTTATATAATTTCTATTGTTTTAAACAGGAACTAGACACAAACATAAAATGGTTGTTTGTGGTGTAAAGACTGTTATAAAAAGTAACGGTGCAGTGAGCAAGCTGCTTTCAAAGTTATGCCATGAATATAATTATCAGTCGCATAGAAAATTTTACACAATTGGAAAACAGTTCCATATCTGGCGATTATTTACTTAACAACAATTTATACAGTGTGGACAGCCAGATGAAATAAATTCAGTATCTCGATTATTGTGTAGATTTATAAAAAAATCCCGAATTACGTCAATTTCACATTAAAAAAATGATACCATGCAACGTGAAAACTTCACCCCTACATTCAACCCCAAAAATTATAAGTTGGTAGAGATATATGTAAGTACTGCAAGTCTCTTTAAAAAAATTGTGTTACAAATTTCATTAAAGTAACAAAAGTTTTCTAGAAAAGCATTAATTATTTACAAAGGGAATGTACCTGCCAAATCATAAGTATGGCAGGTATTTTCCTTTTAATTGCTTGGTGGTTTTGTTTTAGTCAACCCAGTCGAACTAGTTTTTGCAAACAAAACAACAAAAAGACTTTGTTAAAACCAACTTGTAGTTATTTGCGAAGCTTATTATGTTATTTTTCTTTAATTTAGTACCCACCCTGCCTTTTTTTCTCACTAAGGGCTCGTCCGCGGCTTTGCCGCCCTGATACCACTGCAACCTTTGGCTTATTGTGCATACCTGCCTTTACATAGGTGTTACTATGGTTCAAGATTAAAGATTATGGCTTAATGGGAGATTCAGTTATTGGATTTGAAATATTTTTACAATAATTCTCTACCATAATGTATTTGCTGCATCCCGACCTTTTTCAACACTTATTTACTGTTACTGTATCCACACTTTTTGAAAATGACGAAATATTGTAGCTCTCTATGTAAGACTGACAAACAAGGCAACCTAAATTTCATTTTTGGAAAAATATTTTAAACAAATAAAAGGAGGTAACAATTTAAACATAAATTGGAAATCTTTGTTCTCTGCTTTGTCGCGGGGGTTCCCCTTCTGCAACCACCCTCAATGGATAAACAAGAACAATGTAAACAAGAAAAGTGTTTTGGGAAAACCCGCAAGAAAGTTACGGGACCTGCGGTGAATCTAGGGGTTCTGGGCGGGATAAACAGAATTTTAAGGATGTCTAGCTGCAAAATGGGATAAAGGCAGCTTATATAGGTCCAACTAACCTGTTTTTTTCTCACTCTCTGCTCACATTTCCTTTTTATCTTCTTCCCCACCTCTATTCGCTCCTCGTCATGTTACTTTGCTTGGGGGCTATTTCTAAGAAATATGTCTTGTGGTTTGCGCATCTAGAAGGAGATCTACGCATGTTTCTGATTTTTTTTTCTAAAAAGCCCCCGTGGGCTAATCTGCAAATTTACCGAAAATTTAATTTTTATTTACAAAACGAATGTACCTGCCAAGTTATAAACGTGGCAGAGATTTTTTCTTATTAGTCTCTTGGATGATTCGTTTTAGCCATGTCAATCGAATCAGTTTCTGCAAACAAAATAACAAAAATGGTTTTCTAAAACAAACTTGTCGTTGTCTGTGAAGCTCATTGTGTTATTTTTTAAATTTAGTACCCACGCTGCTTTTATATAGGTTTTAGTATGTATCAAAACTAAAGATTCTAGTTTAATGAGAAATTGAATTACCACCATTTGGAATACTTTTACGAAAATTCGCTACCATAACGCACTTGCTGCACCGAAACTCTTTTCAACACTTATTTACTATTGCTGTATTCATACTTTTTAAAAATGAAATAAATAAATATAAACAAAACAAAATTTTGATAATTTACACTGAACATCTGTTTATCGGTGTACTTTAAACTACTGCATAATATCATGTAGTTTCATTTACCTCAAATTTTCCATATACAAGATGACGAGTAAAGAAAGTCATTAACTCACAATTTTCATTTATAACCATCGTCCAATATTTATTTTCAATACTTAATATTTATATCCATATTTTAAATATGTTAGGTTAGTTAAAAGTCAGTTGTAAACGCTACATAACAAGAGCAAGCCACGAAGTGTAGAAATAATGCGCTTGTCAAGCTTCCAAGCAACTTGCCGCTTTTAAAAATCAGTGGTGTCATTTAACGTCAACCAGCTATCAAGCGGATTGTAGTCGCATGCTAGCGTTTATGGACGCATTAGGAAAAAAATGAGCCAGGGCTATTATTGTCAGTTGATTGTACGCAGTCTCCATATATAACGTTTGGTGTAAACCATAGCAGTCGTGACGACATACTACGTGGGTCCTCACCGAAATGGCGCCCCTGTCGTACATTTCACAATGTTATACGGGTCTGACATTTTGCAATGCTGGTGATGTAACTTCTATTGTTTACATTTTTTGTACCATTTATTTACAATAGCATAGCAGTGCAGGTAACTTCATCTGTCTTTGTCCAACATTGTAGATATTGCATTGCAGTCAGCAATTCTTTAGCCAATATGGTTCAGCAACCTACTTACTTTCCTCGCATCCCAACACACAGCTCAAATCCCTTGGATCTCCTTCTTACTACAAAACCTGAATGCTATAAGATATCAGTCACCGCCCCCCTTGGTCGCTCAGACCACGGCATGGTCACTGCTTCCTGCGCAATGCAACCCGAGGTCACACAGTCATCACACCCACGTATCGTTTGGCACTACAACTCCGCAAACTGGGACGAAATGCGGGAATACTTTTCCTCATTTCAATGGGTGTCCGTCTGCTTCTCTCATCCTGACCCCTCTGATATCTCACAAAACGTCGCCGAAATTATCCAAGCTGGCATGGAATTATTTATTCCACGTACACAGAAAACCTCTTCAGCCACTCAAAAGCCCTGGTTCTCTAAATCCTGTGACAAGGTCAGACTTGAAAAGGTCAAAGCTCACAAAACGCTTCTAGACAATCCCAGTCAAGAAAATCGTCAAGCATTTAACGACGCAAGAAACCGCTATGTCCGCATTCTTTCTGACGCAAAAAACTCGTTTAATAACCACATCAAAAACAAACCCTTCTGGACACTTGCAAAATCTATTGGCAATAATTTCTGCAAGTGCACGTTCCCACCTCTTGTCTCAGGGGATGAAATTGTTTCTACCGCCCTGGACGAGGCTGAACTTTTTGCCTCGTTGTTCGCCGGCAATTCTACTCTCTACCCACCTCCGAATGTTCAACCACCAACAGTCCCCAATGTCGCGCATAAAATGACGGATATCATTTTCAAAACTAGAAAGGTACGAAAGATGCTCTCTTCTCTTAATACCAGGAAAGCCTCTGGCCTTGACGGGATCCCAGCAATTGTTCTCAAAAAATGCGCACCAGAACTTGCTCCTGTCCTGACTCGTCTGTTTCAGACATCTTACAATAAAGGCATATTCCCTAGTAACTGGAAAACTGCTCGAGTACAACCCGTCCCCAAGAAAGGATCGAAAGCGCTTCCTAGCAACTACAGGCCTATTTCTCTCCTTTCAGTCATCTCTAAAGTGATGGAAAAGTATATAAACACCGAATTACTAAAATTTCTTGAAAAAACACAGTCTAATCCACGACAGGCAGTATGGATTCCGTCAGCGCAGATCAACTGCCGACGTCCTTTCCTTTGTCACCCATTCTTGGAACGAGTCTATGGAACTACACGGTGAATCCCAGATTGTCGCTCTAGACATATCCAAAGCATTCGACCAGGTCTGGCACGCAGCGCTACTTAATAAACTACCGGCCTATGGTCTACCACCAAAACTCTGTACGTGGACAGCAAATTTCCTCTCCAACCGGAGCATTTCTGTTGTCGTGGATGGCCATTCCTCTAGACTGTATCCAATTAATGCAGGAGTTCCTCAAGGTTCAGCTTTAGCCCCTACTTTGTTTCATTAACAGGCTGCCATCCCTTGCCCACCGACGTGCCGTTGGTGATCTCTCTCTCTCTCTCTCTCTCTTTCTCTCTCCCTCTCTTTTATAGATATCTGCACGGGCACTGCTCAGAGGAGCTTTCTTCCATAGTTCCTCCACCTGCTGCCCCCAACAGATCTACCAGGGGAACAGAGCGAATGCACCCTTTTACTGCCCAGGTCACCAGACATAGAACATGTTGTTATGCCCGCTCTTTTGTCCCGAGGACTTCCAAGTTGTGGTATTCCTTGCCGGCACATGTTTTTCCTTCTCCCCCGAACCTCCAAACCTTCAAGTCCAGAATTAACAAGTTGCCTCTTGTTTCCTTGTCGACACCCACGGTACGATAGTATTTAGGCTGTAAGCCCTCGTGGTGTGTTGTTAAAATAAAAAATAAATAAAAAAACAAAGTTCTCAACTGTGAAGATGCTTCGAAATGACAGCAAAAAAACTCATTCGCAAAAAATGGTACCCCCATTGTAAAATTTTAAATGGCACCCTGTATATTATTTCATAAAAAAATTTCGGCTTTTTAATTCCCTATTCAATGCTTTTTCCAGATTGAAATTATTTGTTTTAGTTTAATCAAGTAATGGCTTGATATGAAGAATAAATGTTGATTTTCTCAGCTATTTATTAACCGATTTTCAATCGGGAAAAAGCATTGAATAGGGAATTAAAAATTCCAAAAAATTTTATGAAAGAATTCACAGGTGTCATTTAAAATTTTACCATCGGAGTCACATTTTTTGCCAATGAGTTTTTTTTTTCAAAGTTTTTTTGCTGTCATTTCGAAGCATCTTAACAGTTGAGAACTTTGGTTTTTGTTTCAATTTCATATCTCAAACGGTTTCGGAACTACAGCCTCGTCAAATCACTTTGGGAGACCCGGTATATACAGGGTGTTTCTAAATTGATGAGAAAAATTTTACTGGGTGATTCTTTGGCGAAAAATAAGGAGTGTCTTTTTTTATAAAGTTTTTCTTGAACTCCCTTCTCCTCCAAGTTACAGCCCTTCGAAATTTTGACAAAAAAAATTTCATTAAATTTCTCCGTTATGAAATAATTAAAAAAAACGAAATTTTGCAGACGCATAAGGTTAACAAAATGACAGTTTTAAATGGATTTTGTAACCCTATAATGTTATCACAAGAGGGTGAAAAAACCTACCCTTACATTATTTTTTATCAGTACTTTTTATTGTGTTTACCCTTTTCTATTAAAAAAAAAACGATTTAGAAAGTAGGATTCATTTATCAACTTTTTTATGTCTTGACATTTTCTCATAAAATTGTTAGTTTCATCACAAAAAAATAAAATATTACTCAGATCGATGTCACATGAATTTACAGGGTGGTTGTTATTTGCTGAAAAATCAAGTATGTGGTAGGCTGTCAAATAACGTCATAATTACACTAAAATTAATTGTTCTGGTTGTTGTCAATCTATCGAGAATTTTTTAAACACTTAGAACAAATAAGTGAATAAAATGGTAAATTATACCAATTCCGAAATGGGAGATATGCATTTTGAATATGGTCGTCCTAATGGCAATGGATTAAGAGCACAGCGCCTCTACACTGAGTTATATCCAAATAGAACTGTACCCCATCACAGCATATTCGCACGCATTCATCAACGTCTGCAAAAAGGAAAATTTTCAAAAAGTGCCGCCGATTGCAGGCGTTCTAGAGAAGTAAGAGCTGTAGCACTTGAAGAGGCTGTCCTCAATTTAATTGAAGAATCTCCTGGAACAAGTATAAGAAGAATCGCTCAAGTCTTAATTGTCAGCTATTCCACGGTATTTAGAATTTTAAAAGAACAACTACTGTATCCCTACCATATCCAACGAGTTCAAGCGGTCTTACCTCGCCATTTTTTGTCAATGGATGCTTCAAATGATCACGCAAATTCCACAGTTCTTATCTCGTATTTTATTTACTGATGAGGCCAACTTTTCACGAGAATCTATTAGAAATTTTCATAATAACCACATATGGTCTGAAGAAAACCAACACGAAATTACGGCATCTCATTTTCAACACCAGTTTTCATTAAATGTATGGCTTACTGTCATTGGTGATGACTTAATTGGACCATATTTTCCTCCGATAAGACTAAATGGAGAAGTGTACTGTCATCTACTCAAAGAAGAGTTGCCGCTACTTCTTGAAAATATTCCTTTACAAATTAGACAACAAATGTGGTACATGCACGACGGGGCTCTGGCTCATTTTAATATCAACGCTCGTAACTACTTGAACGAAGTTTACCCAAATCGTTGGATAGGTCGAGGAGGCCGACAGAATTGGCCTGCCCGATCTCCTGAATTGAATCCGTTGGATTTTTGCCTATGGGGTTTTCTGAAAACCTTAGTTTATTCAAATCCCGTTGAAAACATCGATGACCTCAGAAATCGTATTATCGCATCATGTGATATTAAGAAATACACCCGGTATTTTTCATAGAATACGAAGTTCAATGAGTTCAATGACTAGTCATGCGTTCTCTCCGAAAGGGGACATTTTCAATATTTATTATGATGATACGTACTGACATTTTGTTAATATTTCTTTTCGTTTCTTAGTTTGTTAATTATTAATTATAAAATAGTAGTACAATAGTTGTTGTTTCTTACTATGAATTTTTGGACATTAGTAAAAGCCAGAACAATACATATTAACATATTAGTGTAATTTTGACGTATTCGACAGCCTACCACGTACTTGATTTTTCAGTAAATAACAACCACTGTAAATTCATGTGACACCGATCTGAGTAATATTTTATTTTTTTGTGATGAAACTAACATTTTTGTGAAAAAATGTCAAGACATAAAAAAGTTGCTAAATGAATCCTTCTTTCTAAATCTTTTTTTTTAATAGAAAACGGTACACACAATAAAAAGTACTGATAAAAAATAATGTAAGGGTAGGTTTTTTCACCCTCTTGTGAAAACATTATAGGGTTACAAAATCGATTTAAAACTGTCATTTTTGTTAGCCTTATGCATCTGCAAAATTTCGTTTTTTAAAATTATTTCATAACGGAGATATTTAATGAAAACTTTTTTTGCCAAAATTTCAAAGGGCTGTAACTTGGAGGAGAAGGGGTTTCAAGAAAAACTTTATAAAAAAGACACCCCTTATTTTTCGCCAAAGAATCACCTGTATATATATATATATATATATATATATATATATATATATATATATATATATATATATATATATATATATATATATATATATATATATATATATATATATATATATATATGACGTTATGGGTAGTAAAACTAACCATGCATATGTGTTCCAGATGCCCTAGTTTGCGCTAATTTGAAGACATTTAAAAAAAGTTCTAACGTCGCGGTTTTCTCTAATTGATTTTTATCTACAATTCGCTAAAATGCTAAATTTAAATATCTTGTATTAGGAACCATTCTATGTATAAATAACAGAGCTGGTGAGGTGTGTCCGCTTAAATAAACACATTGCATAAATGAAAGTACTTAGGAAAGTACTAGTACTTACATTAAAAAAGGTAATTGCGTTGGAAAAAAGAACTCGAGCTAAATTTACTTTCAAATACTTTATCTTGTCTGTACAAATATATTTATCAGTTTTAATATTTAACGGGTTTTCCAGTGTAATGATTAATGCGATTTTTAAATTGCACGTCGTATTGTCTGTCAGATAATTATATGGCTTTGTGAGACTGAACACATATGGTTAACAATAAGTGTTATTTTATTTTGAGTGGGCTTATTTGACTTACTCACATATGTTTATTAAGAGGTGATACATTATACACCTGTTTAATTATTTATTAATTGCAATTTGCAATTTAATACCTTATGTTCCGCCCCTGAACTATACAGGTGTCCTGCATAAGAACCGACACAGAGCAGGTCAGTGTAGAGGACCTAAAATATGATGATTTAACCCAAGTTGCCTCTATACTAAGTTGCACCCCTAAGGAGTTACAAGGGCCCAAAGCTGCCCCAAACATTAAAAAAAGTATCGACACAACATGTGCGTTATGGTAGCTAATTTTCATGGAAATGATTACTCATATTATACAGTATGGAACAGTCAAATACAGGCTGTCCCACGTCGAGTAATGTATTAGATTATTTCCGAAAATATACATTTTTGAGTGCTGAAAATTTGTGTACGGGGGTTTCCGAAGATGCTATATTTAATGGAAATAATGTCCAAAATGACGGACTTCCGGTTATACCGTAAATAGATATAAACATCGTTATTTCAAATAGAACACCTGTATATTATTGCATTTTTAGAATACTCATATAATTTTAGGTTAAAAGTTATTAGGGTATGCCCTCCCTATCTTAACTGTTTTCGAGTTATGTCAATTTATTTGAGAATTCTGTCATTAAGCTTCGACATGATTGTGAGGAAAAATGGTTTCATATACAGGCTGGTTTGTAGGATATATTAGAATTTGGTGTGCTTTAAACTAGAATAACTAATTTATTTCAAATGGAACACCCTGTATATTATCTTCTCATTGAATAGAGCAGATAATTTTCTTTCAAAACTCTATTAGCATTCCCTATACCTAAAGTTGATAATTGTCGAGATATTTGCGGTTTACCAAAAAAAAATATATATTTATGAAATTTCAAAAAAAGCAGATAATAACCAAAAGTATTAAAAGTTGAAAATGGTTATGACTAGCTAAGAAACTCATGATTGTTCAAATTGTGTACCATTCGCATTAATACATCGCTCTAAGCGTATTACAACTCCTTCACTTGTACGCCGTATTTCTGCGGGATCAATATTATCCAAACAATTACGGACTCTTATCTTCAAGTTCTTCCCTAGTCGCATAAACATCTGATTTCAATTTACCCCATAGGTAAAAATCCAGAGGAGTGAGGCCGGGCGACTGTGGGGGCCAATTGTATGTTCCGCCGCGTCCCATCCACCTCTCTCCGAATTCATCATTTAAAAAGCTCCTCACCTCTGCTAAATAATGCGCAGGAGCCCCATCTAGTTGATACCAACAATTCACATACGCAGTGAGTGGTAAATTGTCCAAGAAATCAGAGACAGTGGTTCGCAAAATCTCTAGGTATTGCACAGCTGTCAGATTATTATCGTAAATGCAGTACGATATTTTATCATCCATCAGAAGAGCAAACAAGTTGAAGCTGAATTTTCTCTGAAAACAGCGTTCTCTTTTGACATGATGATTGTCTTGAGCGCAGTAGTGCATTTTATGTCTGTTAAATATTCCTTCATGGGACATCTTTGTTTCGTCGGTCCAAATTATGCTTTTCAGAAATAAAGGATCGTTGCGGTGTCTTTTAAGAAGAGTGTGACAAAATTCAATTCGGTGGGCTGGGTCGTTCGGTTCCAGAGCTTGTACACTTATAAATGTATAATTATGCATCTTATGCTTGGACAATATTCTCTGTATGGAGGAACGTGCTATGTTCATGTCATGTTCAGCTGAACGTATTGACGCCTTTGGATGAGCTTCGAAATAAGACAACGCAGAAAATTGTGTGTCTTCGTCTTCTGTAACTGGAACTGATCTTGATGTTTGTTTAATCGTGCAACTTTCCGTTCTCAAGAAATTGGTTTCATAACGTCTGAATTTCAACGCAGTCATTGGCGAGGATTCGGGATAGCTATCATTAAACAGCCGACATGTTCTGCTGACCACTCTGTTGCACTCTCCATGAAAATAAAATAAATTCAGCAATTGTTCGTTTGAATAGCTGGCATTATCCATTATAACGTAGAATTCCTATTAATTCAGACAACAAAGACAAAATAACTCACGTTGTGAATGACATAAATATAAAACTGACAATAAACGTGAATATGTCAAACATCACATAGCACTCTTAGAATTCATACAGATTCATACAGATTTTAGGCATACTCCTTTTTTTTTGGTTGTAAACCGCAAATATCTCGACAATTATCAACTTTAGGTATAGAGAATGCTAATACAGTTTGAAAGAGAATTATTATCTGCTCTATTCAATGAGAAGATAATATCACAGGGTGTTTCATTTGAAATAAATGAGTTATTCTAGTTTAAAGCACACCAAATTCTAATACATACTACAAAACACCTGTATATGAAACAATTTTTCCTCACAATCATGTCGAAGCTTAATGGCCTTGGAACGTGTCTGACAAATTAAAGAATTTTCAGCATCCTAACACGACACGAAATCACCTTCATTAAGTCAGCCTCCCCTTGAACAGAATTCTCAAATAAATTGACATAACTCGAAAACAGTGGTGGATAGGGAGAGCATATCCTAATAACTTTTAACCTAATATTAGATGAGTATTCTAAAAATGCAATAATATACAGAGTGTTCTATTTGAAATAACGATGTTTATATCTATTTACGGTTTAACGGGAAGTCCGCCTTTTTGGAAATTATTTCCATTAAATAGAGCATCTTCGGAAACCGCCGTATAAAAATTTTCAGCCCTCAAAAATGTATATTTTCGGAAATAATCTAATGTAGAATAAATTAAGTATCTTAGTTATTGTGCCTATTTATAAAAAAATCCCGAAACACGTTAATTTTAGATTTAAAAAGTCTGGACGCAGTAAGAGCGTTATAGTAATGAATTTTCATAAAAATGTTTTTAATAGCACATATATCTTTTTTTAAGAAAGCAGGCATCACATTTGGTTACCAGTAAAACCTATATAGCATAAACAATGTACCATATTTTATCAAAATAACTTTATTGTTTTAAAAGTACAAAAATTTTCCGAAAATATACTTAAAATGTTCCTGAACAAACTGGTCTGATTTTCTTGGCCAATAAATCTTTTCAAGCTATTTACCCACCTACCATGATATAATTATTCACAAAAAGCTTGTCGACGAAAAAAAATTTGCATGAAAATTTGCAAACAATTTTCTCACGAAAATCCGAAAACATTTTTTTTACAATAATTTATTAAACATTTATTTTTAATTACCAAAATGTCGCAAAAATCTTACAAACACAAAAAATGTCTGCGAAAACTGCTTTTTACCAAAAATTTGCTTAAATAATACATAAAATTCAAATACCTAATCTGTAATGAAGATTGAAAAAAGAAAATGAAAAAGATATTTCCAAAACTAGAGTTTAGGTATAGGGAATTGTTCAATTTGAAAAAAAATTAGTTAGCATAGATTGAATTTTTACAAATTCAGTCACTATTTGAGAGCGCTCTGTATTTTTTTCTTTATTTCTACAACACACCACGAGGGCTCACAGCCTAAATACTATGTACCGTGGGTGTCAACAAGGAGGAAAGAGGCAACTTGTTAATTCTGGACTTGAAGGTTTGGAGGTTCGGTGGTGGGTTGAGAGTAGAATTGCCGGCGAACAACTAGGTAAAAAGTTCAGCCTTGCCCAGGGCGGTAGCAACAATTTCATCCCCTAAAACAAGAGGTGGGAACGTGCTCTTGCAGAAATTATTCCCAATAGATTTAGCAAGAGTCCAGAAGGGTTTGCTGCCGTTGGAGCTTAAGAGGACTTTGTTTTTGATGTGGTTATTAAAAGAGTTTTTTGCCTCGGATATAATGCGGACATAGCAGTTTCTTGCGTCGTTAAATGCTTGACGGTTTTCTTGACTGGGATTGTGTAGAAGCGTTTTGTGAGCTTTGACCTTTTCAAGTCTGGTCTTGTTACAGAATTTAGAGAACCAGGGCTTTTGAGTGGCTGAAGAGGTTTTCTGTGTACGTGGAATAAGTAATTTCATGCCAGCTTGGATAATTTCGGTGACGTTTTGTGAGATATCAGAGGGGCCAGGATGAGAATTTTGATGCCGGCGCCCCCTGTACGCCCCTCTCCCGGAGATCTGAATCGAGGGGTATTTTATCTCCGGAATCTTTTGTGCAAGCCATCATCATTTTTGTTTGTAAGGGAAACCGACTCATACACCAGAACCGGAAACGGCCGTTGGGACTTCACCGGCCCCTTGATGTAAGGGGTGGTGGTGATACCTCCTCGCGCGTGAAAAAATCCGTTACTATCACGTAAAGGAAAAGTCCACTACCACCTGCCCCCGATTAGTCACCTTTTACGACAGGCAGGAGTTTTTTTTTTGTTCCCTCAGGGCTCGTCCGCGGCCTTGCCGCCCCGATAGCACCGCAACCCTTGGTTGATTGTGCATACCCTTAGTCTTACTCCACCCATTCCAAGATCACTGTGCCTTGAACTAGTCTGCACAGCGATTGGTAGGGTGAAGTTTTATATTGCTCTGTCTCCGGTCTAGAGTGACCGTAGATCAGTTGTCTTTTCCGGTCCAGAGCTATACACTCACACAAGATGTGCTGGGCTGATTCCTCCCCCTCGCCGCAGAGTCTGCATGCGAGGTCCCCTTCGAACCGCCCCATTTTATGCAGGTGTTTCTTGACGGCCATGTGTCCCGTCAAGAGACCTGTTGTGTTTCTGAGCTGTCCTCTGCTAAGGTTTAGCAGCTCCACAGCTCTCTTTGAACTGGGTCCGTCAATTATTGACTTCCCATGTCTGAGCCCTGGACAGTCCGCCCAGTACACCTTGTGTTGGTTTCTGACCCAGGACTTAATGGCTCCCCTGGCAGTGCTCTTTGACACGCCCAGAGCCGGTTCTGGTCCCATAAATGGTTCTGCTGACCCTCTCTTCGCGAGACTGTCAGCTTCTTCATTGCCTTTAACCCCCGAGTGACCCGGCACCCAGATGAGGGTCACCTCATTCTGCCCATCCAGGTCGCTCGTCTCGTCTCGGCACTCACTCACCAGCCAGGAATTTACCCGTGGGCTACTTAGTGCCTTAAGGGCTGTCTGTGGCTATGAGGATCCGCTTGTTGGTGTAGCCCCTCCTCTTGTTCTCCCGCACACAGTGCAGGATGGCGTACATCTCGGCCTGAAACACCGTTGCATGGGCTCCGAGGGAAATACTATGACTTACCCTCGGTCCTTCCGAGTAAACATCTGCCCCCGTCCCACGCTCCCTGCCAGATCCGTCCGTGAACCAGACGAGCGCGTCCCGTGGCATGCCCGGCGTCTCCTCCCGCCATGCCTCGCGATCAGGGATTTCCACTGTAAAGTTGTTTTCCCTGCACATTCGCGGGCTCGCGAAGTCTGACCTCATTTCAAGCATGGGCTCCTTCACGATCTCCTGAATTTTGCAGTGGCCCCTGAAGCCTGGGTTGATCTTCAGTCTACCATTGCAGGCTAGTCTGTATAGTCATAGCCTGGCCTCTCCCATAATAACTAAGTGTAGGGGGGGTAGATCCAGCAACACCTCCATGGCGGCTGTTGGGGTTGAAGACATGGCCCCTGTGATGCCTAGGCAAGCCATCCTTTGGATCTTGCCTAGTTTTTGTTTGGCACTGGATTGTGTCACCTTAGGCCACCAGACCAGTGCCGCATATGTTAACGATGGTCTGACCACCCTTGTGTACAGCCAGTGGGCCATACTAGGTCTTAGTCCCCACGTTTTTCCATATAGTCGCCTAGTGACGGCTAAGGTCATGACTGCCTTACGCAGTATTTTTCCAATGTGACCATTCCAGGTTAGCTTAGAGTCCAATACGACCCCAAGATATTTTACCTCCCTGGCGATTGGAACGCTCCTACCGTATAGAGTGAGAGTTCTGTGGCTTTCACACTTCCTCCTCCTCGTAAACGGCACGACGGTTGCTTTCTCGGGGCTCACCCCGAGCCCTTGATCAACCGTCCACCCTTCCACCACTTTCAGTGCAGTCTGCATACGCTCCCACACTGCCTGTGTGACCTTTCCTCGGACTATGATGACAATGTCGTACAGGCAGGAGTTACCTTGGGCCTATTCTTTTAGTTAGTCCCTGGACCCACATGGGACATACGGGTATACGGTATTACGATTTTTTCGGTGAATAATATAAAAGAAACCTCTCTGAATGCGTCATTTTCATGAGTGTCTCCTATATTGGTAAAAACGCCGTATCATTATTTTTGATATGTGCCAAAAATGTGAAAAGTTCCAAAACAATTGAAATAACTCAAAAAATGATGAACGCTATCAAATTTTCTTCCCTACAAACATGGATTATACTTCAATGAAAAATGCAAAAAATGATCCCAGTTCGCGCTCAGTTGAAGAAATATTTTGAAAATTCAGAAGTCGCAGTTTCCTCATTAGCGAGTTTTTTTTCGACGAAAATTCGCTAAATAGACTATTAAACCATAAACTCTATAACTAAAACTACTGCCAGAGCATCAGAAGGGTCCATTTTAAACGATTTTTCGGGAAATCAATCTAATGAAAATTACTATTTTCCTAGAGTGTGGTTTCGTTATGTGGACGATGTTTTTGCAGTATTTAATACAAATGTATGCAAAGCAGATGATTTTATTGCCAAATTAAACAGTAAATTTGACTCCATTAAATTCATAGAAATTAATAACAAATTACTTTTTCTTCATCTATTAGTCATAAAAATAGCGACAGTTTAGAATTTGACATCCACAGAAAGGAAACCACTACTGTGTTACATATCGATTGACTCACGGAATAGTTTTTCACAAAAAACAGCTAGTTTGAAATTTCTGGAATAGATTAATACAGTTTTCCTAAAATAAAGAAAATTTCGGGACGCAGCAAGTGCGTTGTGGTAGCGAATTTTCATTAAGTGCTTCAAATTTGTATAACTCAATTCTCGATCAACCTAGAAAGTTGAGTCTTGGTGGAGTAAGGTATTTACGAGGGCAACATACCAACCAAATTTCATCAAAATAACTTGGTTATTTTTTTGAGATACAATTTTTTTTGCGGAAAAATTAATTTTTGCAGTCTCAGCATCGATACCTCTCTATTTAAGAAGTTTTTTAAATAAAAAGCGCTTGATTTAAAAAAAATCTTTAATGAGAACAAAACGGAAATGCCACTACCTAAAAAAAGGCAACACACTACACTGTGTTACCAGCGGGTCACCCATCCAGACACTGACCATGCCCGAGGTTGCTTAACCTCGGTGATCGCATGAGAATCGTTTTTTTCAGCGTGCTGTAGCTGTTTGCTTGAAGTGATTTAAATATTCGTTATTAATTTTTAAGTTTCGATTTTAAATAAAGAATTAATTATTTTCAAATTTTGCAATATTTACACAATTTTTAACAGTTCTGATTGCATACTGTTCCTGTGTTAAAACATAACTTATTGTAAAGGTTAGGGTCTTGGACAACTCACTTACTTCGCAATATGATCAAATAACTTTGTTGTTTTTGGGAATGATTTGATTCAAAAACTGTTCATATAAACTAAAATGATTAATCGAAAAACATCCTATTCTCTCATTAACCTAAAATGAAAATAAATTGATATGATATATGACGCTACATAAACCCCGCCATTTTGCAATAAGAATGCAAATAACAGAACAACCCAATAGCAATTTAATTTCTGACCACGTGACTAATAATCGTGTTGTTGGTCATTTCAGAATGCCAAATCTATAGATAAATCTCCCTAGACTAAATTCACAAAAAATGTTATAATTGTAAAAGTTTTATTCTACCTATAAGGTTTTTATTTAGTTATTGTTTGGATCACAACTCAAAATCAGGCTTAAACTCTCTAGCTGCCGATTTTACCATATAGCTTTTTGAGTAACAAATCAATTATAGAAATAAATATTACCGTTAATTTTCCTAACGAGGGAAACTTCCCAAGTTTGTGTAATAGAATTTTGAAACTGACAACTCTGGCTGTTTCAATTTATTAGGCACATTTTTTAGCTTTTCAACATTCAAAGAAAACAAACTAAACCATCCGTTATGTCAACCTCTCTCACGCTCATTACACAACGCCTTAATAAACTTTTAGGAGCATGTAGTAGCTTTTAAATTTCTTCAATTCAGGATAACTTAAATTTGTGTTGAGAGAAACGCCTCAAAATTAATATATGAGAAGATCTTTGAATGCTCCATATATGTGATAAATTTCATTTCACTCACTTTAATAATTTAAAAAAATATAGAGTTTTCAAAAAGATTTCCCTGATTTTCCACCGGAAAAACTTGAGCATGAAGGCTGATTAACGAACTGAACTCGGTTTTCGCCCAAACAAGATTTTTGTCAAGTTAGATTGAAATCCTTCTAGTATTTTTCGAGTTATCGCTCGGATACATACATACATATATATATATATATATATATATATATATATATATATATATATATATATATATATATATATATATATATATATATATATATATATATATATATATATATATAGATAAGCATATAAAATTTTTACCGGACCTGGGTTTTGGGTTCTAGGAACCCAGATTCGCGCTCACCTGAAGAAGTTTTTTCAAAAGCTTTTCATCGTGACCTCTCTATTGGCGAATTTTTCTTAATGAAAATTCGCTAAAAGATACAACGGAGAACTTGAATACTTATATACAGCCTCTTTATATAAAAACTCTCAAAACATATAGAAAACTTGATTCTGGAACGAACATTTTTTGTCTGTCGATCCGTCGGTCGGTCTGTCAGCCTGTCAGTCTGTCTGTTAGTAGGCGCAATAACTTTCGAACGAATTGAGATATCATCTTCAAATTTGGTACACAGTTAGCATCCGACAATGGAACGCTTCGAATTATTTTTGGGTATGATTGCTTTAAGGGGTAGGGGATGAATGAGGGGTGATTTGGTGATATCGGTTACAAAAATTTCGAATTTTTTGTTGTTACAACGGCGTAAGAGCTCTCAAAACATATAGAAAACTTGATTCTAGAACGAAAATGTTGTATCTGTCAGCCTGTACGTCTCTCTGTTAGTAGGCGCAATAACTTTCGAACGAATTGATATATCATCTTCAAATTTGGTATACAGTTAGCACACGACGAAGGAACGCTTCGAATTATTTTTGGGTAAGATCGGTTCAAGGGGTAGGTGATAAATGAGGGGTGATTTGGTGAAAATTGGCAGTTTTTTCATTAAAACTCGAGTAATATAACATTTTAGAAGTTTATGGGTACAGGAATGGGAATATTTTCTTTGTGGTTAAGTCATGGACCCTAAACTCATTTCAATGCCTTTCGGAGTAGAGTAGATTATTACAGTTGTGTGGAAGTTATGATTCAATTTGTAGTACTCTTTTAGAATGTTGTAAGTTCGTTGATCAAATGATGAATAGAGAATGAACAGATCTTTCAAATGAGGTATCACAAGCTCTTAATTTTCACCTTGCAGGGTGTTATTTTTTAATCTAACATTGACGTGTTTCGGGATTTTTTTATAATATGCACAATAATTGCGATACTAATTTTATTAAATTTGACTGTTCCACCCTGTATAAATAAATCACTTTGCTTCCTAGTCAGGCCACGAACTTTTCAATTCACCATGGTAGGTATTACCCGGTAGCCTACACAAAATAATTTACCATTTTTGATGATTCACTACCGTAGCACACTTGTCGTTAACTGTTGTCCTAGTCCTATAAATAATGAACTTTGATTAGATTAAACAAGTCAGCGCATACTGTGGTTTAAATTATGTTTTTTTGTATTTTACACCTGAAGTACATGTTTGTCGTTGTCAGCTGTAGAATTGATTGCGAAAGTAGAAACAAAGTTTAATAAGCTTTCGGTTGCAACACCCAAGAAAATTAATTATCTAGTTTAATTACATCGAATTGAAGTTGTTTTGTTTGTTGACGTTTTTAATCAATATCCACAGAAGAAACCGTAATGTATATAGCATGTGTAATTTATTACATTATCGTTAGATTGCGTTTTGTGAAACTGTACTTTAATTTACTTTGTTTATACAGCAGGCTGTTCAGTAAAGAATCGGTCAAATTTCTGTTTTAGTTACCCTTGACGAAAATAAGATGCTCTAGGTCAACTTACTTTTGTACAATTTTGTATTAGTATTTAGGCTGTAAGCCCTCGTGGTGTGTTGTTGAAATATAAAACAATAAATTAACAGTAGGACCAGAATAAACTAGGCTCTTAATATATACCCAGAAATAAAAATTTAGAGGATTCAAATCTGGACTGCGTGCAGGCCATGGATGTTCACTTCCTCGTCCAATCCACCGATGGGAGAATACGTTAATCGAATAATTTGGTACTGCTATGGGATAGTGGGCAGGGGTGCCACCTTGTAAATACCATATACGAAACCGTTTATTTAAAGAAATAAATAAATTCACAGTTGAAGATGCAAAAACGCATTTCACTCATTCCGATAAGAAATGTACTGATAGTCAATGTTTTGTTGGTTTGTAATTAAAAAAATTGACTATCAGAACATTTCTTATCGGAATGAGGGAAATGCGGTTTATTATTTCAGTTTATCGGTCGGTTTGACACTTGCTAGTACTACCGAAAATTAATTTCACAATGGTGTATTCTGTAGAAGAAAGGGTTTAAATAATTACTATTTTTTTCATAAACGATGACTGTGCCAACCGTACCGCTAATTTGTTTAATGAACGACATCCGAACAGACATGTTAACAGAAAAAGCATTTTGGAGTTACTTGCAAAGTTTCGACAAAGTGGTTCAGTAGCCAACAAAAAACGGGATCCTGAACGTGGATTTCCGGTTAGAAATGAGACTACTGAGATTGAAGTTTTGGGACAAATTGCTGCAGACCCAACTTTGAGCACGAGAAAATTGGCCACTGTTTCAGACATCAAAAGACGAACTATTCAGCGAATATTGAAGCATCATAAATTTCACCCGTATAAAATTCATCTTGTACAACAACTGAATGAAGATGATATTGATCGGCGGCTGGAGTTTTGTGAAGTTATGACTGCACGAATAGCTGATAACGGGAACTTTCTGTTCAATATCTGTTTTTCAGACGAGTGTAAGTTTTTATTAAACTCTACAGTCAATCGTCATAATTGTCGTTATTGGGCAGATAATAATCCACGAAATTTTCATGAAGTTCACACTCAAACTCCACAGAAATTAAATGTCTGGACTGGAATTTTTGGAGACCGTTTAATCGGACCAATTTTTCTTGATGGCAGTTTGAGTGGCGGAACGTATTTGGAGTTACTAGAAGATATCGTTTACCCTATACTAATTGACGTTGTTGAAAATGATGATCGCTATCAAGAAAATCAATTAGTGTTTCAACAAGATGGAGCTCCTCCGCATTTTTCACAACGTGTTAGGGAGTTTTTGAACAGAGTTTCCAGAGCAATGGATTGGGCGTAGATGTGCTATTGAGTGGCCCCCTAGATCACCGGATTTAACTCCTTCAGACTTCTTTCTATGGGGCCATTTAAAGAGTAGAATTTACGCAACAGAACCGGAGTCTCTGGAAGAATTCCGACGACGCATTCTTGAAGAATGCTATCTAATAACTCCACAAATGTTCCAGAATGTCAGAGCTCTTTTTGAACAAAATTTGTACTTTTGTATGGACGCTGGTGGTCAACAATTTGAACACTTACTTAACTGAATAAACATTTTTGAACGTTTGGTTTTGTTTTTCAGGTTTTTTTAACGAAAAATTGACTAAATAGTGCATTTCTTATTACAATGAATGAAATACGTTCTTGCAACTCCAACTGTGAATAATTTTTAAACGAGCTGATAAAACTTCCAAAAAAATTAGTGTGCTGAATTCAGAAGAGAATGAGTTTTCAAATGATGTTACACTCGACCCATGTTCCCTATTTAAAATATAAGGGTTGTTATCACCACCCTTAAGGGGTTGATGTGACAAAGTTGAGTTTTATGTCAAAACATGTCCCCCTCAATATTAAAATCAACGTGTTTCAGCGTTTCTTAAAAAAAAATTATCTGGACGCAAATCGGTCTTTTGTTTTCAATCCGCCACCTTGTATATTTGGAATTATCGTGAAACAATAAAATATGTAAAATGGTTTTCTTCTGGGGCCTATAACTTTTTAGGGAAGCAAAGTTGTACTAACGGAAGTTTACTTAAATCATCTTATTTTCGTCTAAGGTAACTAAAACTGAAGTTTGGCCCATTTTATACTAAACATCCTCTATACAGGATGTTTCGGCATTTTTTGTCCCTGCTGCAACAATTCATTATTGAACGACTAAATTAACGTTTATACGCAGTCATTTTGTTTAAGCAATAATATAATACTAAAGGAAGAGCTGGTGTAGTTCTAAATTTATTACGAAGCTTTGGTACACTATCAGTACTAGCACGTATTACAACACTTTATACATATGACTTGATGACCTCTTTCTCAGGTCCAAGTTAGATTGTTTACAGGTGTTTCAGCTTGTACTCAAGATATGGGTGATCGGTGACATGGAACTGATTCAGGAAGTGCAAATACAAATGTCATTTTGCCCCTCGTGGTCAATATACAAAGTGATTTGTATTTTTTAGATAATTTTCACAGGGCCAATTCTCAAGTGTTATTCATCTTACCCCATTCAGACCATACAGGTGTGGTAACTTGTGGAACACTTTCGACTTTGACTGAAATCTATTACAGGGCCGGACTATCAATTTTATATCATTTACTGCCAGAGCGAAAATAAAACTCCATATATGGAACTTATAAAATATGAATTCATAAATGAAAAATGTGACAGAATGAAGTCACCAGAAGAGTGGTCACACTTCTTGATTTCTTAAGCACCTGGATAAATTGTTGACTTATGCGATCAAAAAATACGCGTGTTGGGAACGAAGACGCAATTTTTTTACATTTTAAAAAAAAATTCAACGTAATCTCCTTTTAGTTTGATACACTTTTTCCAACGTTTCTGACATTTTTGTAACCCATTGACAAATTGTCAAACTCTTCAAAATACGCTTGGCTCTGCGATAACCTCCCCGCTTGAGCCATATTTTTTAAGGGGGGGGGGGGGGAGGTGTCAGAAAGAAGTGGCAGGGAGCTAGTTCGGGCGAGTACGGTTGGTGCTGTAGCAATTCGTAGCGCAGTTCATGCAATTTGGCCCCGACAATTCCTGATGATGTGCTCCTGCGTTAAAAGTCGAAACTGCACTTTTTTCTTAGCCAAATAGGAGAATATCTCCTTCAATTTCTTATCGGATCGCTCAAATAATTTACTGTAGTACTGCCTCCTTTTTGCAAGAGGTACATGAGGATTATTCCCGTCGAATCAAAAAAATAATCGTGGCCATGACCTTTCCGGCCGATGGGATCGCCTTTGCCTTCTTCGGAGCAGATTCACCCGGAGCACTCTATAGTTTTGACTGTCGCTTAGTCTCTGGCGTATAATAGTATATTCAGGTATTATCAGCGGTGATGAGTCGACGCAGAAGCTTCTGCGAATTTCGTTTAAAGAGATCCAAACACTGCTTCGACATTGGCATCAATATCCGCTTGTTGTCCATCGTGTGCAATCGAGGCACCCATCGGGCCGGCACCTTTCTCATGCTCAACTTAGCATGTAAAATATTCAATGCGGTTCCGTACGACACACGTACGGCCTCTGCTACTTCGCGCATTTTAGTTCGGCGATCAGCGAATGTCATGTTCAACGATTTCCGCGGTAACCTCGTGTGCCGGGCCGCTTATCAGAAATAGATGTACGACTACGTTTAAGTTCGCTGAACCAATATCTCACGGCTGTCATACATGGTGAAAGGTCCCCATGGAGAGCATCCATTTCTTTGCATGTTTCCCTATTCAAAAATAAAACGCGAAATCCGGATCAATATTGCACTTTTCCATTTTATCGAGAAACACGAAACGTGTGATACAACTGGCCGAATATAAACTAACCTATGTATCAGTTTGAAATTTAGTATGGTGTCGTTTGATAGGTGATGGTGCACGACGGAAATGCCAACTTCCCTCAGCAGCGCCACCTGTGTCCTAACACGGGTACTTATTGATCGACCCTCGTATATATTTTGCATAAACTTGGACACAAGTCTCTCTTGATGCATATTCTAAACTACAATGAGATCGAAGACTTCAACGACTTGCTGCAAGAACGTGTGACGTCGGCCAGCCTCACTGAAATTCTCATAGAATAGTTACAACAAACAGATGTTATTATGTATTTATCAATTTGTGTTTCGGTTTTTGCGGACAAAGATTGCAGAATAATCCTGTCATTTTGCTACATTGGTTCATAGGTGCACATGTACATTTTTTCCAGCTCTACAAGAAAGCCAGCTTTGCTTATCGTGTGTGCACATTTGTTATTTATTTGTAGATGTATTTGTCTTATTTATTTTGTCTTATTTACTTTATACAGTAAACAGTGCTGATGTTAATAACTACGCCGTGCCTCCAGCGTTAGATTTTTTTAAAATAATCAGCAGTTGTCACCATTAGTGCCTACAAATTATAGAACACCACTAAGTGATAAGGATATTTTTAGATAAACTGCATTGCGGAAATAAAAGAGGTACTTGCCAAAATTTTATCTGCTTTTAAAAACACTTATACGAGAGGGTTAAAATATTAATCAAAACATTCATATCAAACAAATTTGTCTGCTTTTAAAAATGCTTATACGAGAGGGTTATATATTAATTAAAACATTAATATCAAACAAATTTTATGTGCTTTTAAAAACATTTTACGAGATGGTTAAAATATTAATTAAAATATTCGTATCAACCCACTTTTATCTGCTTTAAAAACGCTTATACGAAAGGGTTTCTGCTATGAATCTTTTAATAGGCCAGGGCCGATAATTTTTGAGACCAAAAAAATTTAGAACAGGATGACTCCCATTGGAAAAGGAAGAAAATAAAACAAAAATAAGAGGAAAAATAAATTACGGGCGATTTGAGGTCGGGAAGTGGAAGGGGGTGGACTTTTAAGGGTGGAAAACGGTTTATCACAATTTCTCGCAAAACTACAATTCCTATCGAAAAAAGTTAAATGGCAAAGTTGTAGGTAGTAAAGAGATCTACAACTTTTGCATCTACACTTTTTTCACATAACCTCAAAATATCTGCGAAAAATCAAAATAACCGACTTTTTGGTTTTTTATTTTTCTTTCCCACAAAAAAAATCACGAAATTTGGTGCAAACTTACCTTGTTAAGTCCCAAACACGCTGTAATTTTTTCTATTCAAAACATTTATTTTTCCCCTTATTTTGATTTTATATCGAAAAAGTAACCTCATTTTCAATCGAAAATTCTCACGTTAAAAAGGCTGATTTAAAAAAAAAGTCGGTGCGCTTTTTGTTCGCTGAAACCTCTATTTTCTGATGGTGTACAAAAAATATACATTACTATGGAAAATTTTCTCAGAAAATGCAAAATACGAAAAATCTCGATTTCGAATTTTTTTTAAGCATTGTTTAAAATTTTGCGTTGTTTATTGAAATTTACACTTTAATTACTCGAAAAATGTAAGATTTCATGTTAGAATAATAACCTAAGAAATTGAAAATCCATGAAACATAGAGTGTGCAAAAAACATGCGAAAATAGTTAGTTTTCTAAATATTAAAGACGGGATTTAAAGGGCATTTAATCTACAAAATCTGCCTGCTGCAATTTTTTTTCAATACGAAAGTTGATTTATTAAATTCTAATTACATTTATGAAATAGAAAATCTTATAATATATAAATATATTTGTTAGGTATTTCAATTGAAAAAATATATGCTTAAAATTGTACGATTCAATTTAAATACTTATGAAGTTATTCATTATATTTTGAAACACATTTATCACCTCATCTGGAATTCTAATCACTTATCCATTAGTTTTTGCCTCTTTGATGCCATTTTTTCATCGTTAGATTCGAAATTTTTTTCTGATTTTAGTGGATCTTCGAAATCTTTAAGACCATCATCGTCTTCGTCTCCAATATTTTTTCCAGTCTGCATTGGTTATTCATCCACAATTTCATTTATAATAAATCATTTACTTCCTCGTAGGTTTTTTCTTCAACATTGGAGCATTTTTCAGAACCATGACAATTTGAACATAAATTTGTGCATTTCAAACCATGTTTTTGGCAGCCACATTTTAGACTGTTACATCTAGTTTCGCAGCTGCAGCAAATAGTTTTTAGCAATATTTCAGGAATTAATTCTTTATCTGTGAATTTGGGCATAATGCCACGTTGATGTTGCTTCCAGCCCCAATCTGTTGCTGTCAGTTTGTTACCCAGCCAAGTTTGAAGCTGATAATATGCCCTGTAACAATGTTGTTCTGCTGCGCCTTCAGTTGGTGGGAGAATTTCCAATATAAAAGATGATTTTATTCTTGCCGATTGATCTCAGGAAAGTAGGTAGTAAGACCCCGACCCTCCCAGCCCCTTCTCCACTTCGCTATGAGATACCTTCCGATGGGCTAAAATTTTCCGTAAGCCATTCAAAATTTTTTTTCCGAAATCGAGATTTTTCGTTTTTTTTGCTTCTTCCGAAAAAATGTTCAATAGTAATGTATATTTTTTGTACACCATCAGAAAGTAGAGGGTTCAGCGAACAAAAAGCACACTGACTTTTTTTAAAAAGCAGCTTTTTTGACGTGAGAATTTTCGATTGAAAATGAGGGTGTCTTTTTGGATATAAAATCAAAATAAGGGGAAAAAATAAATATTTTGAATCGAAAAAGTTACAGCGTGTTTTGGACTTAACGAGGTAAGTTTTCACCAAACTTCGTGAATTTTTTGTTGTTGTGGGAAACAAATAAAAAAACAAAAAGTCGGTCATTTTGATTTTTCGCAGATATTTTAAGGTTATGTGAAAAAACTGTAGATTCAAAGTTGTAGACCTTTTTATTACCTACAACTTTGCCATTTACCTTTTTTCGATAGGTATTGTAGTTTTGTCGGAAATCGTGATAAACCGTTTTCCACCCTTAAAAGTCCACCCCTTCCACTTCCCGACCTCAAATTGCCCGTAATTTATTTTTCCTCTTATTTTTCTTTTATTTTCTTCCTTTTCCAATGGGTGTCATCCTGTTCTAAATTGTTTTCACTTTCTACCGTTTTCAAAGGCTTCGGCTCTGACCTATAATATTAATTAAAATCTTCATATCACACAAATTTATCTGCTTTTAAAAACGCTTATACGAGAGGGTTAAGTATTTATTAAAACATTCATACCAAACAAATTTAATTTGCTTTTAAAAACACTTTACGGGAGGGTTAAAATATTAATCAAAACATTCATATCAAACAAATTTATCGGCTTTTAAAAACACTTTACGAGGGGGTTAAAAAATATTAATCAAAACATTCATATCAAACAAATTTATCAGCTTTTAAAAACACTTTAGGAGATGGTTAGAATATTAATCAAAATATTCATATCAAACACATTTATCTGCTTTTAGAAAGACACTTATACGAGAGGTTTAAAATGTTAATTAAGACATGTATATATGTATCACACCGATAACTCAAATGTTTATATATATATATATATATATATATATATATATATATATATATATATATATATATATATATATATATATATATACATACATACAGGGTGGCGCATTGGAAACAAAACAGACCTATTTGCGTCCAGAGAATTTTTTTTTAAGAAACGCTGAAACACCTCAATTTTAATATTGAGGGGGACATGTTTTGACATAAAACTCAACTTTGTCACATCAACCCCTTAAGGGTGGTGATAACAACCCTTATATTTTAAATAGGGAACATGGGTCGAGTGCTGCATCATTTGAAAGCTCTTTCTTTTCTGAATTCAGCTTACAATTATTTTTTTGGAAGCTTTATAAACTCGTTTAAAAATTATTCACAGTTGGAGTTGCAAGAACGTATTTCAGTCATTGTGATAAGAAATGCACTAATTAGTCAATTTTTCGTTAAGAAAACTAAAAAACAAAACCAAACGTTCAAAAATGTTTATTCAGTTAAGTGTTCAAATTGTTGACCACCAGCTTCCATACAAAAGTACAAATCTTGTTCAAAACGAGCTCTGACATTCTGGCGCATTTGTGGAGTTATTAGACGGCATTCTTAAACAATGAGTCGTCGTAATTCTTTCAGAAACTCCGGTTCTGTTGCGGAAATTCTACTCTTTAAATGGCCCCATAGAAAGAAGTCTAAAGGAGTTAAATCCGGTGATACAGGGGGCCACACAATAGCACCTCTACGCCCAATCCATTGTCCTGGAAACTCTCTGTTCAAAAACTCCCTAACACGTTGTGAAAAATGCGGAGGAGGTCCATCTTGTTGAAACACTGATTGATTTTCTTGATAGCGATAATCATTTTCAACAATGTCAATTAGTAGAGGGTAAACGGTATCTTCTAGTAACTCCAAATACGTTTCGCCACTCAAACTGCCATCAAGAAAAATTTGTCCGATTAAACGGTCTCCAAAAATGCCAGTCCAGACATTCAATTTCTGTGGAGTTTGAGTGTGGACTTCGTGAAAATTTCTTGGCTTATTATCTGCCCAATAACGACAATTATGACGATTGACTGTAGGGTTTAATAAAAACCTACACTCGCCTAAAAACAGATATTGAACAGAAAGTTCCGGTTATCAGCTATTCGTCATAACTTCACAAAACTCCAGCCGTCGATCAAAATCATCTTCATTCAGTTGTTGTACAAGATGAATTTTATACGGGTGAAATTTATGATGCTTCAATATTCGCTGAATAGTTCTTCTGTTGATGTTTGAAACAGTGGCTAATTTTCTCGTGCTCAAAAGTTGGGTCTGCAGCAATTTGTCCTAAAACTTCAATCTCAGTAATCTCATTTCTAACCGGAAATTCACCTTCAGGATCCCGTTTTTTTTTTGTTGGCCACTGAACCACTTTGTCGAAACTTTGCAACTAACTCCAAAATGTATTTTCTGTTAACATGTCTGTTCGGATGTCGTTCATTAAACAAATTTGCGGTAGGGTTGGCACAGTCATCGTTTTTGTAAAAAAGAGTAATTATTTCAACTCTTTTTTCTACAGAATACACCATTGTGAAATTAATTTTCGGTAGTACTATCAAGTTTCAAACCGACCGATAAACTGAAATAATAAACCGCACTTCTCTCATTCCGATAATAAATGTTCTGATAGTCAATTTTTTGTTTACAAACCAACAAAACATTGACTATCAGCACATTTCTTATCGGAATGAGTGAAATGGGTTTTTGCATCTTCAACTGTGAATAATTTTTAAACGAGCTGATAAAACTTCCACAAAAAAATAGTGTGCTGAATTCAGAAAAGAAAGAGCTTTCAAATGATGTAACACTCGACCCATGTTCCCTATTTAAAATATAAGGGTTGTTATCACCACCCTTAAGGGGTTGATGTGACAAAGTTGAGTTTTATGTTAAAACATGTCCCCCTCAATATTAAAATTGACGTGTTTCAGCGTTTCTTAAAAACAATTTTCTCTGGACGCAAATCGGTCTGTTTCGTTTTCAATGCGTCACCCCCTATATATATATATATATATATATATATATATATATATATATATATATATATATATATATATATATATATATATATAATGTAGGTATCCAACTGATAACTCAAAAAGTTATTAACCGATTTTGATGGAAATTGGTTGATATGTTGCCCCCGTAAATACCTTACTACCTATCAAAATTCAATTGTTTAGGTTTATAGACAATTGAGTTTACAAATTCGCTGCCATAACGCACTTGCTGCGTCCCGATTTTTTTTTAAATGTGTTGTGATTTCGGATCTCCAGGCGTACTTAGCCAACACTCGTGCAGTCACCTCATCGATTCTACTCTACACCTTTCAATTTTTCAGCGATGACTATGATTGTGCAGATTATGTTAGATACCGCGTACACAAAGCCTACTCTGCTTATGTACGAAATAGAAATTTCTCTCGATAGTGGGGTAGATAAGATATTTCACAAGGAGAACAGCTAGCAACAAATGTATTATCTGGTGTAGTAAACACATTCGAGACTCGCGAGCATGACAAAGCGTCCCAATCTAAATCTCAGAGTGATCGTAGTGCACTTTGATAGACGGTAGTTTGTTTACTCTAGTTAGTTGTTTAGCTGGTGCCGCTTTTAGATCAGAATACATCAGCACTGTTTATTTACACACAATATTGTTCTGTTCCTTTTTGTTCAGTTCCTTTCACGTGCTATATAGTCTGTTTGAGCTTCTGTCTTGTGTTTTTTTTTACTGTTGTTGGATGTGTTTTCAGTTTTTCTTCTTTGCATGAATGGATTCAGTGCTGCTGCAAATACTGTCGGATACGTTCACGGACTGAGAAATGACGAACACGCAGGTAAGATAATGCACTCTTGTTGTATTAGTTTTAATTGCTTTTAAGTGTGAATGTGCACTAGCTTCCACAAAAAGTAACGCCGAAGATTTTAACTAATTAGATTTAGAAGATAACCAATAATAATTCTATCCAGCAAGCTCGTCAGTCATGTCTTATGGCCTATAACAGTACAGTTTGATAAAAATTGAAAGCCGACGCTATAAATCATAATTTGTAGCATTTTAGTGAAATTTTCCTAAAACGAAAAATTCACTAATGAGGAGATCTGTGTTTATATATATATATATATATATATATATATATATATATATATATATATATATATATATATATATATATATATATATATATTCGGAAAATTGTTGTATCTCCGAAAATAACAGAGCTGTGACAACCAAATTTGGCACATACTTTTCTACTATCAAACTTACCCTACATGCCGAAATTCAGATCTCAAAGTTGAAATTTTTGGTGCCACTGGTGATCAAGAAAGCACAAGAACAAAATATTTTGTGGGACCAACAAAACCAATTGAATATTATATACAACCGTTAAGTTTTCTTGGCGCAAAAAGGTCAAGAAGTAGCAGAAAAAAATATGTTGAAAATTTTATCATTTTTCTTCTTAAAACGCCAAAAGTCGCGATTTGAAACGTCAAAATTTGCAATTCTCAGGCAACGAATTTGAAACAAATACGGATTATGTAGAAGATTCGTCATAGTGTCAAGTGTGTTTTACAATGCCTTAAGCTTCAGCTTCAACCATCATTGTCCTTCATTTTACTAAAATATTACGGGAAAATACATTTCAAACAGACCCTTTTTCTGATGCTTCGGCAGTAGTTTTAGCTATAGAGTTTATGGTTTAATAGTCTATATTTTAACAAATTTTCGTAGAAAAAATTCGTTATTGAGAGGTGCGCGACTTATGAATTTTAAAAAGATTTCTTTAAATGAGCGCGTACTAGCACCCCTAAAATCAATATACGGGGTCAGTTTCAGTTTTTGTCTGTTTACAGATATACATGGTAAGGCTTTTCTACGGTAAAGCTCAATATATCCGTTAATATACAAGATACGAGAAAAAAGTATATAAGTTAATTATAGGGTATCTCGAACTGCATCTTCTAAACCTATTTTGACAATCACAGGCTGGCCCATAAGTCGTTGCTGATACACACTTTCTTTTCTTAATAGAACACCCCCTTATGTTATTGCATTTTTGTGTTTTCCATTGAATTATCATGCATGTTTGTAAGAAAAAATTTATATCGTTCATCGTTTTTGAGTTATTTCAATTGTTTCACAACTATTCACGTTTTTGGCACATATTTCAAACACATAACAAATTGCGATACGGAGTTTTTATCAATATATAGCGGAGCCCCATGGGAATTACTTTAAAAAAAAAGATTGCCACGATTGTGGAAGTTTCAGAAAAATCCTTATAATTGCGTTAATCAGGACATTCAAAAACCTACATTTAATCTTTATTTCAATTTTTATACCGGGTGGCTAATCGAAAACGAAAAATACATTTCCCACACTAAAGAAAACGGTGAAAATCGTTATTTTCGTTTTAGAGAGGGAGGGGCTCATTCACAAAAGATTCTTATCCCTTGAACGTTTTTATTTTTCTAGTTATATAAAAGTGAAAAACTACCCTCTTCATAGTGAAACATTTAAGCACTGCTTTATTGTGTTAAAAATAATCATATGCCTTTATAAATGGAACACCTTGTATAGTAGTTTTTTTGTAAGTTCTTCAATTTTCTTTTAAAAATTCACCAATGAGGAGATTGCGACTTTAGAATTTTGAAAAAATTTCTTCAAATGAGCGTGAACTAGGCCCCCTAGAACACATATCCTGGGCCAGTTTCAACTTATATATATATATATATATATATATATATATATATATATATATATATATATATATATATATATATATATATATATATATATATATATATATATATTTATTTATTTATTTATTTATTTATCAAAAAATTGTGGGAAAGCCGTCAGTGGCAAAATAAAACTCTTTATTATATGCCGAGCTTTCGGGAGTTTTACTAAACTAATTATTCAATAACAAACATGAAAAAAACCTTTTTATAAATTTATATGAATTGAAACTGACCCTGGATATGGGTTCTAGGGGGCCTAGTTCGCGCTCATTTCAAGAAAAAAATTTAAAAGTCTGAATCTCTTCATTGGTGAATTTTTTTTAAAGAAAATTCACTAAAACAAGTGTGAACAACACTTGTGAAGCCACGGAAAAAGTCTACGACGGTATTCAATATGGAGCGGTTTCACTAAGTTAGGGCAAGAGCAAACAACCAGATATGCTGTTCAAATTGAATTAAGCCTTAAAACTTTCATCTCCGCTTTATCAGTTTATTTTTTATACAAAAACTCGCTAAAAAATTCATTGGAATAACAACAAACCGATTAGATAACGGTAAAGTGAAATAGATTTTTAAAAAATTAATAAAAAGTATACTTGGCTACGCTCGACATGTATGTACTAGCAGGTATATCCCGTAATACATGTTAATCATCTGTCTACTATCTACACAAAACAATTTTCATTTACAATGGAGTTTTTGCTTATATTTTAACAAACTAAAGGAAAATAATGACTTAGAGACATATCTAGGAGCTCATTAGTCATTTATTGTCATATTTTTCACTCACATTCGTACTCCTACCATCATAATTATCAATTTTGACTTTTAACTTTCTTGAATCAGATTTAATTAATAAAAAAATAATTTACCTCTCACTTTTTTGTCTTTTAACATAGAGATCTGAATTTTGGTACAAGGGATACTCTTTATGACAGAAGCCAGCGTACCAAATTTGGTTGCCCCACTTTGTTATTTCCGGAGACATAAATTTTTTTCGAAAGAAAACAAGATTTTTCTGAATAACGAACTTATCCAAGCTACTTGCAAAAGGAAGGTATGTACCAAATTTGATCAAAATTGGCCCATTATTTTTTGAGTTATCGGTGTGATACATATATGTGTGTGTTTATATATATATATATATATATATATATATATATATATATATATATATATATATATATATATATATATATATGTGTGTGTGTGTGTGTGTATGGTTATCCTGTCTTGTAAACCCTCTTTAGTAAACAAACAATTCGGGTGAAATCGGAACGTGAAGTGGACGCTGTACGATGTGCACTGTTGCCAGATGAGTATTAGCAAGGGTCATTTTAAATATAGAAGGAAATCAAACGGTGAACAAATGTTTTTATAATGCAAATAAATTATAATATGGCGTCATCTACATAAATCGATGTTCGACATATTTTGCGGAAAGCAGTAGGAGAACGGAAATGTAAACAGTTAATTTTCAGCCATGGTGGTCCAGGGGGAAAAACGTGGGCCTTTCCTCCCTTCTTAGGTACATCAGTAACATCAACTAACAGAGGTTGTGCCATTGTGATTGAGCAAGATAATCTGCACGTTCCACCCTTCCCATTGGGCGTAAAGCCGTCGGTCTCGTGCCCATGCGATGTTGGGCACGTTAAAGACCCAAATTTCCCGGACAGTGAGATGAATGAATCACACTTTAGTAAAGTCAATGAAGCAATTTCCGTTGCAAATTGCTGATGATAAATCCAACTGTATATGCTAATTGCAAACGGTATGCAATATATTATTTCAAAAAGTCGCACAATGTTTCATGGTCATGAAGCAGTTTCTACTGACAACTGTCGATGATAGACATAACTGAGAAACTGGGCTTCCCTTCGAAGTGTTTGTTTTTATTTTAGTTTCCAGCGTTAAAACGTCAAATGAGTATGAAAAGCGAATGAAGCAATTTCCGTTCCGAATTGCCGATGATAAATACAACTGTATATGCTAATAGCAAACGGTATCCAGTATATTATTTTGACAAGTCAAATAAAATTTCAAAATAATAAATTGTATACCGTTTGCTATTAGCATAAATACAACTGTATTTATCAACGGCAATTCGCAACGGAAATTGCTTCATTCACTTTTCATACTCATTTAAGGTTGGAAACTAAAATATAAACAAACACTTCGAAGGGAAGCCCATTTAGAGCCATTTCCTCGGTTATGTTTATCATCGACAGTTGTCAGTAGAATTTGCTTCAATACCATGAAACATTGCGATTTTTCAAAATAATATATTGGATACCGTTTGCTATTAGCATATACAGTTGTATTTATCATCGGCAATTCGCTACGGAAATTGCTTCATTCGCTTTTCATACTCATTTAAGGTCGGAAACTAAAATATAAACAAACACTTCGAAGGGAAGCCCATTTTGAGCCATTTTCTCGGTTATGTTTATCATCGACAGTTGTCAGTAGAAATTGCTTCATGACCATGTAACATTGCGCGACTTTTCGAAATAATATATTGCATACCGTTTGCAATTAGCATATACAGTTGGATTTATCATCAGCAATTTGCAACGGAAATTGCTTCATTGACTTTACAAAAGTGTGATTCATTCATCTCACTGTCCGGGAAATTTGGGTCTTTAACGCATGGGACCGACGGCTTTACGCCCCATGGGAAGGGTGGAACGTGCAGATTACCTTGCTCAATCACAATGGCACAACCTCTGTTGATGTTACTGATGTACCTAAGAAGGGAGGAGAGGCCCACGTTTTCCCCCCTGGACCACCATGGCTGAAAATTAACTGTTTACATTTCCGTTCTCCTACTGCTTTCCGCAAAATATGTCGAAACATCGATTTATGTAGATGACGCCATATTATAATTTATTTACATTATAAAAACATTTGTTCACCGTTTGATTTCCTTCTGTATTTAAAATGACCCTTGCAACACAGGATTATATATATATATATATATATATATATATATATATATATATATATATATATATATATATATATATATATATATATATATATATATATATATATATATATATATATATATTATACATATAAAACGTGAAACGGACCCTGGGCATGGGTTCTAGGGGGCCTAGTTCGCGCTCATCTGTAGAAATTTTTTCAAAATTCAAAAGTTGGGATCTCCTCATTAGTGAATTTTTTTTAAAAGAAAATTCACTAAAATTGAAACTGACCCCGGATATGGGTTCTAGGGGTTTTAGTTCGCGCTCATTTGAAAACATTTTTTCTACGCCAATTTACTAAAAGCATGAAAATAAATAGCAAATAACTTAAACTTGTAAGGAGAATGTTACTTTTTGTGAGAGCCAGTGTATTTGTATATGACAATGATAGACATTCATTTGACTGAGCACGCCATTACAATCCACTGAATCTAAATCTACTGGCTTGCTAGATAATCTTGTGATGTCTTGCATTTGTTAAGAAATAGTTTGCATGCCACCATGATTACTGTAATTTTTTCTTCTTGCTAATTGTTGTATATATAGAGTCATTATTCAGGGCACTACACCTTGACTATCTGCTGGACATCTGGTGTTTTTCTAGGTTTGAGAGTGATTTACAGTGTTTTAATGACTTAATGACTTCTTTTTTTTTTTTTTGTTAAACTAGTTTGCGTTTCGGAAAAACAGTAAAATGCAAGCGAATAAACTTGTATAAAATTTTACACGTGACAACTTAAATATAGGTTTGCTCAAATTAAATCAATTTGATTTTTAAATTAAATTAATTTAAAAAATCGCGCGACAAAGCTGCCGTATCAAACGAAGCTAATTTTTAGGAAACGCAACATCTTCTTTTAGATAAATTACACATACGAGGTACGCGTCAAAAGTGGGCGAACATCAATAAAAGAACAAGGGCAATAAGCCTTTAACGCAGAACGGGTGAAAATGCGAGGACGTGTTAAAAAGTTCTTAGCCTGTGTAGCATGCTGGAGCAGTAATGAGCAGAGGAGACGTAGACCGGTTTCGTTCTTGTTAGGACAACAGTATGTCATAGCTATGTTCCAAATCGAATTAAAAAAAAAAAAAAATTTCTGAAGAATTATATCTTGGCCGGTGTGTAAATAGCCTGAAGAGGTTCGTTGGCCAGTAAAACCAGTTTTTTCAGGACCCTTTTTGATATAGTTTTTGGAAAATTGTTGCACTTTTTAGTGAATTTTCGTAGAAAAAGTTCACTAATAAGACGACCCCGACTTTTGAATATGGGGAAATTCTTCAAATGAGCGCGTATGTGGACTCCTAGAACCCATATTCAATGTGAGTTTTAATTATATATATATATATATATATATATATATATATATATATATATATATATATATATATATATATATATATATATATATATATATATATATATATATATATATATATATATATATAAAATTGAAACTGACCCCGGATATGGGTTCTAGGGGTCCTAGTTCGCGCTCATTTGAAATTTTTTTTTGCAAAGTCTCACCATCGATACCTCTCTATTAGTTAATTTTTTTAAATAAAAATGTACTAAAAATGAAATTTTCGATTTTCGTATTGTCCAAATTGTTCACCATTTATTTTTGTTTAACTATTAATTGCCCATTTTATGTCTCTTTGCCGGATTCCAGCAACTGCTCTGCGCACGCAGCCTCCTAGTTGCTCTATGTCAGAGGGCATTGTTTATATATATATATATATATATATATATATATATATATATATATATATATATATATATATATATATATATATATATATATATAGGATGCGGGATCTCGACATCATTGGAGACTCCGAAACCGTAAGAGATACAAACTTTGTTAAATTAGACAAAAGTTCCACAATTGCAAGGGAAGGTACTCACAGGTTTCATAAAAGTATAGCTTCCTGAATATAAGCGAAATACCAAAAACTTTTTTCTTTCCTCAATATCTTCAACCTATGTTGTCTAGCAACTTGAGTTTTTGCACAGGACATAATTCGCCATTGTGGTTACCATGGTGACCTTAAAATGTGTTTCAATCATTACTTTCTGAGTCGCTACAGTCAACTTTGTTTTCTGTAATGGACATCATATTGAATGTTTCCACCAAAATATATGTTTTTTTTTCTGGTTATAATGACGCATCACTAGATGGTGTTTTGCACCCATTTTTGTCAAAAATAATTATTTTTTTTTCCAACAAGACGGTGCACCAGCTCACAATACACGAATCGTGATCACCTTTCTTGATAGTGTTTTTGACAACTTGATTTGTACTAGCGGACCTGCGCAGTGGCCTCCTAGTTGACCTGACTATACATGCATTGACTATTTCCTTTGGGGATACCTGAAAAATTTTGTTTACAAGAAGCCAATCGAGACTATACAAGTTCTGAAGTCAAGAATTATCGAAGCTTGTCATAATATCGACACAGTGATTTCTTGCTGTGCGCCACGCTGGGGTTAGCAACAATAGGGTGCCCAGCGTCCTGGAAAACCTGGAAAAATCAGGGAATTTGAAATAACCCCTAAAATGTTAGGGAAATTCGTGATTTTGCTCAAATGTCATGGAAATCGTTCAGTAGACCTGGAAATTATATATTAGTAAAATTGTGTCACTAGCAGATATATTTTGATTTTGATTTTATATATTTGTATTATATGAATTTTTTTACATAAATATTTTCTCCTAGGGCTGCTGTTTGGTACATTAATTGAAACCGCCAATCAACGCGCAACATGTCATATGGCAATATAATATAGTGTCTTCTTTATCTCAAACAGTTCTCATTCGTTTATCTCACTTGGAATAAATATACACTCATTTGTTTGCTGTAATTTTCTGTGATTTTAGTGATTTTTCTTTAAAAAAATTCACTAATGACGAGATCCCGACTTTTGAATTGTGAAAAAAATTCTCCAAATGAGCGCTAATTAGGCCCCCTAGAACACATATCTGGGGTCAGTTTCGATTTTTATATGTTTATATATATATATATATATATATATATATATATATATATATATATATATATATATATATATATATATATATATATATATATATATATATATCACACCGATAACTGAAAAAATAATGGGCCGATTTTGACAAAATTTTGTGAATACCTTCCTTTTGTAAGTGGCTTGGATAAGTTCGTTAGCTAGGA
This sequence comes from Tillus elongatus, assembly GCA_964006375.1. Taxonomy (NCBI): domain Eukaryota; kingdom Metazoa; phylum Arthropoda; class Insecta; order Coleoptera; family Cleridae; genus Tillus; species Tillus elongatus. The sequence continues at coordinate 39,492,074 of OZ023262.1, forward strand.
AAATGGGCCTAGGTTTTCCCGGAAAATTTTGTGTTTTCTTTAGAAAAAAAATCATATATCCAGAAATAACAAAGTAAGGGCAACCAAATTTGGTATATCGTTTTAGATCGCTATAGGTAAATTACCTACCAATTTAGCGCTGTAGGTCAAAGGACAAAAAAGTTATGGGCATTTAAAGATAAATAAATTGGGGGTTTCCCCAAAACGTTCAAGTGACAATTTAAAACGTCAAAATTGGCGACATTTAGGCAAAGAACTTGAATCTAATACGGGCTATGGAAAGAAAATGTCTCAAGAAGAATGTTTTACAAACCCTGAAGTCTTAGTTTCAACCGTCATTGTCCTTCATTTTACTAAAATGTTTCCAGAAAATTCATTTCAAATAGACCCTTTTTCTGATGCTTTGGCAGTAATCTTAGCTATAGAGTTTATGGTTTAATGGTATATAATTTTTGTCGAATTTTCGTAAAAAGTCTATAAAGCTCAATATATCCGTTATTATACAAGATATGAAAAAAAAAATTGTAGACATTATAGGGTGTCTTGAGCTACATCTTAAAAAATTATTTCTACAATCACAGGCTGGCCCATAAGTCGTTGGTGATACAAATAATTTTTTTTAGTCGAACACACCTTATGTTTTTGCATTTTCCATCGAAATATAATGCATGTTTGTAATTAAAGAAATTCTGGACGCAGCAAGTGCATTATAGTAGCGAATTTTGATTAAATGTTTCATATTTGAAAAGGTCAATTTGCTATTAACCTATAAGGTTGACCAAGAAACGGATTTTTTCGGTTACACTTTAAGTATATTTTCGGAAATTTTTGTACGTTTTCAAACAATAAAGTTAATTTTATGAAACATGGCACATTGTTTTTACTATATATGTTATACATAATTCGCCATTGTGGTTACCATGGTGACCTTAAAATGTGTTTCAATCATTACTTTCTGAGTCGCTACAGTCAACTTTGTTTTCTGTAATGGACATCATATTGAATGTTTCCACCAAAATATATGTTTTTTTTTCTGGTTATAATGACGCATCACTAGATGGTGTTTTGCACCCATTTTTGTCAAAAATAATTATTTTTTTTTCCAACAAGACGGTGCACCAGCTCACAATACACGAATCGTGATCACCTTTCTTGATAGTGTTTTTGACAACTTGATTTGTACTAGCGGACCTGCGCAGTGGCCTCCTAGTTGACCTGACTATACATGCATTGACTATTTCCTTTGGGGATACCTGAAAAATTTTGTTTACAAGAAGCCAATCGAGACTATACAAGTTCTGAAGTCAAGAATTATCGAAGCTTGTCATAATATCGACACAGTGATTTCTTGCTGTGCGCCACGCTGGGGTTAGCAACAATAGGGTGCCCAGCGTCCTGGAAAACCTGGAAAAATCAGGGAATTTGAAATAACCCCTAAAATGTTAGGGAAATTCGTGATTTTGCTCAAATGTCATGGAAATCGTTCAGTAGACCTGGAAATTATATATTAGTAAAATTGTGTCACTAGCAGATATATTTTGATTTTGATTTTATATATTTGTATTATATGAATTTTTTTACATAAATATTTTCTCCTAGGGCTGCTGTTTGGTACATTAATTGAAACCGCCAATCAACGCGCAACATGTCATATGGCAATATAATATAGTGTCTTCTTTATCTCAAACAGTTCTCATTCGTTTATCTCACTTGGAATAAATATACACTCATTTGTTTGCTGTAATTTTCTGTGATTTTAGTGATTTTTCTTTAAAAAAATTCACTAATGACGAGATCCCGACTTTTGAATTGTGAAAAAAATTCTCCAAATGAGCGCTAATTAGGCCCCCTAGAACACATATCTGGGGTCAGGTCAGGTCAGGTCAGGTCAGGTCAGGTCAGGTCAGGTCAGGTCAGGTCAGGTCACATATCTGGGGTCAGTTTCGATTTTTATATGTTTATATATATATATATATATATATATATATATATATATATATATATATATATATATATATATATATATATATATATATATATATATATATATATATCACACCGATAACTGAAAAAATAATGGGCCGATTTTGACAAAATTTTGTGAATACCTTCCTTTTGTAAGTGGCTTGGATAAGTTCGTTAGCTAGGAAAATGGGCCTAGGTTTTCCCGGAAAATTTTGTGTTTTCTTTAGAAAAAAAATCATATATCCAGAAATAACAAAGTAAGGGCAACCAAATTTGGTATATCGTTTTAGATCGCTATAGGTAAATTACCTACCAATTTAGCGCTGTAGGTCAAAGGACAAAAAAGTTATGGGCATTTAAAGATAAATAAATTGGGGGTTTCCCCAAAACGTTCAAGTGACAATTTAAAACGTCAAAATTGGCGACATTTAGGCAAAGAACTTGAATCTAATACGGGCTATGGAAAGAAAATGTCTCAAGAAGAATGTTTTACAAACCCTGAAGTCTTAGTTTCAACCGTCATTGTCCTTCATTTTACTAAAATGTTTCCAGAAAATTCATTTCAAATAGACCCTTTTTCTGATGCTTTGGCAGTAATCTTAGCTATAGAGTTTATGGTTTAATGGTATATAATTTTTGTCGAATTTTCGTAAAAAGTCTATAAAGCTCAATATATCCGTTATTATACAAGATATGAAAAAAAAAATTGTAGACATTATAGGGTGTCTTGAGCTACATCTTAAAAAATTATTTCTACAATCACAGGCTGGCCCATAAGTCGTTGGTGATACAAATAATTTTTTTTAGTCGAACACACCTTATGTTTTTGCATTTTCCATCGAAATATAATGCATGTTTGTAATTAAAGAAATTCTGGACGCAGCAAGTGCATTATAGTAGCGAATTTTGATTAAATGTTTCATATTTGAAAAGGTCAATTTGCTATTAACCTATAAGGTTGACCAAGAAACGGATTTTTTCGGTTACACTTTAAGTATATTTTCGGAAATTTTTGTACGTTTTCAAACAATAAAGTTAATTTTATGAAACATGGCACATTGTTTTTACTATATATGTTATACATAATTCGCCATTGTGGTTACCATGGTGACCTTAAAATGTGTTTCAATCATTACTTTCTGAGTCGCTACAGTCAACTTTGTTTTCTGTAATGGACATCATATTGAATGTTTCCACCAAAATATATGTTTTTTTTTCTGGTTATAATGACGCATCACTAGATGGTGTTTTGCACCCATTTTTGTCAAAAATAATTATTTTTTTTTCCAACAAGACGGTGCACCAGCTCACAATACACGAATCGTGATCACCTTTCTTGATAGTGTTTTTGACAACTTGATTTGTACTAGCGGACCTGCGCAGTGGCCTCCTAGTTGACCTGACTATACATGCATTGACTATTTCCTTTGGGGATACCTGAAAAATTTTGTTTACAAGAAGCCAATCGAGACTATACAAGTTCTGAAGTCAAGAATTATCGAAGCTTGTCATAATATCGACACAGTGATTTCTTGCTGTGCGCCACGCTGGGGTTAGCAACAATAGGGTGCCCAGCGTCCTGGAAAACCTGGAAAAATCAGGGAATTTGAAATAACCCCTAAAATGTTAGGGAAATTCGTGATTTTGCTCAAATGTCATGGAAATCGTTCAGTAGACCTGGAAATTATATATTAGTAAAATTGTGTCACTAGCAGATATATTTTGATTTTGATTTTATATATTTGTATTATATGAATTTTTTTACATAAATATTTTCTCCTAGGGCTGCTGTTTGGTACATTAATTGAAACCGCCAATCAACGCGCAACATGTCATATGGCAATATAATATAGTGTCTTCTTTATCTCAAACAGTTCTCATTCGTTTATCTCACTTGGAATAAATATACACTCATTTGTTTGCTGTAATTTTCTGTGATTTTAGTGATTTTTCTTTAAAAAAATTCACTAATGACGAGATCCCGACTTTTGAATTGTGAAAAAAATTCTCCAAATGAGCGCTAATTAGGCCCCCTAGAACACATATCTGGGGTCAGTTTCGATTTTTATATGTTTATATATATATATATATATATATATATATATATATATATATATATATATATATATATATATATATATATATATCACACCGATAACTGAAAAAATAATGGGCCGATTTTGACAAAATTTTGTGAATACCTTCCTTTTGTAAGTGGCTTGGATAAGTTCGTTAGCTAGGAAAATGGGCCTAGGTTTTCCCGGAAAATTTTGTGTTTTCTTTAGAAAAAAAATCATATATCCAGAAATAACAAAGTAAGGGCAACCAAATTTGGTATATCGTTTTAGATCGCTATAGGTAAATTACCTACCAATTTAGCGCTGTAGGTCAAAGGACAAAAAAGTTATGGGCATTTAAAGATAAATAAATTGGGGGTTTCCCCAAAACGTTCAAGTGACAATTTAAAACGTCAAAATTGGCGACATTTAGGCAAAGAACTTGAATCTAATACGGGCTATGGAAAGAAAATGTCTCAAGAAGAATGTTTTACAAACCCTGAAGTCTTAGTTTCAACCGTCATTGTCCTTCATTTTACTAAAATGTTTCCAGAAAATTCATTTCAAATAGACCCTTTTTCTGATGCTTTGGCAGTAATCTTAGCTATAGAGTTTATGGTTTAATGGTATATAATTTTTGTCGAATTTTCGTAAAAAGTCTATAAAGCTCAATATATCCGTTATTATACAAGATATGAAAAAAAAAATTGTAGACATTATAGGGTGTCTTGAGCTACATCTTAAAAAATTATTTCTACAATCACAGGCTGGCCCATAAGTCGTTGGTGATACAAATAATTTTTTTTAGTCGAACACACCTTATGTTTTTGCATTTTCCATCGAAATATAATGCATGTTTGTAATTAAAGAAATTCTGGACGCAGCAAGTGCATTATAGTAGCGAATTTTGATTAAATGTTTCATATTTGAAAAGGTCAATTTGCTATTAACCTATAAGGTTGACCAAGAAACGGATTTTTTCGGTTACACTTTAAGTATATTTTCGGAAATTTTTGTACGTTTTCAAACAATAAAGTTAATTTTATGAAACATGGCACATTGTTTTTACTATATATGTTATACTGGTAATCAAATTTGATGCCTGCTTTCTGAAAAAAACACACATATTTGCTATTAAAAACATTTTAATGAAAATTCACTACCATAACGCAGTTGCTGCGTCCCGAACTTTTTTATTTGTTTACGTAGAGTACAGTTTCGAAACTTCCTGATTCATCATCATTCTATTTATAATTCGATTTTGATGCACAAAAGATGAAAAAACATAAGATGAAAAACTATGTACATGCAGAGAAATTGTTCTCAATGTCACCTGACCAAAGCTGACAAATGCATTTTTTCTATGGCAAAAAATTGAAAACACGGTTAGACCTATTTTTTTAAAAAAAAGGCATTACATTCGGCATACTTCGAAATAGATATATACGAAATTTCATCATTTATTGGTGAGACCTTTTTTATATGAAAACAAACAGAGGTTTATATTTATATCTCGATTCTTTTTATAGAGATCTTAAAAGATAGAAAGTTCGGGACGCAGCAAGTGCGTTATGGTAGTGAATTTTTATTAAATGCTTCAAACTTGGATAACTCAATTTTTGAGAAACTTAGAAATTTGAATTTTGGTATGTAGTAAAACCTTTCCCAAGGCAACATATCCGCCAAATGTCATTAAAATAACTTTGTAATTTTTGGAGAAACAAATTTTTTTTGAAAGAAAATTTAAAATTTGAAAAACTCAATTTTCTCTAAACTTAGAAAGTTGAATTTTAGTATGTAGTAAGGTCTTTCTCAAGGCAACATATCCACCAAATTTCATTAAAATATAAAATAGCTTTGTAATTTTCGGAGAAAAAATTTTTTTCGAAAGAAAACTAAAAATTTTCCCGGAAAACCTTGTTCGATTTTCCTGACTAAAACTCATCCAAGCCATTAATAAAAGAAAGGCACTTGCCGAGTTTCATGAAAATCGGTTAATTATTTTTTGAGTTATCGGTTGGATATATATATATATATATATATATATATATATATATATATATATATATATATATATATATATATATATATAAATTAAAACTGACCCCGGATATAGGCTCTAGGGGTCCTAGTTCGCGTTCATTTGAAAAAATGTTTGCAAAGTCTCATCATCCTCTCTATTAGTGAATTTTTTAAATAAAAATTCACTAAAAATGAAGAAGTTTGTAGATCCTGTAACAATTGTTTCCTATGCCATTCGATCACGGCCTACTAAAGCTATTTTCATATGTCAAAAATTATAAAAAAGATTTAGGGTTGGTTTTAGGGAAAACGTACGTACGCCACTGGATTCGTCATTCTTTAAAACTGTTACCCACACAAATTTCATGAAAAAAGCTCTTTTATATACGAACTATGAAAGTCAACAACATCTCTAGAGTCGAAAACAAAGTTAATAAATGCTGTGACATATGAAAATAGTTTTAGTAAGCCGTGATCGAATGGCATAGGAAACAATTTTCACAAAATCTATAGACTTAATCATTTTCTATCTTTTGAGATCTCGATAAAAAGAATCGCATTGTAAATATAAAAGTTACAGGGTGTTACCATATAAGAAGGGTCATACAAATAAACTTCTCTGAAATGGTGAATAATTCCTCTTTTTTGATGAAATTTGGTATGTATCTATTTCGAGGTAAGCCAAATACAGTGGCGTACTTATTTTCTCCTTAAAAATGGCCCTAACCCTTTGTACCATTTTTTGACATAGAAAAACTGCATTAAATTTATGGTGTTACGGGAGGGCACAAGATATTTATGTTAATCAAAATCTATTAATAATTACATAAGAATATATATATTTTTTTGGTACATACTTGTAATTTTCGTAAAGAAAATTTATAATTTCTATGGAACTTTTTTCAAACCATAAAGTTATTTTGATGAAATATGATACATTGTTTCTACTATATAGGTTATACTATTAACCAGATTTGATGCCTTTCATAAAAAAAAGACATATTTACCATTAAAAATATTTATATGAAAATTGGCTACCATAACGCTCTTGCTGCGTCCAAACTTTTTTGTTATGATAAGTAGTAGGTATTAAAACTATTTTGTCCTAATTACATCGTTATTAGATGGAAGTTTCAGTATCGCATAGAAACACATTTCCCTGATGTAACGTGTCCTGTCCTTCACATGTTCATTGCTCTAATAACAACACTGTGACTTATTAACGCCCTCGGGAATTTAAATTGGCACGACGATGTGACCTCTCACATCTTAATTAGCTTTATCATCACACTGGGGACGATGTCTGCTTTATCGCACCGAGGTCTTTGTTTTCATTTGTCGATAATGGAAAATTTAATTAAATCAACTCAATAAAATCACAATCATTAAAAAGTCTCATACATAAAACAGAGAACGAGATGCAATAAGAGTTTAGAATTTGTTGAGAGAGGAAAACAAAATGTTCCTGACACGGGACAAATAAGGAATGTCAGATTTAATTGGTTAGATTTCGTAGAAGAAAATTCAATAATGTGGAGATCGTGGCTTTTGAATTTTGAAGAAAAATGTCAAATGAGTGCGAAATAGACCCCCCCCCCCGCAACCCCGTCATTGCCCGCCATTTTACTAAAATATTTCCAGAAATTTCATTTCAAATAGACCCTTTCTCCGATGCTTTGGCGGTAGTTTTGGTTAAGTTTATGGTTTAACGGTCTATAATTTTTAGCTAATTTTCGTTGAAAAAATTCGTTATTGAGGAGACCGTGACTTTAGACTTTTAAAAAAGGACCGTGACTATAGACTTTTAAAAAATATTTCTTCAAATGAGCGTACACTAGACCCATATCCGGGTTTAGTTTCAGTTTTTATCTGTTTACATGTATACAGGCTGACGCATTTCTACGATAAAGCTCAATATAATTGTTATTATACAAGATTATTTTTCCTCATTTCCATGAGCGTCTGTCTGCTTCTCTCATTCTGACCCTTCTGATATCCCACAAAACGTCACAGAAAACCTCTGCAGCCACTCAAAAGCCATGGTTCTCTAGATCCTGTGACAAGGCCAGACTTGAAAAGGTCAAAGCTCACAAAACGCTTCTACAGAATCCCAGTCAAGAAAACCGTCAAACATTTAACGAGGCAAGAAACTGCTATGTCCGCATTCTTTCTGAGGCAAAAAACTCGTTTAATAACCACATCAAAAACAAAGTCCTCTTAAGCTCCAGCGGCAGCAAACCCTTCTGGACTCTTGCTAAATCTATTGGGAATAATTTCTGCAAGAGCACGTTCCCACCTCTTGTCTCAAGGGATGAAATTGTTTCTACGGCCCTGGGCAAGGCTGAACTTTTTGCCTCGTTGTTCGCCGGCAATTCTACTCTCAACCCACCTCCAAATGTTCAACCACCAACAGTCCCCAATGTCGCGCATTAAATGGCGGATATCATTTTCAAAACTAAAAAGGTACGAAAGATGCTCTCTTGTCTTAATACCAGGAAAGATTCTGTCCTTGACGAGATCCCAGCAATTGTTCTCAAGAAATGCGCACCAGAACTTGCTCCTGTCCTGACTAGTCTGTTTCAGACATCTTACAATAGAGGCATATTCCCTAGTAACTGGAAAACTGCTCCAGTACAACCCGTCCCCAAGAAAGGGTCCAAAGCGCTTCCTAGCAACTACAGACCTATTTCTCTCATTTCAGTCGTCTCTAAAGTGATGGAAAAGTATATACACACCGAATTACTAAAATTTCTTGAAAAACACAGTCTAATCAACGACAGGCAGTATGGATTCCGTCAGCGCAGATCAACTGCCGACCTCCTTTCCTTTGTCACCTATTCTTGGAACAAGTCTATGGAACTACACGGTGAATCCCAGATTGTCGCTCTAGACATATACAAAGCATTCGATCAGGTCTGGCACGCAGTGCTGCTTAATAAACTTCCGGCCTATGGCCTACCACTAAAACTCTGTACCTGGACAGCAAATTTCCTCTCCAACCGGAGCATTACTGTTGTGGTGAATGGCCATTCCTCTAAACTGTATCCAATTAATGCCGGAGTTCCTCAAGGTTCAGCTTTAGCCCCTACTTTGTTTCTTCTCCACATCCATGACCTCCTCTCTAGCACATCCAACCCAGTTCAAAGTTACGCGGACGACAGCACCCTCCACTCAAATATACAATATTCTAAGCCTGTCTCTTTAGCCCAATTAGATGAGGATCGCAGACACATGGAGGGTTCTGTCTCTGTGGATCTCCAAAAAATATTAGACTGGGGAAGTAGAAATCTTGTACAATTCAACCCCACCAAATCACAGTCTTGCTTTTTCTTTCTTACTTTTCACCAGCTAATCTATATACCTTATATACTTCACAAATAAGGCCAAACCTAGAATATTGCTCCCACATCTGGGGTGCACCTGCCGCTTATATACTCGCTATCCTGGACTCCATTCAAAAGAGAGCTATACGTCTTATCGGTGACCCTACCCTCACCGAAAGGCTGCCATCCCTTGCCCACCGACGTGCCGTTGGTGACCTCTCTCTCTCTTTTATAGATATCTGCACGGGCACTGCTCAGAGGAGCTTTCCTCCATAGTTCCCCCACCTGCTGCCCCCAACAGATATACCAGGGGAACAGATCGAATGCACCCTTTTACTGTCCAGGTCACCAGACATAGAACATCTTGTTATGCCCGCTCTTTTGTCCCGATGACTTCCCAGTTGTGGAATTCCTTGCCGGCACATGTTTTTCCTTCTCCTCCGAACGTCCAAACCTCCAAGTCCAGAATTAACAAGTTGTCTCTTTCCTCCCTGTCGACACCCACGGTACGATAGTATTTAGGCTGTAAGCCCACGTGGTGTGTTGTTGAATACATTTAAAAAAAAAGTTTGGTGTGAAAAATTATGCGACGAAGTTTTGATGGAACGAAATTAGTAGAAAATAATGTTTTAATGAATTTCCGTGCAAACAAATTATTATATTTCCAATTTTAATTACAGATTACGCATATTGTATGTATTCTTTGAGCAAATTTTTGTGTAGAAAATATTTCGTCAGTTTGCGCAGAAATTTGTTTGTGTTGCCGTTGAAATCATTTTTTTTGTAAGATTTTTGTTAAATTTGGCAATTAATAATAAATGTTTAATACATATTTTTTTCGATTTTCTTAAAAAAAATTTTGCAAATTTTCATCTAAAGGTTTTTTGTAAGTTTCGTCGAAAAGCTTTTTGTGAATAATTATATCTTGAAGAGTTTTGTTAGCCAGGAAAATAGGACCAGTTTTTTCGGGAATATTTTAAGTTTATTTTCGGAACATTTTTGTACTCTTTCAAACAGTTCTTTGATGAAATATGGTACATTGTTTCTACGCTACTGGTAATAATAAATGTGATGCATGTTTCCTTTAAAAAAAAGACATATTTGCTATTGAAAACATTTTTATGAAGATTCACTACCATAACGTACCTACTGCGTCCAGACTTTCAGTGAATTTTCGTAGAAAAATTCACTAATGGGGATATTCCGACTTTTGAAGACATTTTTGCTAATGACCGCGAACTAGGACCCCTAGAACAAATATCCGGGGTCAGTTTTTATTTTTATGTTTTTATATGTTTATATATATATATATATATATATATATATATATATATATATATATATATATATATATATATATATATATATATATATATATATATACACACACACTTTATTTGTTTGCTGTACTTTTTGTTATTTTTTATTGGTTTACGTGGACTGCAGTTTCGAACCGTCCCGGCTCATCATCAGTACGCTACTCAGAATAGAGAATAGAGTTCGAAACTGCAGTCCACGTAAATCAATAAAAAATCACAAAAAGTACAGCAAACAAATAATGTGTATATTTAAAAGTGATTACAGTGTAGTGCAACATTCCAAAAGATATATATATATATATATATATATATATATATATATATATATATATATATATATATATATATATATATATATATATATATATATATATATATATATATATAGGGTGGCGCATTGAAAACGAAACAGACCGATTTGCGTCCAGAGAATTTTTTTTTAAGTAACGCTGAAACACGTCAATTTTACTATTGAGGGGGACATGTTTTGACATAAAACTCAACTTTGTCACAGCAACCCCTTAAGGGTGATGATAACAACCCTTATATTTTAAATAGGGAACATGGGTCGGGTGTTACATCATTTTTCTTTTCTGAATTCGGCACACTAATTTTTTTGGAAGTTTTATCAACTCGTTTAAAAATTATTCACAGTTGAAAATGCAAAAACGCATTTCACTCATTCCGATAAGAAATGTGCTGATAGCCAATGTTTTTGTTGGTTTTTATTGGTTTGTAAACAAAAAATTTACTATCAGAACATTTCTTATCGGAATGAGAGAAATGCGGTTTATTATTTCAGTTTATCGGTCAGTTTGATACTTGATAGTACTACAGAAAACTCCACAGAAATTGAATGTCTGGACTGGCATTTTTGGAGACCGTTTAATCGGACCAATTTTTCTTGATGGCAATTTGAGTGGCGAAACGTATTTGAAGTTACTAGAAGATATCGTTTACCCTCTACTAATTGACATTGTTGAAAATGGTGATCGCTATCAAGAAAATCAATTAGTGTTTCAACAAGATGGAGCTCCTCCGCATTTTTCACAACGTGTTACGGAGTTTTTGAACAGAGAGTTTCCAGAGCAATGAATTGGGCGTAGAGGTGCTATTGAGTGGCCCCCTAGATCACCGAATTTAACTCTTTTAGACTTCTTTCTATGGGGCCATTTAAAGAGTAGGATTTTCGCAACATAACCGGAGTCTCTGGAAGAATTACGACGACGCATTGTTGAAGAATTCCGTCTAATAACTCCACAAATGCTCCAGAATGTCAGAGCTCGTTTTGAACAAAATTTGTACTTTTGTATGGAAGCTGGTGGTCAACAATTTGAACACTTACTTAACTGAAGAAACATTTTTGAACGTTTGGTTTTGTTTTTGAGTTTTTTTTAACGAAAAATTGACTAATTAGTGCATTTTTTATGACAATGGATAAAATATGTTCTTGCAACTCCAACTGAGAATAATTTTTGATAAAACTTCCAAAAAAATTTGTGTGCTGAATTCAGAAAAGAAAGAGCTTTCAAATGATGTAACACTCGACCCATGTTCCCTATTTAAAATATAAGGGTTGTTATCGCCGCCCTTAAGGGGTTGATGTGACAAAGTTGAGTTTTATGTCAAAACATGCCCCCCCCCCCAATATTAAAATTGACGTGTTTCAGCGTTTCTTAAAAAAATATCTCTGGACGCAAATCGGTCTGTTTCGTTTTCAATGCGCTACCCTATATATATATATATATATATATATATATATATATATATATATATATATATATATATATATATATATATATATATATATATATATATATATATCTGTGTGTGTGTGTATAACACCGATAACTCAAAAAATAATAAGCCGATTTTGATCAAATTTGCCATGTACCTTCCTTTTGTAACTGGCTTGGATAAGTTCGTTAGAATATCGCACGAGGTTTTCCGGGAAAATTTCGAGTTTTCTTTCGAAAACAATTTTTACCTCAAAAGATAAAAAAGCTTTGATAACCAAATTTAGTAGGTAGGTTTACGATATAAAAAGTAAACTATGCACCAAAATTTAGATTTCTATGTTACAAGAAAAAAGTTATAACAAAATATCTAATGCCAGATGATTTCTATGAAAATTCACTACTATAACGCACTTGCTGCGTCCAGAGTGTTTCAAAGGAGCACGATACATCGATGATGTAAAGCCTAGTAACAAAAAATAGACCAGCAGAAGACGTACGAATACTTTTTACGAGATATCAATTTTTCAAAGGAAATACGACACATTTCTCTAAAAATAATCCACCTAGAGTGAGACCTGAATACGACTTTAGTTTAAGAAAAATCGATGTTCCTATCCAGAGTTTTATGAGGGTCTAGCGAGGTCAGACTGTATCCGGAACAACCCAGCGGAATAACAAAATTACTCCATCCCATTTGCTTCGTCCGCATATGGGTCCTTTACAGCCGCATAGAAACACATTCCCTTGACGTTTTGTCTGGACTGACCCTTAATGCAACATGGACTATCTAGCTTAGGGTGCGTCCTCATGTGTTAAATAAAAAAGTCTTGATGCATCAAGCGACGAATTTTGAAAGAAACGTTATTTTAATTAAACTCTGTTAACAGGACGTGACACAGCAAGTGCGTTATTGTAGGAATTTTCATAAAACCTGTTTTCTTTTACAACATAGGTAAACAGTCAAAAAATCTGTAAACGGAAATTGAGGCTTTTGAACAGTTGAGTAAATATTTGCAGTTAAATTAAGATTCGATTGATGCCAGATTTGATGAAATTTCAAAAGTGACAGTATCAGAAAGTTTTTAGCGTTTATCTGTTTATCTTTTCGATTTCGTTAATAGAGAGGTAACGACTCACAAATTTTTGGAAATGAACGTAAAATAAAGCTTTTGGAGCCCATTTCTGAGTTAGCTTCGGACTTTATATGTTAATATATATATGTATATATATATATATATATATATATATATATATATATATATATATATATATATATATATATATATATACTGACTTGCAAAAAATTCCGACCACCCAGTAAGAGTTGATCAATTTTTATACAATTTATAGGTAATGTTTGTTCAATCAAACTTAAAAAATGATTTTAATACCAAATATGTCTTTTTTAACGAAAGCTGCATCGAATTTGGTTACCAGTATAACCTATATAAAACTCTGGACGCCGCAAGTGCGTTATGGTAGTGAATTTTCATAAAAATATTGTTAAATAGCAAATATGTGTGTTTTTTTAAAGCAGGCATCAAATTTGGTTACCAGTATAATCTATATAGTAGAAACAATGTGCAATATTTCATGAAAATAACCTTATTGTTTGAAAATGTACAAACTTTTCCGAAAGTAAACTTAAAGTGTTCCCGAAAAAACTGATTTCTTGCTCAACCTTATAGGTTATTAGCAAATTAAGCTATTCAAATTTAAAGCATCTAATGAAAATTCGCTACCATAACGCACTTGCTGCGTCCCGAATTTTTGTCTTTTAACTGACAGACCTAAATTTTTTTACATGGTGAACTTCTTATAATACCAACACGCGGACCAAATTTGGTTGCCATTACTTCTTACTTGTTATTTCTGGAGATATAAAAATGTTTTTAATAGCAAATATGTGTGTTTTTTTTTAAGAAAGCAGGCATCAAATTTGGTTACCAGTATAACCTATATAGTAAAAACAATGTGCCATGTTTCATCAAAATAACTTTATTGTTTGAAAATGTACAAAAATTTCCGAAAGTAAACTTAAAGTGTTCCCGAAAAAACTCGTTTCTTGGTCAACCTTATAGGTTAATAGCAAATTGAGCTATTCAAATATGAAGAATTTGATCAAAATTCACTACCATAACGCACTTGTTGTGTCCAGAATTTCTTTTCTTACAAACATGCATTATATTTCGATGGAAAATGGAAAAATGCAAGGCGTGTTTAATTTAAAAAAACTTCTGGACGCAGCAAGTGCAATAAGAGGGTGTGTCGGTTAAAAAAAAAAAGAAAATTTGAATCACCAACATCCTGTAATTGTGGAAATATTTTTTAAGCTGTAGCTCAAGACGCCCTATAATTAATGTATACCATTTTTTTTTTTCGTAACTTGCATAATAACGGATATATTGAGCTTTAATGATTTTTTACGAAAATTTGACAAAAATGATATACCATTAAACGATAAACTCTATAGCTAAGGCTCCTGCCAAAGCATCAGAGAAAGGGTCTGGTGTACGAGTCGGTTTCCCTTATAAACAAAAATGGTGATAACTCCTATTTGTAGAAAAGATTCCGGAGATAAAATACCCCTCCATTCAGATCTCCGGGAAAGGGGTGTGCAGGGGGCGCCGGCATCAAGATTTAACATATCCTTCTCGAATATATGTGGTCTAAATTCTAACCTGAACTCCGTCCACCATTTCCTCCAGGCTAATAGGCCTCAACTCCTCTTCATCGCCGAAACCCAAATCAGTGCCAAAACAGCAACTAATCACCTTAACTTCCCGGGGTATGAGCTCTTTACTTCGTTTAGATTGCATGGAGGCGTGTGCGCATACGTCCGTAGCAATCTACCCTGCACCAAACTCCCCAATTTAGAAGCTGGAAGAAAAGATATAGTTTGGATGAAACTTTCTCTCAGGGCTGCAACTAAATTCATCTGTTGCATTTACCGGTCCCCTTCTGACAACAACTTTCTCCAGCTCTTCGACTACCTTTCTGAAAAAACCGACCATCTAATTTCTGAATATTCTTCCTCCGAGGTCACTATTCTTGGTGACTTCAATGTCCATAATAAGGAATGGCTAGGATCTTTAAAAACCGATCCACAAGGGAGAGCAGCGGAGGCCTTTGCAGTCAGCAATTCTTTAGCCAATATGGTTCAGCAACATACTTACTTTCCTTGCATCCCAACACACAGCTCAAATCCCTTGGATCTCCTTACTACAAAACCTGAATGCTATAAGACATCAGTCACCGCCCCCTTGGTCGCTCAGACCACGGCATGGTCACTGCTTCCTGCGCAATGTAAGCCGAGATCACACAGTCATCATACCCACGTATCGTTTGGCACTACAACTCCGCGAACTGGGACGAAATGCGGGATTACTTTTCCTCATTTGCATGGGCGTCCATCTGCTTCTCTCATCCTGGCCCCTCTGATATCTCACAAACCGGCACTGAAATTATCCAAGTTAGCATGGAATGATTTATTCCACGTACACAGAAAACCTCTTCAGCCACTCAAAAGCCCCGGTTCTCTAAATCCTGGGACAAGGCCAGACTTGAAAAGGTCAAAGCTCACAAAACGCTTCTACACAAAACCGTCAAGCATTTAACGGCGCAAGAAACCGCTATGTCCGCATTCTTTCTGGAGCAAAAAACTCGTTTAATAACCACATCAAAAACAAAGTCCTCTTAAGCTCCGGTGGCAGCAAACCCTTCTGGACTCTTGCTACATCTATTGGGATTAATTTCTGCAAGAGCACGTTCCTACCTCTTGTTTCAGGAGATGAAATTGTTTGTACCGCCCTGGGCAAGACTGAACTTTTTGCCTCGTTGTTCGCCGGCAATTCTACTTTCAACCCACCTCCAAATGTTCACCCGACAACACTCTAAAGTCGCGCATAAAATGACGGATATCATTTTCAAAACTAAAAAGGTACGAAATATGCTCTCTTCTTTTAATACCAGGAAAGCCTCTGGTCTTGACGAGATCCCAGCAATTATTCTCAAAAAATGCGCACCAGAACTTGTTCCTGTCTTTACTCGTCTGTTTCAAACATCTTGCAATAGAGGCATATTTCCTAGTAACTGAAAAACTGCGCGAGTACAACCCGTCCCCAAGAAAGGAAAGCGCTTCCTAGCAACTGCAGGCCTATTTCTCTTCTTTCAGTCGTCACTAAAGTGATCGAAAAGTATATAAACACCGAATTACCAAAATTTGTTGAAAAACACAGTCTAACCCACGATAGGCAGTATGGATTCTGTCAGCGCAGATCAACTGCCGACCTCCTTTCCTTTGTCACCCATTCTTGGAACAAGTCTATGGAACTACACGGTGAATCTCAGATTGTCGCTCTAGACATATCCAAAGCATTCGACCAGGTCTGGCACACAGCGCTGCTTAATAAACTTCCGGCCTATGGCCTACCAGCAAAACGCTGTACCTGGACAGCAAATTTCCTCTCCAACTGGAGCATTTCTGTTGTCGTGGATGGCCATTCCTCTAAACTGTATCCAATCAATGCAGTAGTCCCTCAAGGTTCAGCTTTAGCCCCTACTTTGTTTCTTCTCCCCATCAATGACCTCCTCTCTAGCACATCTAACCCAGTTCACAGTTACGCGGACGACAGCACCTTCCACTCAAATATACAATATTCTAAGCCTGTCTCTTTAGCCCAATTAGATGAGGATTGCAGACTCATGGGGGGTTCTGTCTCCGTGGATCTCCAAAAAATATCAGACTGGGGAAGTAGAAATCTTGCTTTCTATCTCATAAGTGACACACCAGCCCTAGACCCATCACAATGAACAACCAAGTTATTCAAAGTAATGAGTCCTTTTCACTTGTTGGCATTTCTGTGGATCGAAATCTCAATTGGCACCAACATGTTACATCAATTGCAGAAGCGGCTGCTAAGAAATTAGGTTTCGTCTTCTGGGCTCGCAAATACTTTTCACCAGCTAATCTCTATACCTTATATACTTCATAAATAAGGCCAAACCTCGAATACTGCTCCCACATCTGGGGTGCCGCTGCCGCTTCTACACTCGCTATCCGGGACTCCATTCAGAAGAGAGCTATACGTCTCATCGGTGACCCTACCCTCACCCAAAGGTTGCCATACCTTACACCGTCGTGCTGTTGGTGACCTCTCTCTCTCTCTCTCTCTCTCTCTCTCTCTCTATATATATATATATATATATATATATATATATATATATATATATATATATATATATATATATATATTTTATAGATATCTGCATGGGCACTGCTCAGAGGAGCGTTCTTCCATAGTGCCTCCTCCTGCTGCCCCCAACAGATCTACCAGGGGAACAGAGCGAATGCACCCTTTTACTGTCTAGCTCACTAGACATAGAACATCTTGTTATGCCCGCTCTTTTGTCCCGAGGACTTCCAGGTTGTGGAATTCCTTGCCGGCACATGTTTTTCCTTCTCCTCTGAACCTTCAAACCTTCAAGTCCAGAATTAACAAGTGGCCTCTTTCTTCCTTGTCGACACGCACGGTACGATAGCATTTAGGCTGTAAGCCCTCGTGGTGTGTTGTTGAAATATAAAAAGTCTGGACGCAGCAAGTGCGTTATGGTAGTGAATTTTCATAGAAATGATCTGGCACGAAATATTTGTTTATAACTTTTTTTTTCTTTTAACATAGAAATATAGATTTTGGTATATAGTTTCCTTTTAGTGTCGTAAACTTACGTACCAAATTTGGTTACGATAGCTTTCTTATTTTTTGAGATAAAATTTTTTTTCGAAAGAAAACCCAAAATTTTCCTGGAAAACCTCGTCCGATTTTCCTGGCTAACGAACTTATCCAAGCCACTTACAAAAGGAAGGCACATGCTACATTTTATCAAAATCGGTCCATGATTTTTTGAGTTATCGGTGTGATACATATATATATATATATATATATATATATATATATATATATATATATATATATATATATATATATATATATATATATATATATGTATCACAACGATATATATATATATATATATATATATATATATATATATATATATATATATATATATATGTATCACACCGATAACTCAAAAAATCATGGACCGATTTTGATAAAATGTAGCATGTGCCTTCCTTTTGTAAGTGGCTTGGATAAGTTCGTTAGCCAGGAAAATCGGACGAGGTTTTCCAGGAAAATTTTGGGTTTTCTTTCGAAAAAAAATTTTATCTCAAAAAATAAGAAAGCTATCGTAACCAAATTTGGTACGTAAGTTTACGACACTAAAAGGAAACTATATACCAAAATCTATATTTCTATGTTAAAAGAAAAAAAAAGTTATAAACAAATATTTCGTGCCAGATCATTTCTATGAAAATTCACTACCATAACGCACTTGCTGCGTCCAGACTTTTTATATTTCAACAACACACCATTCTGGACTTGAAGGTTTGAAGGTTCAGAGGAGAAGGAAAAACATGTGCCGGCAAGGAATTCCACAACCTGGAAGTCCTCGGGACAAAAGAGCGGGCATAACAAGATGTTCTATGTCTAGTGAGCTAGACAGTAAAAGGGTGCATTCGCTCTGTTCCCCTGGTAGATCTGTTGGGGGCAGCAGGAGGAGGCACTATGGAAGAACGCTCCTCTGAGCAGTGCCCATGCAGATATCTATAAAATATATATATATATATATATATATATATATATATATATATATATATATATATATATATATATATATATATATAGAGAGAGAGAGAGAGAGAGAGAGAGAGAGGTCACCAACAGCACGACGGTGTAAGGTATGGCAACCTTTGGGTGAGGGTAGGGTCACCGATGAGACGTATAGCTCTCTTCTGAATGGAGTCCCGGATAGCGAGTGTAGAAGCGGCAGCGGCACCCCAGATGTGGGAGCAGTATTCGAGGTTTGGCCTTATTTATGAAGTATATAAGGTATAGAGATTAGCTGGTGAAAAGTATTTGCGAGCCCAGAAGACGAAACCTAATTTCTTAGCAGCCGCTTCTGCAATTGATGTAACATGTTGGTGCCAATTGAGATTTCGATCCACAGAAATGCCAACAAGTGAAAAGGACTCATTACTTTGAATAACTTGGTTGTTCATTGTGATGGGTCTAGGGCTGGTGTGTCACTTATGAGATAGAAAGCAAGATTTCTACTTCCCCAGTCTGATATTTTTTGGAGATCCACGGAGACAGAACCCCCCATGAGTCTGCAATCCTCATCTAATTGGGCTAAAGAGACAGGCTTAGAATATTGTATATTTGAGTGGAAGGTGCTGTCGTCCGCGTAACTGTGAACTGGGTTAGATGTGCTAGAGAGGAGGTCATTGATGGGGAGAAGAAACAAAGTAGGGGCTAAAGCTGAACCTTGAGGGACTACTGCATTGATTGGATACAGTTTAGAGGAATGGCCATCCACGACAACAGAAATGCTCCAGTTGGAGAGGAAATTTGCTGTCCAGGTACAGCGTTTTGCTGGTAGGCCATAGGCCGGAAGTTTATTAAGCAGCGCTGTGTGCCAGACCTGGTCGAATGCTTTGGATATGTCTAGAGCGACAATCTGAGATTCACCGTGTAGTTCCATAGACTTGTTCCAAGAATGGGTGACAAAGGAAAGGAGGTCGGCAGTTGATCTGCGCTGACAGAATCCATACTGCCTATCGTGGGTTAGACTGTGTTTTTCAACAAATTTTGGTAATTCGGTGTTTATATACTTTTCGATCACTTTAGTGACGACTGAAAGAAGAGAAATAGGCCTGCAGTTGCTAGGAAGCGCTTTCCTTTCTTGGGGACGGGTTGTACTCGCGCAGTTTTTCAGTTACTAGGAAATATGCCTCTATTGCAAGATGTTTGAAACAGACGAGTAAAGACAGGAACAAGTTCTGGTGCGCATTTTTTGAGAATAATTGCTGGGATCTCGTCAAGACCAGAGGCTTTCCTGGTATTAAAAGAAGAGAGCATATTTCGTACCTTTTTAGTTTTGAAAATGATATCCGTCATTTTATGCGCGACTTTAGAGTGTTGTCGGGTGAACATTTGGAGGTGGGTTGAAAGTAGAATTTATATATATATATATATATATATATATATATATATATATATATATATATATATATATATATATATATATATATAAACATATAAAAATTGAAACTGACCCCGGACATGGGTTCTAGGGGTCCTAGATCGCGCTCATTTGAAGAAATTTTTTCAAAATTCAAAAGTCGAGATCTCCTCATTAGTGAATTTTTTCTAAGAAAATTCACTAAAAACTTGGGACGGGATCATCACAGAAGCACAGAGAAGACAAGTAGCCACATATCTAGTTCAATTGATGTGCAGCTGCCTGGAAGATCGGAGAGTTCTGATTGGGAGCAATAATTTGGGCCTGGAAATGACTTGTGGTGTACCACAGGGATCGGTACTTCGCCCGACCTTGTGGAATATCTATTATGTGTGCTTAGAATGAACACATGTGAGGAGACAACTATGATCGGATACGCAGACGATCTGGTACTTGTGGCGTGCGGCTATAGCAGACAAGAGATTGAGGAACGAGTATCATGGACAATGGGAAGAATTGATATCTGGCTCAAGAAGACGAAACTGCAGCTATATCCAGGAAAGATTGAAGTCGTGGTACTCCTAGGTAGAAGAACCATAAAGCCCATTACAGCAAGTATTCATGGCCTCAAAATGATGGCTGTGAGGTGCCTGAGATATC
This sequence comes from Tillus elongatus, assembly GCA_964006375.1. Taxonomy (NCBI): domain Eukaryota; kingdom Metazoa; phylum Arthropoda; class Insecta; order Coleoptera; family Cleridae; genus Tillus; species Tillus elongatus. The sequence goes on from OZ023262.1 coordinate 39,513,244, forward strand.
TTTGGATAGCTACTGAGGCACAACATGAATATGGGAATACACATAAAGGACCTAGCACAGAAAGCAGATAGGATAGCATCGGCTTTGAACAGACATATGTCAAACGTAGGTGTACCGAGAGCGCGGCGTGGAAGACAGCTGTGCAGCGTAGTGAACTCCGTTGTCTTGTACGGAGCACCAGTGTGGAAAAGCTGGATGGAAATAGACAAATACAGAAGGATGATAGACAGCGTCCAAAGAAAGGCAAATCCGTATATCAAGCTCATACAGGACAGTTTCAACCAAAACCCCGGAACACACTGTCCTATACTGCAGCCGGTGGCAGGAAGTGAGACAGAAGGCGGAGGTCAAGATTGGAGAGAAGCTGACAGTGAACAATATTGTGAAACACATGCTGGAGTGTGAGACAAACCGGAAACTCGTAGAGGAGTGATCAACATGATCCTGAAGGCTAAAGAAAAGGATGATAAAGCAGGCGAAAAAAATCGATAAAGGAGTAATAAACTGTTGTAGTGTGTGGTGAAGTTATACTGAGAGGTAATTCCGCTGTTCATCTATGGCTGTGAGAGGAGGGGTTTTAGTGGGTAAGAGTCCGGCACACCCATGGTAGTCGACCACATATGTGCCTGCGCGTATTTTCCCGCTGCTGAAAGAAAAAAAAGTTGAATTTAAAGCAAAAACTGGGGCAAATAGATTAGCCTTTTCTCTTGGCAGCACCGCGAATACTCCCTCCTTTGAAGCCATGGGAGAAAAGGGACTGGTGGTGAAATTTCTACCCATAATTAGCACTATCCAACAATCCTCTTTCACCTCGGGGTTTAGGTAGGTTTACTCGCACTACGGGGGTGATGCTTTTTGGATTTTGTTAGGAGCGTTCGTACCGTCCGTTGTAGATTTTCTATGTCCGTTTTACTCCAGTTCACAATCCCAAAGGAATAGCTTAGCGCAGAACATGCATATGTATTAAGAGCTTAAATCAGGTTCTTGCTGCTGAGATGTGCTCGCACTACCTGCTTTACTCGCTTCCTAAACTGATTTGTCAGATCGGTCTTCATTACTGGGTGGTTTATTTTCTTCGCTTTCTGTATACCCAGGTAAATATCATCTACGTCCATTCAGGCAGTTCTGCATTTCACACACACCTGGTTGTATCTTCTTTCTTACTACACGTGAGGTGCGACATTCTCCAAGCCCTAACTGCAATATATCTGCAAACCCTTCCACGATTTTAAGGAGTTGTTCTAGGTGGTTCTTTGTGGAGGCCATTAGCTTAAGATCATCCGTATACCACCTGCTCCCTGTCATTGGTTTTTATACTGAAGCCATATCTGGTAAAGTTCAGACGGTTTAATAGCGAGGCAAAACCATAATAGACCTGGCGAGGCGCTCTGAAATATACTTACCTCTTTTGCTATCGTGCTGGCAGCGATTCGTTGCTTATTTTATGTGAAAAATTTTAGCAGAGTTCTCGTTAATTACTGGTTTTTGACAATATGTATTGAACTCCAGGGTTTAGATTTGGAGTTGAGTTAAGACTTCCATGCCTAATAAACTGATTTTACTAGTAGTAGAGTCTGGAGCAATATGTGTGACCATTACCAAACGAAGAGTAAAAGTTTTTAATTCGTGTATCCAAATTTGAGATAGTTGGTTTCAATTTGCTTTTAACCATTTGAAGCACGAATTTCAATGTTATTTCCAATTCTAATGACATTTGGTATATATCATCTTAATGTGTAGAAAAATGATGTAGTACACTTCTTTGTTGCAAAAAAACATTTATTTTAACTTTTGCAAGTGGTTTAGATATGAAACCACAATGTAAGTGAACACATACAAAATCGAAAGATTACATATATTTTATATTATTGATGATAAGTTAGAAAACAGTTTCCTTCTGCCAGTAAACACAACCCGACTTTACACTGTATGCAGCTCCATCTGGTTCGATGAGGTTTTTCGGCCGTACTACACTGAGCACAGCGTCTTGATGTTCCGTGCACAGGTAGATGTTTTGCTTGATCACGCCGTTGATCTATTGGTACATAAGGCTTGAATCTAGATACAACTTTTTTAGTAGAAGATGTCCTTCCACAAGAGCCTCTTGAAACGGAAGCCCCAATCAAACTCAGTATTACTTCACATCGGAAAATTTTGAGGCTCATAGCACTTTTGGTCCTCCGTTTGAATATTATATATGAGTTGACTACTGATGTATCGAGAAAATGCCAAAATAGACGGTGGTACCATTTTCGGGATTTCCGATCGATGGCGTAGTAAGATTTCATCATATCAGCTTTGTCAACTCCACCCATATACCTTCGGTAGTCTACAACTGCTTCAGGGCAATTGACTTCAGTCATACTTCCATCTTTCTCCCTTTTATTCACTTTTGTTTGATAAATAGGAGAATGTATAGTAGAGAGCATCTGAATAGTTCTTTTGTCCTTCCACTTGATACAAGGTACTTTGTCTCTATAAACTGCCCAATCAAAATCACCTCGATTCATTTCCTTGTCGCCTTTCAATCCAGTGGGAAGATTTTTTCTGTTGGCGCGTAAAGTTCCACACGCGTAGATTTTATTTTCTTGTAAAGAAAGTAAAAGGTCAGTTGTTGTGAAATAGTTATCAAAGTAAGCGTGGTGTCCTTTTCCTTTGAGACCCTTAGTCATGTCAAGCACTACCCGTTCACCTAAACCTTTCTCCGATTTATCTTGTTGCTTTCCTGTATATAATTCAAAATTACTTAGATAACCTTCTTTATCGGCGCACGCCCAGATTTTAAACCCCCTTTTTACAGGTTTCATTGGCATATATTGCTTGAAAGCTATTCGGCCTTTGAACTTCACCATGCTTTCATCAACTTCTTTTGATGGGCAATAATATTTCTGGAAGTTTTTCTTTAGGAATTCAATGTATGGTCTGATTTTAAACAATTGATCAAAACCGTGCTCCCCTTTTTTTGCCATTGTGGCATTGTCATTGCAATGGAGACTAGTTAGCAGGGAGCCAAAACGGTTTACGCCTATTTTTGATGCTATGAAATCATCACGTAGTTCTGGACGCGAAGACCAGTAATCGCGAAAGGAGGGAGACTTTTTTATACCCATGAGCAAATTTACCGCTATAAAAATTTTCATTTCCTCCTCAGTTGTCGGAATAAAGTTTATTTTTTCCTGGGTGGCATACAAGTTTTGTTGTTCTGTAACCAGACGAATAGCATCGCCAAAAATAAGCAAGAAGAAATCTATAGGTTTTGTGACATCAGGTGGTACTTCAGAGCTGGGACCAGTTAGTTGCTGAAAATGATTTAGATTCGGAGAAATTTCGTGTTTTCTCCAGTTCACAAAGTGGATAAGTGGTATATCATCTTCTAATTCGCCTGGGTCGTCATCTATGTCGCTCCCAATTGCCAAATCGTCGTCATTCAAAATAGTGTCCTGAGCAATCGCTTCGGTAGTTTCATTATTTTCAATGATGTCTTCAATCATTTCTTCCTCTTCTCCACCAGAAGGAATTTCATCAAGCAGAGCGTAAGCTTCATCCGAGGTTAGTTTTGATAAGTTTTGCCGACAATAGGCATGGATGCAAAATGATGATAATGTTTTGTATCCTCCTACTATGTCGAAAATCATAACTACTGGACAATTGATAGTCCCTTTATTAATCTTATTTTTAAAGGGGTAGACATTGATCCAATCCAATCCATAGCAGGTGGTAGTGGAATTTTCCTTTATGTAATAGTAAAGGATTTTTTCACGTCCGAGGAGGTACCACCCCATACATCAAGGGGCCGGTGAAGTCCCAACAGACGTTTCCGGTTCTGGTGTATGAGTCGGTTTCCCTTATAAGCAAAAATGATGATGGCTCCTCCTTGTATAAAATATTCCGGAGGCAAAATACCCCTCCATTCGGATCTCCGGGAGAGGGGTGTACAGGGGGCGCCAACATCAAGATTTAACATATCCTTTTCGAATATATGTGGCCTAAATTCTAACTTGAACTCCGTCCACCATTTCCTCCAGGCTAACAGGCCCCAACTCCTCTTCCTCACCGAAACCCAAATCAGTGCCAAAACAGCCACTAATCACCTTAATTTCCCGGGGTATGAGCTCCTTACTGCCTTTAGATTGCATGGAGGCGTGTGCGCATACGTCCGTAGCAATCTACCCTGCACCAGACTTCCCAATTTAGAAGCTGGAAGAAAAGACATACTATGGATAAAACTCTCTCTCAGGGCTGCAACTAAATTCATCTGTTGCATTTACCGGTCACCTTCTGACAACAACTTTGTCCAGCTCTTTGACTACCTTTCTGAAAAAACCGACTATCTGATTTCTGAATATCCTTCCTCCGAGGTCACTATTCTTGGCGACTTCAATGTCCATAATAAGGAATGGCTAGGATCTTCAAAAACCGATCCACAAGGGAGAGCAGCGGAGGCCTTTGCAGTCAGCAATTCTTTGGCCAATATGGTTCAGCAACCTACTTACTTTCCTCGTATCCCAACACACAGCTCAAATCCCTTGGATCTCCTTCTTACTACAAATCCTGAATGCTATAAGATATCAGTCACCGCCCCCCTTGGTCGCTCAGACCACGGCATGGTCACTGCTTCCTGTGCAATGCAGCCCGATGTCACACAGTCATCACACCCACGTATCGTTTGGCACTACAACTCCGCAAACTGGGACGAAATGCGGGATTACTTTTCCTCATTTCCATGGGCGTCTGTCTGCTTCTCTCATCCTGACCCCTCTGATATCTCACAAAACGTCACCGAAATTATCCAAGCTGGCATGGAATTATTTATTCCACGTACACAGAAAACCTCTTCAGCCACTCAAAAGCCCTGGTTCTCTAAATCCTGTGACAAGGCCAGACTTGAAAAGGTCAAAGCTCACAAAACGCTTCTACACAATCCCAGTCAAGAAAATCGTCAAGCATTCAACGACGCAAGAAACCGCTATGTCCGCATTCTTTCTGAGGCAAAAAACTCGTTTAATAACCACATCAAAAACAAAGTCCTCTCAAGCTCCAACGGCGGCAAACCCTTCTGGACTCTTGCTAAGTCTATTGGGAATAATTTCTGCAAGAGCACGTTCCCACCTCTTGTCTCAGGCGATGAAATTGTTTCTACCGCCCTGGGCAAGGCTGAACTTTTTGCTTCGTTGTTCGCCGGAAATTCTACTCTCAACCCATCTCCAAATGTTCAACCACCAACAGTCCCCAATGTCGCGCATAAAATGACTGATATCATTTTCAAAACTAAAAAGGTACGAAAGATGCTCTCTTCTCTTAATACCAAGAAAGCCTCTGGCCTTGACGAGATCCCAGCAATTGTTCTCAAAAAATGCGCACCAGAACTTGCTCCTGTCCTGACTCGTCTGTTTCAGATATCTTACAATAAAGGCATATTCCCTAGTAACTGGAAAACTGCTCGAGTACAACCCATCCCCAAGAAAGGATCCAAAGCGCTTCCTAGCAACTACAGGCCTATTTCTCTCCTTTCAGTCATCTCTAAAGTGATGGAAAAGTATATAAACACCGAACTACTAAAATTCCTTGAAAAACACAGTCTAATCCACGACAGGCAGTATGGATTCCGTCAGCGCAGATCGACTGCCGACCTCCTTTCCTTTGTCACCCATTCTTGGAACAAGTCTATGGAACAACACGGTGAATCCTAGATTGTTGCTCTAGACATATCCAAAGCATTCGACCAGGTCTGGCACGCAGCGCTGCTTAATAAACTTCCGGCCTATGGCCTACCACCAAAACTTTGTACCTGGACAGCAAATTTCCTCTCCAACAGGAGCATATCTGTTGTTGTGGATGGCCATTCCTCTAAACTGTATCCAATTAATGCAGGAGTCCCTCAAGGTTCAGCTTTAGCCCCTACTTTGTTTATTCTCCACATCAATGACCTCCTCTTTAGCACATCCAACCCAGTTCACAGTTACGCGGACGACAGCACCCTCCACTCAAATATACAATATTCTAAGCCTGTCTCTTTAGCCCAATTAGATGAGGATCGCAGACTCATGGAGGGTTCTGTCTCCGTAGACCTCCAAAAAATATTAGACTGGGGGAGTAGAAATCTTGTACAATTCAACCCCACCAAAACTAAGTCTTGCTTTCTTTCTCACAAGAGATACAGCAGCCCTAGACCCATCACAATGAACAACCAAGTTATTCAAAGTAATGAGTCCTTTTCTCTTGTTGGCATTTCTGTGGATCGAAATCTTAATTGGCACCAACATGTTACATCAATTGCAGAAGCGGCTGCTAAGAAATTGGGTTTCCTCTTCCGGGCTCGCAAATACTTTTCACCAACTAATCTCTATACCTTATACACTTCACAAATAAGGCCAAACCTCGAATATTGCTCCCACATCTGGGGTGCAGCTGCCGCTTCTACACTCGCTATCCTGGACTCCATTCAAAAGAGAGCTATACGTCTCATTGGTGATCCTACCCTCACCCAAAGGCTTCCATCCCTTGCCCACCGACGTTCCGTTGGTGACCTCTCTCTCTTTTATAGATATCTGCACGGGCACTGCTCAGAAGAGCTTTCCTCCATAATTCCCCCACCTGCTGCCCCCTGCAGATCTACCAGGGGAACAGAGCGAATGCACCCTTTTAATGTCCAAGTCACCAGACATAGAACATCTTGTTATGCCCGCTCTTTTGTCCCGAGGACTTCCAAGCTGTGGAATTCCTTGCCGGCACATGTTTTTCCTTCTCCTCCGAACCTCCAAACCTTCAAGTCCAGAATTAACAAGCTGCCTCTTTCCTCCTTGTCAACACCCACGGTACGATAGTATTTAGGCTGTAAGCCCTCGTGGTGTGTTGTTGACATAAAAAAAAAAAAAAAATCGATTTGTTTTTTCAACACTTGCGACAAATCAATTTGATTTTCCATCGTAACCTAAACAAATTTACTTTAGTGCATTGCACGCACACTGGTTTCGCCGCGAAACCATATCCGGTCAACAAAAACAAATTTACTTTACTGCAAGCACACTGGTTTCGCCGCAAAACCATATCCGATTGACAAAGTAAAAACAATAAACTATGTAAAACAAGTATTCCAACCTTTCTATTAGTGCATCAGTAACACAATCGTCCAAATAAACGGAGTAGGTAGTTATAACACGAAAAAACGAAATCATTCATAAAACGTGGTTTCTTTGACGAATTCCAACGAATACTAGCAATACAGTGTTTGCCAATTGCAAACTTGCGATGGATATCAATAGGTGGCGCACTAATACCCAAGTAGGAAGTGTGGTTTCACTGTAAAACCAGTCTACATATAGAAAAAAAATTAGGTCAGTGGTTTCTGTGTGAAACCACTTTGCTTTAAAGGGTTAAGTACTCTCTTACGCCGTGCATCCCGTATTGGTCAATTTACACCTTGTTAGCCTGTACTTCAGTATAAACATCTTATCAAGTACAAACTATAACGCCACATTTTCGACTAACCCTCGTATATTTCAAGTTCATTATTTTTCGATCGGTGTTCCTAAAATACATCACGTTTCTCCCTTAATTTACCCAAATTACAAAATGAAATGGCCAAATGTATGATTATAAAAGGCTATCTAGTTTATATAGTTCGGTAAGGTCAGGCCTCCACGGAATTATGAATATCCTAGAATCTCCCAGCATAACATTGCGTGAGTGAACGTCAAATACGTAACACAACATGCCTACACTACAAAAGGTAATATTTATGGTATTATTTATTGTTTACAAATGTATTGTTATTCAATAATGAGTTTAGATGCTTAACTTTAAAAAAAATTTAGTACCTTCAAAAAATATTGATTGAAAACGTAGCATGTAAGCTCAGATTCTGTTTGGTTTATGTTTTCTCTAATAGCCTGTATTGCTTTCATTAGTTTAAATGGCAGCAGATGTACTTTTAACGCCAGTAGTAAGTAATTACTATGTAAATGATGATGTCATATTCATTTTTGGTTATTAAATCTACATTTTAATTTTTCTCCTGTTATTTGAATGGCATTTGTTTTCAAGTTGTATTGTGTGTCAAACGTTCGGTAGTGTTTTCACGGAAATGAAAAAGGTCAGTTATTGTTTCATAATTTTCCTCTACATTTGCTATTAATGTGTTCATGCCAATTCAGTTCCTACTATTTTGTATTCTTTTCCTAATTTAGTTTTTTTATTATTTAAAAAGTATTTAAAAAAAGCAAAGTCTGATCTAACAATGCGGAAATGACTACGAAATTAGCTACTTAATATATATAACATGTACACCTAAAACAGTGTTTTATAAATATATGTGCCCTTGATTATGGCTGTGTCTTTACATAAATAAATACATTTGTTATGCTATTATATGCAAAACATGTGTATCTTCATGTAACGGGCGATCATAAACTTTGCGCGTCCCATCTGCAATAAATTATAAAAAGTATTTACATTTTATGTGCAGATGATAAAGCGATGTCATTCACGTTGTATAATGTTTAACATGCTAATAGAAAAGTCGTTCAACTATTGTAAGGTTAGAAGACATAAATAAGTATATAATGTTACTACCACTTACTACTACTACTCCCAGTCACGCCATTATGTTAAGTCGCCCCGGACAAAAAGACAAGTATATATATATATATATATATATATATATATATATATATATATATATATATATATATATATATATATATATATATATATATATATATACACTGCGTGGTCCTCCGGGAGGTCCCACGATCGATTGCGGGAAAACTATCAATAGGAAAAACCTGAAAATTGGATATTACACTAAAGTCGTTGGGGGTCACATGTTAAAAATATTTTCAAGGTGGCGGCACTTCCGGTTATACCGGAAGTAGATGTCGATTCGCTTATTTTAAATGGAACACTCTGTATTTTTTTCATTGATTGTTGTTGCCCTTAAGGGCAACAACAATCAAGGAATTAAAGAGGTCTTCTATCGAAGAGCTTGCCCATTTGTATAGAAAATTGAAACTCTGTATTTTATTGCAGTTTCGGATTCTACAATAGGTTCTGAGCACTTTTTGTAAATAATGTTCTATACCTATCATCAACCGTGCAGAAGATATTTAGATTTTAAGATAAAATTTGACATTTACGGCCAGTCATAAAGATACCGATATTTTTATTATAAGAACATATTTCGTTACGACTTTTAGAATTTTGTCTTAAAAGATATTTCACTTCATCTATTTCCACATCGTGACTAACGATAGAGTATACAGAGTGTCCAAAAAAGTTCTTGAAGTTTGCAATGAGAAATTGCAAAAATCTCGCGATTTTCAAATTGGAACCCCCTTTTTTTGTAACACGCTCATGTTAAGCTCAAAAAATCACTGATACTTTGTATGTAATTAGCTATACCTAAATCAAACGGTTTTCATTTTATTTTGAAAAAACTCATTTCAAAGCCTGATATTTTGATAAATTTCCTACCATAAGCAGCCATGGAAAATAGATTGCCGAGTGTGTTTCTATGGAAACTTTGACAGTTTGTTGATTAACTAGCTAATAATGGCATGGTTAAATTACACACACGAAGATTATTTAAATTTATTTGCTATTTATGGAGAATGTAATAAAGTAATTTCGCGAACGTGTGATATATTTGCTGATAGATATCCAGATAAACAGAAACCGTCACGTAAAACCGTCAAACGAATAGTAGACAATTTCAAAAACTGCAGATCTGTCAAGAAAAAGGTGCAGAGGGCTAAACCCATTGTTGACAACTAACAAATTGAGACAGCAATTTTGGGATATTTTGCCGCATAACCTACAAAGTCAACGAGGCAAGTAGCATTGGAGTCAGGATTGGCCAAAACCTCCGTTCTGCGAATTTTACGAAAACATAAGTTCCATCCTTATGCTTGTTCAGTTGTGCAACATTTAAAGGAAACTGATTTTTCAAGAAGGGTGGAGTTCTGTGTATTTATTTTAATGCGATTCCAAGAAAACGAGCTGTTTTCAGATAACGTCATATGGACGGATGAAGCAAAATTTTCAATAAATGGACTTTTCAATCGTCGTAATTCTCACTATTGGAGTGACACCAATAATCATCCTTCTAGGGAAGGGCATTTTCAGGAAAGCTGGCAGTTTAATGTTTATTGTGCTATAAGGAATGACGGCGTTGTTGCCCTAGAAATATACGACGATAATTTGAATGATGAGAATTAATCCGAAATTCATAAAATACTTTGTGTAAACTCTATTTATTTACTTGTAGGTGAGGTTATTTGAAAATTTTCCAAAGTTTGGAAGTAAGTTATTTGGACAACCTTTCATTGAATGAATATAGGCAAATATTTTACCAACATGATGGGGCCCCTCCTCATAATGGTCACCTGGTTAACAATCTTTTACAATCTATATTTGCTGACCAATGGATTGCCAACAATGGGCCACACCTTTGACCGCCTCGATCGCCTGACTTCTCTGTTCTCGATTTTTTTATATGGGGTACTTTAAAAAATAAAACACTGCAGTTTCTACTAAAGAAGATTGCATGCAGCGGGTTCGAGAACCATTTCGTGAATTGGATCCGGATTGAATAAGAAGACATGAGGGATTGACACGTAGGTGTGAAAAATGTCTTGACGCCAGAGGTCGTCAATTTGAACACTTAGGACGTTACTTTTTTGTTTCATTTTATTCAGTCCATGTTGTGTGTGAATTGTTTTTTTTTTTAATTTCCTATTATCTGTTTGATGGTTTTATATAAGGTTATATGGCAAGATACCTAAAAATTGCTGTCTCGATTTGTTTGTTGTCATCAACGGGTTTAGCGCACTGCACCTTTTTCTTGACAGATCCGCAGTTTTTCAAATTGTCTACTATTCGTTTGACGGTTTCTGTTTATCTGGATATCTATCAGCAAATGTATCACACGTTCGCGAAATTACTTTATTACATTGTCCATGTATAGTAAATAAAATTTAAATAATCTTCGTGTGTGTAATTTAACCATGCCATTATTAGCTAGTTAATCAACAAACTGTCAAAGTTTCCATAGAAACACACTCGGCAATTTATTTTCTATGGCTAACGCTTATGGTAGGAAATGTATCAAAATATCAGGCTTTGAAATGAGTTTTTTCAAAATAGAATGAAAACTGTTTGATTTAGGTATAGGTAATTACATACAAAGTATCAGTGATTTTTTTTTAGCTTAACACGATAGTGTTTATAATAAAAGGGGGTTCCAATTTGAAAATCGCGAGATTTTTTCAATTTCTCATTGCAAACTTCAAGAATTTTTTTTGACACTCTCTATACTCTATGCCCTTAAGGGAAACAACAATCAATGAAAAAAATACAGAGTGTTCCATTTAAAATAAGCGAATCGACATCTACTTCCGGTATAACTGGAAGTGCCGCCATCTTGAAAATATTTTTAACATGTGGCCCCCAACGACCTTAGTGTAATATCCAATTTTCAGTTTTTTTCTATTGGTAGTTTTCCCGCAATATATCGTGGGACCTCCCGGAGGACCGCCTGTATAGTGTCCCACGGTCACCGTTGGTTAGAAGTATTTAGAGAACCGCAGAAGCTAACAAATCAAAATTTGGTAAGGAGCCTTTAGAGCCTACTATCTATTGATTTAAAATAATTTCAGAATGGCGGTAGTACCGGAAATTGTTAACACCTTAGTCATTTTAAATAGAATGACCATGTTTTTTATTTTTTTATGATTCTATGTTGAATTTTAGATTGACTTTATGTGACATATCACTAACCTAACGTCAACTTTCGGAGATAAAAACCGTTTTATGTCAAAACTGACAAAATACTCAGTGCTAACAACATTTTGTAAGAGTGGAACTAACAAAGATAGAACAAAGACATTTTGGCAGCAGGCAGTCAAAACATTTCAGTTCATTTTTATTTAATTCAATTTTGAAAATCGTTCACCGGGCGGTCTGGAAAAAAAAATGGTAAAGGTTTACTTTCGGGGCGCGTGTTTATGAAATTTTGTATATAGACGTGTAGATGTGTTTTAGGGTGTAGATAACGAAAATCAAAATAAAAATGAGGACAGAAGCCAACTTTTGGAGTTATTTGGAAAAATGTAGGTTATACTCACTTTTGCGGCATGTTTTTGTCATATTTTACACATTTTCGGGGTCGCTCGTTTTATATCAAGCTAATGAAGGGTGTATTCCACTATTCTAATTCTTTTTCACATAGTGCACCCTCTTCACTGTTCTAGAGTTTTTCTACTGATAACTTTCCAGAAACTTGAGTAAGCAAGGTTAACATTTGTTTTATTTTAATTAATACACGCATGAATGGTTTGTATGTGTAGAGTTTTTTATCCTAAACACAGTCTAACCAATAACAGCATTGAGCAAACTTTACAGTATACTTTTAACATCATAACTAATTAAATTTTTGATTGAAGTACTAAAGAATTTTCGCTTGGCTCTTGGTGAAACATCTTGCTTAAGTAAAAATAACAAAAACACTTGGTAAAAATTTATAGGGAATAGTTTATTAAGCCAGACACAATAGCCAAAATTGCCAACAGTTGAATAGTCGTGTCAAGGTATGCGTCACCAGGCCCAATGTGTTTCTACTGGAATTTAACTGTTCCAGCTTTGGCAAAGCGGAATGACAGACAAACGTCACAAAACAATGCTTGAAGTCAACAGTGCGTTCATCAGTCTACAACTGCTGAAATGTATCGATGGTCAGCAGATGAGCGCTTTAACTCAGCTGTTGGCGCCTGGTGAACTCAGTTACTGTTTCGGGTTCAGGACCATTCTGTTTATATCTACTGCTCATCGAGAATGGCCGTCAGAACAAAACACTGTCTTGAGCTTAATGAATTTTCTCCTGTGAATTATTACAATGTTTTTGTTATTTTTAACTGAAGTGATACAGTATAATGTACATTAATATGATCTCTTTTGTCGCAGGTATGGTGGAAAGGAGTTCGAAGCTCCAAATTCCGTCATGTCTACGGGGAGCCTGCGAAGAGGGACAAGTGCTATGACAACATCAAGATTACCAAGAACGCACACGACAGCCAGTTTTCCGCTGTTAATCCGAAGTTTCTTGCCGTAGTCACTGAGGTCGCTGGAGGAGGCGCTTTCGTCGTTATACCGCTGGATAATGTAAGTGCTGTTTTATACCTACTTTTAGCAAATACTTTAGAAACAGTGGTTACCAAACTTTTTCGAGTCGCGGCGACTTTTTTGAATTAAGATTTTCGCATCGTGCTCTACCCTAAGTAAAAGTACTGCTAATCATAAGTAAGAGATAACAATAAATGAAAGTCAGTTTTAGTGATCTGCGACCAATTGGCATTCTGCGCGTCTTATCTAAGATCTTAGAAAAGGTTATGTTTAAACAGATGAAAACTATTTGGATCTCAATAGTCTAATACCTATTAATCAATCCGGTTTTAAGCCTGGACATGGCTGCTCTACGACTTTGTTCAAGGTGCTGGACGACATACTGATTGCTGATGATAACAATAAGCTAACACTCATGGTGGCGATTGATTTTTCCAAGGCATTCGATAGGGTTAATCATCGGCTTCTTGTGACTTTATTGAGGCACTCTGGATTTGGGGTCGCCGCTGCTTCAATGTTAGATAATTACTCATCTGAAAGCATGCAGCGAGTAAGGCTGGGTGATCAGATTTCCTTCCTGTCACATCTGGTGTTCCTCAGGGCTCTATACTAGGGCCTCTGTTATTCAGCATATATACATCAAAGCTACCCACCTATCTTCGTGATTGTCAGTATCACTTTTACGCAGATGATACACTAATATATTATTCGTTTGAGCCTTCAGAAATTTCGGAATCCTGTGATGTCATTGACGGTGACTTAAGCAGATTAAATGACTTTTCAAGCCAATACAGTCTTACTGTAAATCCCTCTAAACCAAGTCAATTCTTTTCAGACGCAAAGCTACAGTTAAGCATCATAAACCTTTGGCGAAGCTTGGAATCCGTGGCGTAGAATTGGAACTGGAAGAATGTGTTGACATGTTAGGGATAAGAACAGATAATGAACTAAGATGCTGTTAGACTGACTTTGTGCTAGACACTAGTCTTATCTCACTTAAATTATGGAGATGTGGTGTACGATGCATGCTTAAGAGTGGTAGATTCAACTAGGCTGCAGCGCGTTCACAATTCCTGTGTGAGGCTGGTGTGTGGATTGCGCAAGTTTCAGCATATCTCTAGTAGCTTTAAAGACTTGAACATTTTGTCACTCCAAAAGCGAAGAAATCTTCATTGTATGTGTCTTTATTACAAGGTAATACAAGATCGGACCCCCCCCCCCATATCTTTATAATAAAATTAAATTTAGAACTGACATCCACAGTCTCAACATCCGAAGTAGGGGAACGTTGACAATTCCACAGCATAAAACCGAGGTGTTCAAAAGATCTTCTTCTTATAATGTAGCGAATCTTTATAACAAGGTTCCCGATTGTTATAAGTCACTATCAGTTGTTGCTTTTAAACGAAGGTTGAAGGGGTTGCTTCTGGAGGGAAGCTTATAATTTTCTGTGGCTGCGGAGTTTGTTTGTCGCCTGGATGTCTGCTGTTTTGTAGTATAGACATAATATGTGTGCACCCACGTAATTCTACCAATATTTATTTTTTATTTTTCTTGTTTTTTTTTTCTCTATTTTTATTTGTACTTTTTCCTGCTAATTATAGTTACAAACATGTATTTTTTCTTATTTGATAATATTAGTTAGGTTATTTCTTCTTTTTTGTCACTTTTTTGTTGTTTTTTGTTTGTTTATTTCATGAGTTTGTAAATAGTCATTCCCACCGTTTAATTGTGTTATATTAAGGATCGGTTGAGTGGAAGAACAGAAATATTTCTGAACTTTTCCGTTTGACATGTAGCTTAATTGTCAATAAAAGCATTTTTATTATTATTATTATTATCTACCTGTATTATTTAACGAATTCGTTCATTTATTTGTTATTCTTTTTTTAACATTAAATTTGCTATTCCGTTCATTGACATTAAATTAATAATTAATGGGATGGAGGAGCCTGCAAATCACTGCACATTTCCTCAGATCATGGAATCAAACTGGAAATAGCCACTATTATTTCCTTTCCCATGTTGTTTTGTGCTTGATCTCGATACTTTGCCTTTCTATCACAGAGACCTCCGAAAACTATACCGACAAGATTTAAAAGTCAACTGATTTATACTTTGAAAAAAATCATACTATACAGAATACCCGTCAGATTTTTAGAGTGCCCTGTATACTATGCACACTACAAGAGCGAAGACCAAACGTTATCTAAAATATCTTGGCAAATGTATCTCGTTTAGGTATCTCGATATCGATACGAAGATACCACTATCTGTAAAAAGTTATTATTCATTATGTTACAAAATGCAGCAGGTGGTCTGCACAATTTTTCAAGTTGTTAGTTGATAAATGTTTAGCCTAAAAGAAACAATTTTGGGAAATGATTAAAGCAAATAAATGAGCACAATTCAAAATGAGCACAATTCAAAATGAGCACAATTTAATCATAACAAGAAACTAGCTTTAAATTACTACATGTCTGGAAGTCAAAAGGATGTTTGCAATTATAGGCCGCTATCTTTGATTAACGTCTTTGCAAAGGTTTTTGAGCATATCCTGAAAAGGAGAACAACTGATTATCTAAAAAAAATATAACATTCTGTCTGATAACAGTTTGGTTTCCGAGAGTCTAGGTCGGCAGAAGATGCGGTGATTCAATTGGTGTCAAACGCTGATGAAAGTTTAGGGTAATGGACTTTAGTCTATGTGTGTGCTTTTTCACCTGGATAAAGCCTTTGACACGGTAAACCATGAAAAGTTACTATCACTACTGAGTGACATAGGTTTCAGAGGAACGCTGTATGATCTAATAAAGAATTAACTATCCAACAGACAGAAGACGGTTAGAGTAGGCCGTGTTGTTAACGCGCCCCTGCGATCCCTCTGTGGAGTACCACAGGGTACGGTACTGGGTCCCATACTATTTTACTAATCAACTAATTTGATGATTGAAATTAATTGATTAGTCGCCTTTTCGAATAGCTGGGGATAATGTCTTATAAAATATGTCACGTAGGGGCATTCCAAACGGTAGATGTCCTAGGGAAGAGCAAGGATTCGTAGCGAACTGTTCGGCAGGCAACTTGACACTATTACACTAACAAGCACCAGACTTTTACGGTCGTCGTTGTTGGGATTGCTGAATTGCTTCTGCTGGGCTCTTCTGCCATGGTTCAATTTAGGTAGATTTACTGAAAAAGCCAGCTGCTGTGGTTGGCGAAATGTCTAGCAACCCTCCAAGTGAATTTCACCATGACAGAATAACCCCGAAGCCATTCAACAGTCCAAATACTTACTTTCACACTGCTGGGACAAAAAATCATGGTTGTGTCATCGCCTTTCGTTAAGTAGTTCTAGAAAAATAGCGCTGCAAATTGAATCATAACTTCCACATAGCTAATCCACTAATCTACTCTCCCCAGAAAGACATTTCGTGAAACGAATTTAGGGTTCATGACTCCACTACAAAGAAAATATTCATATTCCCGTACTCATAAACTTCTGAAACGTTCTATTACTCGAGTTTTAACAAGAAAGCGTTCCTTTGTCGGGTGCTAATTGGATACCAAATTTGAAGATATCTCAATTCGTTCGCAAGTTATTACGCGTAGTAACTGACAGCCGTACAGGCCGACAGACAAAAAATATTTGTTCCAGAATTGAGCTTTCCATATGTTTCGAGACTTTTTACGCCCTTTTAGCAAAAAAAAGTCGAAATTTCTATCACCGATATTCCACCCCCACACATTTAACCCATACTCTCCACGCATCCCAACACACAGTTCAAATCCCTTGGATCTCCTTCTTACTACAAATCCTGACTGCTATAAGATATCAGTCACCGCCCCCCTGGGTCGCTCAGACCACAGCATGATCACTGCTTCCTGCGCAATGCAACCCGAGGTCACACAGTCATCGTACCCACGTATCGTTTGGCACTACAACTCCGCGAACTGGTACGAAATGCGGGATTACTTTTCCTTATTTCCATAGGCGTCTGTCTCCTTCTCTCATCATGACCCCTCTGATATCTCACAAAACGTCACCGAAATTATCCAAGCTGGCATGGAATTATTTATTCCACGTACACAGAAAACCTCTGCAGCTCCTCAAAAGCCCTGGTTCTCAAAATCCTGTAACAAGGCCAGACTTGAAAAGGTCAACGCTCACAAAAAGCTTCTATACAATCCCAGTCAAGAAAACCGTCAAGCATTTAACGACGCAAGAAACCGCTAGGTCCGCATTCTTTCTGGGGCAAAAAACTCGTTTAATAACCACATCAAAAACAAAGTCCTCTTAAGCTCCAGCGGCAGCAAACCCTTCTGGACTCTTGCTAAATCTATTGGGAATAATTTCTGCAAGAGCACGTTCCCACCTCTTGTCTCAGGGGATGAAGTTGTTTCTACCGCCCTGGGCAAGGCTGAACTTTTTGCCTCGTTGTTCGCCGGCAATTCTACTCTCAACCCACCTCCAAATGTTGAACCACCAACAGTCCCCAATGTCGCGCATAAAATGACCGATATCACTTTCAAAACCAAAAAGGTACGAAAGATGCCCTCTTCTCTTAATACCGAGAAAGCCTCTAGCCTTGACGAGATCCCAGCAATTGTTCTCATAAAATGGACACTAGAACTTGCTCCTGTCCTGACTCGTTTGTCTGACATCTTACAATAGAGGCATCTTCCCTAGTAACTGGAAAACTGCTCGAGTACAACCCGTCCCAAAGAAAGGATACAAAGCGCTTCCTGGCAACTACAGGCCTATTTCTCCCCTTTCAGTCGTCTCTAAAGTGATGGAAAAGTATATGAACACCGAATTACTAAAATTTCTGGAAAACCAGTCTCATCCACGACAGGCAATATGGATTCCGTCAGCGCAGATCAACTGCCGACCTCCTTTCCTTTGTCACCCATTCTTGGAACAAGGCTATGGAACTACACGGTGAATGCCATATTCTTGCTTTAGACATATCCAAAGCATTCGACCAGGTCTGGCACGCAGCGCTGCTTAATAAACTACCGGACTATGGCCTACCACCAAAACTCTGTACGTGGACAGCCAATTTCCTCTCCAACCGGAGCATTTCTGTTGTCGTGGATGGCCATTCCTCTAAACTGTATCCAATTAATGCAGGAGTTCCCCAAGGTTCAGCTTTATCCTCTACTTTGTTTCTTCTCTACATCAATGACCTCCTCTCTAGCACATCCAATCCAGTTCACAGTTACGCGGATGA
The DNA here is from genome assembly GCA_964006375.1 of Tillus elongatus. NCBI lineage: Eukaryota > Metazoa > Arthropoda > Insecta > Coleoptera > Cleridae > Tillus > Tillus elongatus. The sequence goes on from OZ023262.1 coordinate 39,531,594, forward strand.
CAGCACCCTCCACTCAAATATACAATATTCTAAGCCTGTCTCTTCTTTAGTCCAATTAGATGAGGATCGCAAACTCATGGAGGGTTCTGTCTCCGTGGATCTTCAAAAAATATTAGACCGGGGAAGTAGAAATCTTGTACAATTCAACCCCACCAAATCACAGTCTTGCTTTATTTCTCATGAGAGATACATCAGTCCTAGACCTATCACAATAAGCAACAAAGTTATTCAAAGTAATGAGTCCTTTTCACTTGTTGGCATTTCTGTGGATCGAAATCTCAATTGGCACCAACATGTCACATCAATTGCAGAAGCGGCTGCTAAGAAATAAGGTTTCCTCTTCCGGGCTCGCAAATACTTTTCACCAGCTAATCTTTATACCTTATATACTTCCCAAATAAGACCAAACCTCGAATACTGCTCCCACATCTGGGGTGCTGCTGCCGCTTCTACACTCGCAATCCTGGACTCCATTCAGAAGAGAGCTATACGTCTCAGCGGTGACCCTAACGTAACCCAAAGGCTGCCATCCCTTGCCCACCGACGTGCCGTTGGTGATCCCCCCCCCCTATCTCTCTCTCTCTCTTTTATAGATATCTGCACGGGCACTGCTCAGAGGAGCTTTCTTCCATAGTTCCTCCACCTGCTTCCCCCAACAGATCTACCAGGGGAACAGAGCGAATGCACCCTTTTACTGTCCAGGTCACCAGACATAGAACATCTTGTTATGCCCGCTCTTTTGTCCCGAGGACTTCCAAGTTGTGGAATTCCTTGCCGGCACATGTTTTTCCTTCTCTCCCTAACCTCCAAACCTTCAAGACCAGAATTAACAAGTTGCCTCTTTCCTCCTTGTCGACACCCACGGTACGATAGTATTTAGGCTGTAAGCCCTCGTGGTGTGTTGTTGAAATTAAATTTATATATATATATATATATATATATATATATATATATATATATATATATATATATATATATATATATATATATATATATATATATATAGATGTTTGATGAAATTGAAAGTCTTCTAATAAACAAGGCCTAAAACGTTACTCGAGTTTTAACGAAAAAATGTCAATTTTCAGCAAATCACCCCTTGGCGTGATTTTACCCAAAAACAATTCGAACCGTTAGTTTGTCAGGTGCTCACTGTGTGATATCGTTCGAAAGTTATTGCCCCCACTACTAGACAGAGATACAGACCGACAGACAACAAATTTCGTTCTAGAATCAAGTTCTTTGTACGTTTTAAGAATTGTTACCCCGTTTTAGCAAAAATAAAATTGAAATTTCTGTCACCGATATTCCACCTCCACAAATCAATCCCTAATTTAATTTCAGCACAGAATACCAGATGTTTTATGAAATTAAAAGTTTTCTAATAAACAAACCCTAAAACGTTATATTACTCGGGTTTTAACCAAAAAAATGTCAACTGTCACCAAATCACCCCCCATTCATCCCCTACCCTCTGGAGCGATTTTACCAGAAAACAATCCGAACCGTTAGTTTGTCGGGTGCTAAGTGTGTACCAAATTTGAAGATGATATCTCAATTCGTTCTAAAGTTATCGTGGCTACAAACAGAGACATACAGACAAAAAAAATTCGTTCCCAACTCATGTTTTCTATATGTTTTGACCCTTTTTACGACGTTTAAGCGAAAAAAAAAGAATTTTTTGTCGCCGATGCCATACTTTCCACACGATGTGACGATGTGGAAGTAAAAATTAAGATGATAATTAGTTACAAAAATAACTGTTTGTTAATCCTAGCCGAAATAATTCGTATACTATCATGAAAGTAAAAAAAAACCGGTTCACTTAAATGAGAGAAAGAGAACGATGAGAACAATTCAATTATTTCGTGTAATGCTGTTCAAGTTTGTAGACTTCCATTGTATGTAAATTTCCACTTAAAATTCACACTGAATTCGTATGATTCGTCCTATAATTATTTATGTAATTGCATGGTTTGTGTCCTAGTCTTGGTGAAAGAAAAATAAACCAATTTCAATAAAACCGGCAAGTCATCGTATTCGCACAATCATCGCGAAAGTTATATACATATTAATAAATACAGGTGGCCACATGAAAACGAAACATACCCGTTTTAGGGCAGTTACCGTGATTTTGTTGAATATTGCTTAAAGAAATAAATTTTGCTTTCAAGGGGGGAAGACTTTTAGGCTTATTTTCAACATCGCAGCACCAACCCTTAAGCGGTGATGCGATCCGCCCTTAAAATCTTATATGACATGGAGGGTCAAATACCATATCATTTTAGAGCTGGTGTAAATATCTTTTCAACGGTGACTTATTTATTAAATTTAAAGCAGTGGGTTCTGAGAAATTGACTTTTGAAGATAAGAAAGGGTTTTCTTCAATTTGCTATAAATATCTTCGCGTTTTGTTGATCGTTTTATCTGATAATCACTTACTGGAAAGTAGGAGTGAATAAATTTTTTAATTGTTACTGTTGTAAGTACACTTGGAGAACCCAAATCACCACAACACATATTTCAGAGACCTTACGATCGTTTCGTTGACCATGTCAACATTTTCGGACGAAGAAAAATTCTAAAAATAAACTACTAGCTACCGTGTATTTATATCGCGTCAAGGTAAACGAACTAGTTCGAAGTAAAATTTTTGTCGAAGAGCCATCGTTTGTTTATTGTGTAGTGAAACTACGAGGTCGAAGACCTGCTTTAATCTTCTGGTCGACAAATTTATGAGCCCTTATCTACTATAAGGATAATAGGCTTAAAAAGGAACGGTACCGAGTTATTTAAGGAATCTGCACGTTCCCTTTCGATCTAGAAATTTACTATGTGGCTATTGGAGCAAGCCGACAACCACATCTGGCGAGATAAACACAATAACCCCCGCTCATCTTTTTTATGTAGAAAACTAAACCTGGGTGTTTGGCTCACATTGTTAACTCTAACAAAGGATAAATAATTCAACTAAAATACTACATGAAAAATATATTTATATTAATATTAATTCTTCGTAATCAGTATTTATATTGACTTCATAGATACACAGAAAACGAAAGGGTCTTTAAGTCGAGACAAGCGTAGAGATTAGTATATGTATAGACCGGCCGAGTTATTGACAGTAATTTATTATTCTACCAGACAAATTAGGAGAGTTTAAGTGGTCAAATGCAAAGTGAAAATAAAGGGCTTGAAATTAAAGGTGCCGCACGATTCAATGAAGTTTTGTTCTTAATAGACTTTGATATAAAAATACTTTCTAATGAATCAAGCATAGTTTGAAGTCTAACATTTTTGACAAGTTTCAAATTTTCTTTGTCAATGTGGTGATTACTATCCCATATATGTTGTGGCACACACGATTTGTCCACCGTACCATATCGTAAATGTGCGAGATGTTCACGAAATCTGGTGGCTATGTTTCTCCTAGTTTGACCCAAGTATTGAAGATTGCAATCTTTGCAACTAATCTCATAAATACCGGTCATTTCAGTGACATTGTCTTTATCTTTCGTATTACCCAACAAATTTTTAAAATTACTTTTCGTCGAAAAAGTCAAATGTAAATCGGCTTTCTTAAAAATACTTTCCAAATTCTTTGTGATTCGTGGTTCATAAGGTAAACACACAATTTTTTTCTCTATTTTATCTTTCTTAAATGTCGTACATTCAGATATCATTTTCTTTGTTCTATTAAACCATCCGAGTAACCGTTATATCTCGCCACATTTTTTATGTATTTTAATTCTATATTAAATCTATTTTACTTAACGGAAATTTAATCAATCTGTTTACTAGGAAATATAAACTAGCCGTTTTTTGTGCAAACGTATGATGTGAGTCGTTAGGAATATCACTAATAGTAGCCGTTTCCTTCCTGTAGACATCGAATTCAAGCGAGCCATTATTTTTATTTTTAATAACTAGTATATCTAGGAACTAAAGTTTATTGTTGATTTCTATTTCGTGGGTAAATTTTATTGAATCAAATTGACTATTTAATTTTTCAGTAAATTCTTCAACCTTTGTGTCAAACACTGCAAAAATATTGTCGACCAAACGAAACCAAACTCTAGGAGAATACCCATATTTATTTTTTTAAATCCGTCTCAAATATACTCATAAACAAGTCTGCAATAAAATGAGATAATGGATTGCCCATTGCTGTGCCTTCAGTTCGTTCAAAAAACTCATTGTTAAATTGAAAAATATTTTGTTTTATACAAAAGCTAGTTAGAGTTAAATATTCTTTGCAGACGTCTTCACTTATGTTGTTCAATTTTAACAATTGTTCCAAACACTCCAACGTTTGTTTTGTGGGTACACTAGGAAATAATGACGCCACGTCGAATGACACCAAAATCTCACCTCCCAATAATTTAACATCTTTAATTTTATCAATAAAATCAAGAGAATTTAGCACCGAACAACTTTTCTGTTTAATAGGTAGGCTTTTTAACTCGTTTGACAACCACTTTGCCAAATTATATGTTGGAGAATCTATATCCGAAATAATAGGCCTCATTAATTTTCCCGGTTTATGAATTTTCGGGAGACAATGTTTTTTGGGACTTTAGGATTAGAAACTTGTAAACGTCTTGGTTTGTTGGAGGCAGAATCTTGCAGAACAGCCACTCTCTTTAATCACGAGCCGCCACTGTCACCATAGTACAACAAAAGCTACATAACAACACAGTGCAAATGAAAAGTGTAGATAAACCTGCAGTATGATTAAAATATATAAAACTAAAAAACACAAAAGAACAACAGGTGGCTGTCAACAGTCGAGCGCTTCATGAAGCACACGGTCATTGAGGTACTCCGCCACAGTACAGTAAGCCTTGCCAATTAGCAACTTCATCAAGGTAGTTTTCAAAGAATTTAGGCGCATTTTTTTACGCTTCTCGTAGCTTGTTAAAGACGATAATCGAAAAAAAACACCTAAGAATGCAAACAACATATTTCACCCACCTGCCCTTCCATTACTGTATTGAGGTTCTTTCAAGTCATTTTATTTAAGATAAAACAGATAATTTAAAATAGAATATATAAGAAAATCACACAACTATTATGTACCTAGTTATTTACGGCACAACCATTTAACCATTGCAAATTGCAGTCAGAGAGACAGATCCATTACCTTCTTCTTCCTCTATACTTTTTTCTTAATTTTTTAGAATCAAACATAATTTCTATATCGGCTATATCTGTCCATAATTTAACCGTACATATTTTCTTCCGAAACATTACTGCACGATTATATTCAATGTTTTAAATCCCCAATAATATTCACCATTGAAACGTTCCATGATTATGTCACATTGTCACATTGAAACGAACATTTCAGAAACATTACATAGGAGTTGAAATTAAATGTTTCAAAGTGGATAATTATTGCCAATTTTGAAATGTTCCGTGCATGTGTCTTGTTTAGCGGGTAAGCTCAGCTCACCTGGGTTCATCTATCCTATTTCCTCCAAACACTCTTTCACAATTAATTTTCTCTTCGTGATATAACACTTCTATATAGGCTTTCCAGTGCTTAACAATGTCTTCCTTTTCTAATAATAAATTTTCATCGTTGTCGTTTATGACTTTGCTTTTTATCCCTTGTTTAGACTGTGGTCCTTTTACCTGTTGGTAAGCTGGTAAGCTATTTCCGACCGTCCGTTCATGTAATTTTCGATTTCGCCACTATTTTTTTATATCCGTACTTTTTTGCTTTTATACATTTTTTTTTCAAATTTTTAAATTGTTTACATCTACTGTATACCTCTTCATTCTTACTTTTTTTCTGCCTGTTATGCTATTCTATTAATTTTTGTATTTCTGATGTCATCCAGGGTTTCATTGGTTATAGTTTTTTCTCCTTTTTTTTCCTTAGGGCTCGTCCGCGTCTTAGCCGCCCCGACATCACCGCAGCCTTTGGCTTATTGTGCATGCACTTTGTCTTTCATACTCCACCCAATTCAAAATCACTGTGCCTTGAACTAGTCTGCACAGCAATTGGTAGGGTGAAGTTTTATATTGCTCCATCTCCAGTCTAGGCTGTCCGTAGATCAGTTGTCTTTTGGGGTCCAGAGCTTTACACTCGCACAAGATGTCCTGGGCTGATTCCACCCCCTCTCCGCAGAGTCTGCATGCGAGGTCCCCCTCGAACCGCCCACATTTTATGCAGGTGTTTCTTGATAGCCATGTGCCCCGTCGAGAGTCCTGTTATGTTCCTGAGCTGTCCTCTGCTAATATTTAGCAGCTCCACAGCTCTCTTCGAACTGAGATCCCCATTTAGTGTCTTCCCATGTCTGAGCCCTGGACAATCTGGCCCAGTATACCTTATGCTGGTCCCTGACCCAGGACTTGATGGTTCCTTTGGCCGTGCCTTTCGATACGCGCAGGACCGGTTCTGGTTCCATAAATGGTTCTGTTGACCCTTTCTTCGCGACACTGTCAGCTTCTTCATTGCCTTCGACCCCGAGTGACCTGACACCCAGCCAGATCACTCGTCTCATCTCGGCATTCGCTAACCAGCCTGGAATTCACCCGTGGGCTACTTAGGGCCTTAAGGGCTGCTTGGCTGTCTGTGGTATGAGGATCCGCTTGTTGGTTTAGCCCCCTCCTCTTGTTTTCTCGCTCGTAGTGCAAGATTGCGTACATTTCGGCCTGAAAGACCGTTGCATGAGCCCCGAGGAAAATAAAGTCCCTCGGTCCTTCCGACTAAACGCCTGTCCACGCTCCCCGTCGGATCCGTCCGTGAACCAGACGAGCGCGTCCCGTGGTAGGCCCGGCGTCTCTTCCCGCCATGCCTCGCGGTCGGGGCTTACCACTGTAAACTCATTTTCCCTACAGATTCGCGTGCTCGCGAAGTCTGACCTCATTTCCAGCATTGGCTCCTTCACGATCTCCTGAGTCTTGCAGTGCCCCTGCAGCCTGAGTTAGCCTTAAATCTATCACTGCAGGCTAGTCTGTATAGTCCCAGTTTCTTTTTGCCCAGTATCTTTTCCACAGTTGCTTTAAAACCGTTTTCATGTTTGTCCATGTAGATTGAGATTCGCCTATTTGTTTCTCATTTAAACTGGATTTCCTCTGCATCTTTCCGTTTGAGCATATTCCATTTTCTTCTTGTATTCCTATAGGAAAAACTTTTACCATCTTCCAAGCAGAAATGCTTGCTATTATAAATCTCTGTGTGCAGGAGTGCATACAAAGAAGACTTAGAAATAGTGAGATCTACGTCCTCTCATACAGTCAAGCAGTACTAAAGACTCCGAAAATTTGCAAAACCAAGTCTAAACTGTGCCGTAAATCCTTGAAGCAGCTGACTAGGAACAACAAAGTAACTTTGATGGGGGTACCCGGGCATGAAGAAAATGAAGAAGCAGATAGCTTTGCAAAAACGGCAGCAACAACGCTATTCTATGATCCAGAGCCCTATCGTGGACCAACAAAAAGCCATGTAAGAATGAACCTGATATTTGGGAGGGAACCAAATGCTGGAGGAAAACGCCACACCTAAGGCAGGCAAAACGGTTCATCACCATATGAACAGAGAAGTCTAAACTGTTTCTTGAATTGGACAGAAACAACTTGAGAATAATCATTGCACTTTTCACACTTTGCCTTGTGAAGATGGGTAAGGTAGACAGTGAAAACTGCAGATACTGCACTGAAGCAGCAGAAACAACAGAACACTTTCTATGCGACTGTATGGCTCAGTTCTGCAAAAGGCTTAAATACCTTGGAGGGGTGACCTTAAGACCACAGGAAATAAGTAAAATAGCCCCCAAAGATAGTGGACTACATGAAAAGTCTAAACTTTTTGGGCAACTATTGGGAAAAAGTGTCACGCACAAAACACCCATTGGGGTGGCAGTTCTGAGAGGCCAAAGCCCTCTACGACTCCTTAAACAATATTCCCTAATATAACGCACTTGCTGCGTCCCGATTTTTAAGAATTGTCATAGTTTTGCTGTTTGCGTTTTTTTAATAAAAGTATATTGTTGAATAAATTGTAGTCTTTCACCACATAGAGAGTTTTTCCTGTAGCCTAAATTTCCTTCTTGGAATTGCAACAAGTAAAATACACTTTATTAAATATAAAATAGAATTTTATAAGATAAAAATGCGTGATATCTCTGATTAGCACGATTTATATAATCAAGAACATACATGCAATTCCCTTAATGAGTCTCATTAATCCACTTTGAATACAAATACAGCGTTTTATTACAACCAACCTTACGTCATATGGTATTAGTTACAAAGTGTGTAAAATATGCACGCCTTACAAATTACATATGTAACAAAATTTGCTTTTGTGAATTTTCTTTTAAATTTTACATACTATGATCAGTTTGGCTAATTTATTGATTTAATGTGTCGACTGTAAAATTTTCAGGCCGCAGCAAGTGCGTTATAGTAGTGAATTTTCATAAGAATTGTACACTATTAGTAAGCTATATCATTAAAACTAATTCTAAAGAAGAACAATGTAAACAAGAAAAATTCCTTTGTGGCAACCCCCTAAGAAAGTTACGGGACCTGCGGTGAATATAGAGTTTCTGCGCGCAGTAAGCAGGCTTTTAAGGAGGTATAGCTGCAAAATGGGATAAAGGCAGCTCAAAGAGGTCCAACTAAGCTGTTTCTTTCGCACCTTCCACTCACATTTCCATTTCATATTCTTCTCTGCCCAGCACCCCTATTCACTCTTGGTCCCGTAACTTTCTTGTGAGCTGTTTGCAAGAAATTCTTCTTGTTGTTTGGGCATCCAGAAGGACTTCTAAGCATATTTCTGAAAATATTTTTCTAAACACCCCTCATTTGCTAATCTGAAAATTTACCGAATTTTTTTTTACAAACGGAATGCATCTATGAAATTATAGGTGGCAGGTAAGTATTTTTCCATATTAATCGCTTGAATGATCGGTTTTAGTCAACTCAATCGAACCAATTTCTGTAAAGAAAATAACAAAAAAGGTTTTTAAAACAAATTTGTAATTATCTGTGAAGCTCGTTGTGTTATTTTTAAATTTAGTATCCACGCTGCTTTAATATAGGTTTTACTGTGTATCAAAACTGAATGTTCTAGTTTATTGGGAAATTGGGTTATCACCATTTGAAATATTTTTATGAAACTTCGCTACCATAACGCACTTGAACTCTTTTCAACACGTATTTACTATTGCTGTATCCATACTTTTTGAAAATGAAATAAATATAAATACAAAATTTTGAAATCAAAATTTTAATAATTTTACCCAGACATCTGTTTATATAATTTCAACTAGGGATGTATGTACTTTGTAGTACCTACCTAGATATTATAAGTACTTACTGTATTAATTTGAGGTAGGTATATTTCTTGTAATACCCACCAGTGAATGTTGTATGGACTATCTGATTTCTGAATATCCTTCCTCCGAGGTCACTATTCTTGGTGACTTCAATGTCCATAATAAGGAATGGCTAGGATCTTCAAAAACCGATCCACAAGGGAGAGCAGCGGAGGCCTTTGCAGTCAGCAATTCTTTAGCCAATATGGTTCAGCAACCTACTTACTTTCCTCGTATCCCAACACACAGCTCAAATCCCTTGGATCTCCTTCTTACTACATAACCTGAATGCTATAAGATATTAGTCACCGCCCCCCTTGGGCGCTCAGACCACGGCATGGTCACTGCTTCCTGCGCAATGCAACCCGAGGTCACACAGTCATCACACCCACGTATCGTTTGGCACTACAACTCCGCAAACTGGGACGAAATGCGGGATTACTTTTCCTCATTTCCATGGGCGTCTGTCTGCTTCTCTCATCCTGACCCCTCTGATATCTCACAAAACATCACCGAAATTATCCAAGCTGGCATGGAATTATTTATCCCACGTACACAGAAAACGTCTTCAGCCACTCAAAAGCCCTGGTTCTCTAAATCCTGTGACAAGGCCAGACTTGAAAAGGTCAAAGCTCACAAAACGCTTCTACACAATCCCAGTCAAGAAAATCGTCAAGCATTTAACGACGCAAGAAACCGCTATGTCCACATTCTTTCTGAGGCAAAAAACTCGTTTAATAACCACATCAAAAACAAAGTCCTCTTAAGCTCCAACGGCGGCAAACCCTTCTGGACTCTTGCTAAATCTATTGGGAATAATTTCTGCAAAAGCACGTTCCCCCTCTTGTCTCAGGGGATGAAATTGTTTCTACCGCCCTGGGCAAGGCTGAACTTTTTGCTTCGTTGTTCGCCGGCAATTCTACTCTCAACCTACCTCCAAATGTTCAACCACCAACAGTCCCCAATGTCGCGCATAAAATGACGGATATCATTTTCAAAACTAAAAAGGTACGAAGGATGCTCTCTTCTCTTAATACCAGGAAAGCCTCTGGCCTTGACGAGATCCCAGCAATTGTTCTCAAAAAATGCGCACCAGAGCTTGCTCCTGTCCTGACTCGTCTGTTTCAGATATCTTATAATAAAGGCATATTCCCTAGTAACTGGAAAACTGCTCGAGTACAACCCATCCCCAAGAAAGGATCCAAAGCGCTTCCCAGCAACTACAGGCCCATTTCTCTCCTTTCAGTCGTCTCTAAAGTGATGGAAAAGTATATAAACACCGAATTACTAAAATTTCTTGAGAAACACAGTCTAATCCACGACAGGCAGTATGGATTCCGTCAGCGCAGATCGACTGCCGACCTCCTTTCCTTTGTCACCCATTCTTGGAACAAGTCTATGGAACAACACGGTGAATCCCAGATTGTTGCTCTAGACATTTCCAAAGCATTCGACCAGGTCTGGCACGCAGCGCTGCTTAATAAACTTCCGGCCTATGTATGTGGACAGCAAATTTCCTCTCCAACAGGAGCATATCTGTTGTTGTGGATGGCCATTCCTCTAAACTGTATCCAATTGAAGCAGGAGTTCCTCAAGGTTCAGTTTTAGCCCCTACTTTGTTTGTTCTCCACATCAATGACCTCCTCTCGAGCACATCCAACCCAGTTCACAGCTACGCGGACGACAGCACCCTCCATTCAAATATACAATATTCCAAGCCTGTCTCTTTAGCCCAATTAGATGAGGATCGCACACTCATGGAGGGTTCAGTCTCCGTGGATCTCAAAAAAATATTAGACTGGGGAAGTAGAAATCTTGTACAATTCAACCCCACCAAAACTAAGTCTTGCTTTCTTTCTCACAAGAGATACACCAGCACTAGACCCATCACAATGAACAACCAAGTTATTCAAAGAAATGAGTCATTTTCTCTTGTTGGTATTTCTGTGGATCGAAATCTTAATTGGCACCAACATGTCACATCACTTGCAGAAGCGGCTGCTAAGAAATTAGGTTTCCTCTTCCGGGCTCGCAAATACTTTTCACCAGCTAATCTCTATACCTTATATACTTCACAAATAAGGCCAAACCTCGAATACTGCTCCCACATCTGGGGTGCCGCTGCCGCTTCTACACTCGCTATCCTGGACTCCATTCAAAAGAGAGCTATACGTCTCATCGGTCACCCCAGCCTCACCCAAAGGTTGCCATCCCTTGCCCACCGACGTGCCGTTGGTGACCTCTCTCTCTTTTATAGATATCTGCACGGGCACTGCTCAGAGGAGCTTTCCTCCATAGTTCCCCCACCTGCTGCCCCCAACAGATCCACCAGGGGAACAGAGCGAATGCACCCTTTTACTGTCCAGGTCACCAGACATAGAACATCTTGTTATGCCCGCTCTTTTGTCCCGAGGACTTCCAAGTTGTGGAATTCCTTGCCGCCACATGTTTTTCCTTCTCCTCCGAATCTCCAAACCTTCAAGTCCAGAATTAACAAGCTGCCTCTTTCTTCCTTGTCAACACCCACGGTACGATAGTATTTAGGCTGTAAGCCCTCGTGGTGTGTTGTTGAAATTAAAAAAAAAAAGAGTTCACTAGGTAATACATACCACATCTACAATCTACATGCAGTTTACCTATCACTTTCATATATGTTTCATTGAATGTTACAATCATAACATACTACTGCAGTCATTTTGTTAAATTTAAGTTAAAATTAAAAGTTGGGTTATTATTTACCTATTATTTATATTAACCTTAGAATATAGGTACCTAGTTGTTTTTATATTATAAGATCCTGATAAGGTATTAGCAATTAGCATCAGCAGAGTCGATTTTGAGGTTATACAATGCGAAAAGCGTACACGCTTCTCCGTGTCAAATAGCTACGTGTGGTCAGATTAAACTAGAAGAGAGAGAGAGAGAGAGATAGATAGAGATAGATAGAGAGAGAGCGAGAGAGAGAGAGAGAGAAAGATGGATTTTAATTTTAAATACCGTGAACGTGAAGATGGGAAGTTTAATATTTATACATAATGAAACGCCGTTGTAGATTGCTTTTAAACAATTTGAATCACAGTCATCAAATTTTTTATTTATTAGTATACATTCGCATGTTAAAATTTAGCGCTTTTGACGCAAACTTTGTCGCGGTATTAGGATAGAAATGGTCCAAGGCTGACAATTTACAAATTTGCTAGTTGGTTGTAGCACCGCATAATTGGATTATGTTGTGGTTGTACATTGTACACAGCTCTATCTATAAAATTTTATGTAAACTAAAGCTGTCCTAAAAAGATAGTACCTGATCCTGCACCGAGATGGCGTCCTTGTATCTCTCACAATGTTCTCCAATCTGACATCTCGCAATAACTTCCATTGTTTAGATTTTTATCTACGATTTATTTAAATAGCACAGCAGTACAGATAACGTCATGTGTCTTTGTCCAACATCGTAGATATTGCATTACACAATCTGAAGTGATGTCGAGAATTATTTTATTATTAATTTCGAATACCTTTATTTTCCTTTGATCAAACGACTTAAAAATTGGTACACAACCACGTCTGCCTATATTCTCTTAAGTTGTACATTTTCGTTTCAATCGCTTAAACAACTTGAGAGAGTATGCTGGCTACTTATATAGCCGTATTACTTTATAGGTGTATTTTCGCTGCAATTAGTATGCCGTACTGAAGAGCTCTAATGAGAGCGAAACCGGTCTACGGTTATAATTGTTGCGAGAATGCATCTAGCCTTACAAAATGTCCTATGTCTGGTGATCTGGACAGCAAAAGGGTGCATTCGCTCTGTTCCCCTGGTAGCTCTGTTGGGGGCAGCAGGTGGAGGAACTATGGAAGAAAGCTCCTCTGAGCAGTGCCCGTGCAGATATCCATAAAAAAAAGAGAGAGAGAGAGAGGTCACCAACGGCACGTCGGTGATGGGATGGCAGCCTTTGGGTGAGGGTAGGGTCACCGATGAGACGTATAGCTCTGTTCTGTATGAAGTCCAGGATAGCGAATGTAGAAGCGGCAGCGGCACCCCAGATGTGGGAGCAGTATTCGAGGTTTGGCCTTATTTGTGAAGTATATAAGGTATAGAGATTAGCTGGTGAAAAGTATTTGCGAGCCCGGAAGAGGAAACCTAATTTCTTAGCAGCCGCTTCTGCAATTGATGTGACATGTTGGTGCCAATTGAGATTTCGATCCACAGAAATGCCAACAAGTGAAAAGGACTCATTACTTTGAATAACTTGGTTGTTCATTGTGAAGGGTCTAGGGCTGGTGTATCTCTTATAAGATAGAAAGCAAGACTGAGATTTGGTGGAGTTGAATTGTACAAGATTTCTACTTCCCCAGGCTAATATTTTTTTGAGATCCACAGAGAGAACCCTCCTTGAGTCTGCGATCCTCATCTAATTGGACTAAAGAGACAGGCTTAGAATATTGTATATTTGAATGGAGGGTGCTGTCGTCCACGTAACTTTGAACTGGATTGGATGTGCTAGAGAGAGAGAAGAAACAAAGTAGAGGCTGAACCTTGAGGGACTCCTGCATGAATTGGATACAGTTTAGAGGAATGGCCATCCACGACAACAGAAATGCTCCGGTTGGAGAGGAAATTTGCTGTCCAGGTACAGAGTTTTGGTGGTAGGCCATATGCCGGAATTTTATTAAGTAGTGCTGCGTGCTAGACCTGGTCGAATGCTTTGGATATGTCGAGATCGACAATCTGGGGATTCACCGTGTAGTTCCATATACTTGTTCCAAGAATGGGTGACAAAGGAAAGGAGGTGGCAGTTGATCTGCGCTGACGGAATCCATACTGCATGTCGTGGGTTAGACTGTGTTTTTCAAGAAATTTTAGTCATTCGGTGTTTATATACTTTTCGTCACTTTAGAGACGACTGAAAGGAGAGAAATAGGCCTGTAGTTGCTAGGAAGCGCTTTGGATCCTTTCTTGGGGACGGGTTGTACTTGAGGAGTGTTCCAGTTACTAGGGAATATGCCTCTATTGTAAGATGTCTGAAACAGACGAGTCAGGGCAGGAGCAAGTTCTGGTGCGAATTTTTTGAGAACAATTGCTGGGATCTCGTCAAGGCCAGAGGCTTTCCTGGTATTAAGAGAGGAGCATCTTTCGTACCTGTTTAGTTTTGAAAATGATATCCGTCATTTTATGCGCGACATTGGGGACTGTTGGTGATTGAACATTCGGAGGTGGGTTGAGAGTAGAATTGCCGGCGAACAACGAGGCAAAAAGTTCAGCCTTGCCCAGGGCGGTAGATACAATTTCATCCCCTGACACAAGAGGTGGAAACGTGCTCTTGCAGAAATTATTCCCAATAGATTTAGCAAGAGTCCAGAAGGGTTTGCTGCCGTTGGAGCTTGAGAGGACTTTGTTTTTGATGTGGTTCTTAAACGAGTTTTTTGCCTCAGAAAGAATGCGGACATAGCGGTTTCTTGCGTCGTTAAATGCTTGAGGTTTTCTTGACTGGGATTGTGTAGAAGCGTTTTGTGAGCTTTGACATTTTCAAGTCTGGCCTTGTCTTGTTGTTTGAGAGGCTGAAGAGGTTTTCTGTGTACGCGGAATAAATAATTCCATGCCAGCTTGGATAATTTCGGTGACATTTTGTGAGCTATCAGAGGGGTCAGGATGAGAGAAGCAGACAGACGCCCATGGAAATCAGGAAAAGTAATCCCTCATTTCGTCCCAGTTCGCATAGTGCCAAACGATACGTGGGTGTGATGACTGTGTGACCTCGGGTTGCATTGCGCAGGAAGCAGTGACCATGCCGTGGTCTGAGCGACCAAGAGGGGCGGTGACTGATGTCTTATAGCATTCGGGTTTTTTAGTAAGGAGATCCAAGGGATTTGAGCCTGTTGTGATGCAAGGAAAGTAAGTAGGTTGTTGAACCATATTGGCTAAAGAATTTCTGACTGCAAAGGCATCCGCTGCTCTCCCTTGTGGATCGGTTTTTGAAGATCCTAGCCATTGCTTATTATGGACATTGAAGTCACTAAGAATAGTGACCTCGGAGGAAGGATATTCAGAAATCAGATGGTCGGTTTTTTCAGAAAGGTAGCCGAAGAGGTGGACAAAGTTGTTGTCAGAAGGTGACCGGTAAATGCAACAGATGAATTTAGTTGCAGCCCTGAGAGAGAGTTTCATCCAAAGTATGTCTTTTCTTCGAGCTTCTAAATTGGGGAGTCTGGTGCAGGTTAGATTTCTACGGACGTATGCGCACACGCCTCCATGCAATCTAAAGGAAGTAAGGAGCTCATACCCCGGGAAATTAAGGTGATTAGTGGCTGTTTTGGCACTGATTTGGGTTTCGGTGTGGAAGAGGATTTGGGGCCTATTAGCCTGGACTAAATGGTGGACGGAGTTCAGGTTAGAATTTAGGCCACATATATTCGAGAACACACCCCTCTCTCGGAGATCCGAATGGAGGGGTATTTTATCTCCGGAATCTTTTGTACAAGGAGGAGCTATCATCATTTTTGTTAATAAGGGAAACCAATTCATACACCAGAACCGGAAACGTCCGGTTTGGGAATTACCGGCCCCATGATGTAAGGAGTGGTACCTTATCGGACGTGAAAAAATCCTTTACTATCACGTAAAGGAAAAGTCCACTACCACCTTCCGTGAGTAAATGCGCGCCATAAATTTGATGGAACGAGTTTTAAGAAATATCTCGGATGAGTTTGTTGTCCACCTTGAAGGACAGTTCTTCCAAAGGAACTTTGATTTGCTAATTCTATTTTGTAAAATTATATTGGGTTCGCAGGGTGTATTTACTTAAAAATTACTAGTTAAGTAAAAGTACAAATATATAAATCGTCTTGTAAACAATACGATATAGGAAAATCAAATATTTTAGGTCCTGGACGACAACAACTCTTCGCGAAGGATGTTGCCTCCTCGTGATACTGTTATACCTTTTAAACTTATATTCTTTTTCTCATGACTGTTTGATTATTCTACTAGTCAACTTATATTTTCACCTTGTAGTTTTTATTGTTTCACATTTGTTTTCTTTTTTTAGACGGGACGACTAGATTTCAATGTAAATAGAGTGACTGGACATACTGGTCCTGTTTTGGACATAAAATGGAACCCATTCAATGATAATGTGATAGCTTCTTGCTCAGATGATTGCACGGTAAGTCCCCACCATATTTTTACATTTTTTTGCTTTATTATTTCTATATATAATATTTAATTCTATATATAATATTTATTTACCCAACCCCCATCAAAAAGTTGTTTAGGAATCGGGAAAGACCAACTATATTCTTGTAAATTTTGTTCTGTTCAATTCCAACCAATTATACTTTTTTCTCTAGGTCATTACACCTAGAGGAATATATTAGTGACGAAATTTCAACACATCATGTCTGGTTTGGGGAAGACTATTTTGCCAGCATAGGTGGTTGCAAATTGGTTAATAGTAGTAAGTTTTTTATTTACCGGCCAGTACAGTAGTACCAGTGACACATAAAGGTGGCTTGATTGCCAGCTGTCAAAGCCACCTGCAGGTCTGGAACGTAGATGCGGTATGGTCTCAGGTCACACGTGCTCCTGTTATGTAACTCTATGGTGGTGTCTTGGTCGTTAATTACTGCCTCTGATACCCGCCGGAGGCTTCAATATGTCGACGCCGGTTCCGTTGGACCCTACTCCTGATACTGAAACACTAGAGGCTCCTCAGGTGTTATACCTTGAGTGCCACGAAGACGGTCTCGAAACGTCGCTGTTTGTTAATGTAGACCACCACTGAAGGTTAGTTGAGGTTCCAAGTGGTATTTGCTACCGAGAATTCTGCCGGAACTTTTTTTGGTATAGGGGTAGAGAATGCTGCATGCACACCTCATTTACAATGCCGTAGTGTGTGGGATATCGAGGTAGTGTGGGACTCCTACCCACTAAACTCCGCTCCCTGGAGTACCATATCTCCGTCGGAAAGATTTCACACAATGACGTTGAGATGCAGTAGGTGGCATTACGGAGAAGAGCATTTGGGTGAGAAGCGGCTTTTGCGAACTGAGCTGTGGATAGTTGAGTTATACACTCAAGTATTGAAGGCATTTTCAGATCAGAGTAAATCTGACTGTTTCTGACAAACCATGGCGCTCCGGTAACCATTCTCAGAGGATGAAAAATTCATCCAAAATTTTCATCATCTGATGACGCTTGTTAGTGAAACGATCGTCAGATGTGTTGTGGGGATTTGGCTTCTCCAAGTGTACTTATCATTGGTCATTCTCAGAATATTATTCTGGGTGATTTGAAGGGTCTTAATGTGTGTCGGCCGCGGTGGCTCATACAGAGGATGCATAGGTCATGTCAGGTCAAGGCTGGCCGGATTATGACTTTGTACATGAGCAGTTTATTGTTCATGGACAATTTGGAATTTCTGTTAAGAAGTGGAAAGAACTTCGAGATGAACTTCGAAGATATCCGTCGGCATGTTGGACATGGGGCACTATGTTAAGCGTTTGTCGATGAAAGCCCCGAGGTATTTAGCGGAGTCTTGTCAGATAATTGGACGGTTGTCTAATGATGCGTGTTCGTGAGGTGTGTGTCTCCTCTTGGAAAATAGGACTGCTGAACATTTATCGGGGTTTATGGCTAAGCAAGATTTCCTATACCAGCCTTGCAGCTCGTCTACGGCAGTCTGTAGACGTTGGATTATTATTCTCGACTGAGTGAAGCTGCTGAGGATGGTAGTGACGTCTGCGTACAGTGCGTATGTCACGTTTAGGGGCGGTGTCGGTATGTCTGCGACAAATATATTGTACAGCAGAAGGGATATAGCAGAACCCTGCAGAAAGCCTGCTGTGGCTGAGTAGGTTGTAGATATGGTTCCCAGATATTTGACCTGCAACTTCCTCTCCTGCGGGTATTACCTGATTATCTACTGGAATGATAGAGGCATGTCCTTTTATACAGTTCCTGGTGGGCGTGGTGGAAGCTTTATCTCTCGTAGGGGATTTATCGGCGTTGATAAGCCGCTATCAGTGCTCAGATTGTAAATTTATTGATAATGGTGTGATTAAATTAACAATAGCAATAGATAACACATAGTGGTGCTGATAAGCTACTATCAATGGTCGGATTATGAGCTGCTTGATAACGGTGTGATTAAATTAACAATATAAATAGATACTCCATCGCTGCATCTTTTTCAGCACACTGCTTTACGACACGCACATAAAAATACACGCATTCAAAATACACCCTACACTTTGGGACACTCTAGACAGACTCTCACAAAGTAAAGCATTACATCGTACACAATAAAAGACAGACGTACAGAAATGAAAATTACAGCATCTTCTAGACAACAAAAATCTCAAACACCTCACATAATGCCAATCCTACTACAGTAGTTCACAACCTTTCAAATTCCAACATAAGTGACGTCGCCATCAAAGTTATATCCAAAAGTTTTAATTTTGTACCAACCCCTAAATTCATCCCAATAGAAAAGATAATTTCTCAATCAGAAGATGCTATAACACACCTACCGACTGACGAAGCTGAAATTACGAGGCAGGACATTGCCAAGATATTACGTTCTGCCAAACTCCACCTTCCAACCTTTCGTCTTACGAACGACAGCCAATCAGAGACCTAAACCGAAACACAGAAATTGTAATCCTACCAGCAGACAAAGGCAACGCTACAGTCATACCTGACAAAACAGACTATATACAAAAGACGGACAATATAATAAGCAGCACAGACTACAAACAAATTCCGAACAACCCTACAACCTATCTTGAAAAGAAAACCAAAACTGTCATCAACAACTTCCAACTCAGTCCTGACCTCAAAAAAGAACTAATCCCCCAAGAAAAATCATCTCGCATCCATAGAAAATACGGTCTCCCGAAAATCCATAAGCCTGATATTCCCCTTCGCCCTATCGTAAGTGCCCACCGTTCACCCACACAAAAACTTGCAAAACATATTGCCAAAACTCGCTAACCATTAGTAGAAAACGCTACATCCCATGTCAAAAACTCCACCCATTTCATTGACCTTCTTCAAAACACCACCATTTCTCAATTCTCTATTTACTTACATTTTATCATTAATGTTAAAACTTCCTTAAAAGCACCTGATTGAGTTCGTAATGTGACCTTTTAGGTTGTCAAAAGGAAGGATATCATAGCAACATTGGGTGCGGACTAAGCTGAAACCTTGATAGTTTAAGTCCTCAATCTTTGTTGTTACAGTTTCTTCTAATTATTATATACTATCTATATATATATATATATATATATATATATATATATATATATATATATATATATATATATATATATATATATATATATATATATATATATATATTGGGTAGTGTCTTTAACATCATTTAAATGATTGAGTGAAACCCTTACTGTTCGCCCTTAATCATAATAAAATATACTGTGCTATAATTGGTCTTCAAAATAACAGAGAATCGTCGTTAGTAATTTTGTTGCATGTGAAGGTGCAGGGAAAATAAATTCATAAGCGGCCATTGTAAATAACTATAAAATCTTTGGCAATATGTATGAATGTGACATAATGTTATCGATTTCTGAAATACATCCAATCTTTCGCCCGAGTTCGGTGAATCCTAGATATTAATATAATCATTATGTATAATAATCCCAGTATAGTGAAAGATGATAAAACAAAACAGCTGGTGCAACACAACTAACCGTGTGTTATCAACAAGAGCGGGTTTAAAGTCTGCCAGAGTGTGCTTCAAGGAAGGATCGACTTTAACCAGAGAGCATTCACTCGTCACAGGGTAAATACGCACATGTTTAGCATATGTTTACGCAGGTTCTAGAGCTGGTCAACTCTTTAATAGTTGACTGGTGTGGTATACTTGCAATATGGTAGGTGGTAGTGGACTTTTCCTTTACGTGACAGTAAAGGATTTTTTCACGGCCGAGGAGGTACCACCCCTTACATCAAGGGGCCGGTGAAGTCCCAACGGACATTTCCGGTTCTGGTGTATGAGTCGGTATGAGCAAAAATGATGATGGCTCCTCCTCGTACAAAAGATTCTGGGGGTAAAATACCCCTCCATTCGGATCTCTGGGAGAGGGGTGTACAGGGGGCGCCAGCAACAAGATTTAACATATTCTTCTCGAATATATGTGGCCTAAATTATAACCTGAACTCCGTCCACCATTTCCTCCAGGCTAATAGGCCCCAACTCCTCTTCCTCACCGAAACTCAAATCAGTGTCAAAACAGCCACTAATCACCTTAATTTCCCGGGGTATGAGCTCCTTACTTCCTTTAGATTGCGTGGAGGCGTGTGCGCTTACATCCGTAGCAATCTACCCTGCACCAGACTCCCCAATTTAGAAGCTGGAAGAAAAGACATCATATGGATAAAACTCTCTCTCTCTCTCTCAGGGCTGCAACTAAATTCATCTGTTGCATTTACCGGTCACCTTCTGACAACAACTTGACTACCTTTCTGAGAAAATCGACCATCTGATTTCTGAGTATCCTTCCTCCGAGGTCACTATTCTTGGTAACTTCAATGCCCATAATAAGGGATGGCTAGGATCTTCAAAAACCGATCCACAAGGAAGAGCAGCGGAGGCCTTTGCAGTCAGCAATTCTTCTAGCCAATATGGTTCAGCAACCTACTTACTTTCCTCGCATCCCATCACACAGCTCAAATCCCTTGGATCTCCTTCTTACTACAAATCCTGACTGCTATAAGATATCAGTCACCGCCCCCCTTGGTCGCTCAGACCACGGCATTGTCTGCTTCCTGCGCAATGCAACCCGAGGTCACACAGTCATCACACCCACGTATCGTTTGGCACTACAACTCCGGAACTGGGACGAAATGCCAGATTACTTTTCCTCATTTCCATGGGCGTCTGTCTGCTTCTCTCATCCTGACCCCTCTGATATCTCACAAAACGTCACCGAAATTATCCAAGCTGGCATGGAATTATTTATTCCACGTACACAGGAAACCTCTGCAGCCACTCAAAAGCCCTGGTTCTCTAAATCCTGTGACAAGGCCATACTTGAAAAGGTCAAAGCTCACAAAACGCTTCTACACAATCCCAGTCAAGAAAACCGTCAAGCATTTAACGACGCAAGAAACCGATATATCCGCATTCTTTCTGAGGCAAAAACTCGTTTAATAACCACATCAAAAGCAAAGTCCTCTTAAGCTCCAGCGGCAGCAAACCCTTCTGCACTCTTGCTAAATCTATTGGGATTAATTTCTGCAAGAGCACGTTTCCACCTCTCAGGGGATGAACTTGTTTCTACCGCCCTGGGCAAGGCTGAACTTTTTGCCTCGTTGTTCGCCAGAAATTCTACTCTCAACCCACCTTCAAATGTTCAACCACCAACAGTCTCCAATGTCGCGCATAAAATGGCGGATATCATTTTCAAAACTAAAAAGGTACGAGATATGCTCTCTTCTCTTAATACCAGGAAAGCCTCTGGCCTTGACGAGATCCTAGCAATTGTTCTCAAAAAATGCGCACCAGAACTTGCTCCTGTCCTGACTCGTCTGTTTCAGACATCTTACAATAGAGGCATATTCCCTAGTAACTGGAAAACTGCTCGAATACAACCCGTCCCCAAGAAAAGATCCAAAGCGCTTCCTAACAACTACATGCCTATTTCTGTCCTTTCAGTCGTCTCTAAAGTGATGGAAAAGTATATAAACACCGAATTACTAAAATTTCTTGAAAAACACAGCCTAATCTACAATAGGCAGTATGGATTCCGTCAGCACAGATCAACTGCCGACCTCATTTCCTTTGTCACCCATTCTTGGAACAAGTCTCTGGAACTACACGGTGAATCCCAGATTGTAGCTCTAGACATAACCAAAGCATTCAACCAGGTCTGGCACGCAGCACTGCTTAATAAACTTCCGGCCTATGGCCTACCACCAAAACTCTGTACCTGGACAGCAAATTTCCTCCCCAACCGGAGCATTTCTGTTGTCGTGGATGACCATTCCTCTAAACTGTATCCAATTAATGCAGGAGTCCATCAAGGTTCAGCTTTAGCCCCTACTTTGTTTCTTCTCCACATCAATGACCTCTTCTCTAGCACATCTAACCCAGTTCACAGTTACGCGGACGACAGCACCCTTCACTCAAATATACAATATTCTAAGCATGTCTCTTTAGCCCAAATAGATGAGGATCGCAGACTCGTGGAGGGTTCTGTCTCCGTGGATCTCCAAAAAATATTAGACTGGGGAAGTAGAAATCTTGTACAATTCAACCCCACCAAATCAGAGTCTTGCTTTCTTGCCCATAAGAGATACACCAGCCCTAGACTCATCACAGTGAACAACCAAGTTATTCAAAGTAATGAGTCCTTTTCACTTGTTGGCATTTCTGTGTATCGAAATCTCAATTGGCACCAACATGTCACATCAATTGCAGAAGCGGCCGCTAAGAAATTAGGTTTCCTCTTCCGGGCTCGCAAATACTTTTCACCAGCTAATCTCTATACCTTATATACTTCACAAATAAGACCAAACCTCGAATACTGCTCCCACATCTGGGGTGCTGCTGCTGCTTCTACACTCGCTATCCTGGACTCCATTCAGAAGAGAGCTATACGTCTCATCGGTGACCGTACCCTCACTCAAAGGCTGCCATCCCTTGCCCACCGACGTGCCGTTGGTGACCCCCCCCCCCTCCCCTCTTCTCTCTCTCTTATAGATATCTACATGGGCATTGCTCAGAGGAGCTTTCTTCCATAGTTCCTCCACCTGCTGCCCCCAACAGATCTACCAGGGGAACAGAGCGAATGCACCCTTTTACTGTCCAGGTCACCAGACATAGAACATCTTGTTATGCCCGCTCTTTTGTCCCGAGGACTTCCAAGTTGTGGAATTCCTTGCCGGCACATGTTTTTCCTTGTCCCCGAACCTCCAAACCTTCAAGTCCAGAATTAACAAGTTTCCTCTTTCCTCCTTGTCAACACGCACGGTACGATAGTATTTAGGCTGTAAGCCCTCGTGGTGTGTTGTTAAAATTTAAAAAAAAAACGACATTTTAGTATGCTTTGATATAGTTTCCTTATTCACTAATATACCTCTACTTGAAACCTTTGACATTCTCAAAAATAAACACAATATTTCACACGATACCTTAACTCTTTTAGAACACTCCTCATCTAACACTTATTTCCTTTTTCAAAACAAATGTTACAAACAAGACAAATAATGTGTATATTAAAGAGTTCAAGGAGTTTAAAGAAGAAAAAAATTGGGGTTTTCCTCAAAACGTAAAGGGCGCGATTTGAAACGTCAAAATTGGCTACATTTAGGCAAAGAGCCTGAAAGAAATATGGATTATGCAAAGATGTTCTGCAAACCCTTAAGTTTCAGCTTCAACCATCATTGCCCTTCATGTTAATAAAATACTTCCAGAAAATGCATTTCAAATAGACACTTTGTCTGATGCTTTGGCAGTAGTTTTAGTTAAGTTTATGGTTTAACGGTCTACAATTGTCAGCTAATTTTCGTAGAAAAAAATTCCGCGGCTTTTGAATTATAAAAAGGTTTCTTCAAATAAGCTCAAACTAGGGACCCTAGAATCCATATCCGGGCTTACTTTCTGTTTACAGATATACAGAGTGACGCATTTCTACGGTAAAGCTCAATATAATTGTTATTATGCAAGATACGAGAAAAAATTGTATATGTTGCTTATAGGGTGTCTTGAGCTGCATCTTATTAAAATTATTTTGACAATCACAGTCGTTGGTGATACCTACAATATTTGTTTGAACATTCCTTTTTGCATTTTTCATCGAAATTTCATGCAAATTTAAAAAAAATCAATACGCAGTAAGTGCGTTTTGGTATCGAATTTTCATTAAATGCTTCAAAATTCAATAACTCAATTTGCTATTAATCTAAGGTTCGTTGGCTAGGAAATGAGTTTTCTCGGAAAATTTTATGTTTATTTTTGGAAAATTTTTGTACATTTTCAAACAAGTTATTTTTATAAAATATGGTACATTATTTCTACTATATAGGTTATACCGGTCACCAAATTGATGCCTGCTTTCTGATAAAAGAAACACATATTTGCTATTAAAAACATTTATATGAAAATTCACTTCCATTACGCACTTGCTGCGTCCAGACTTTTTTGTTTCGTCATATGCAGGTGCTTGTAGAATGTTATTCAGTTAAAAATCTTAATTTAGCAAAAATTGTTAGAGTTTGTGTTATGGAAAAAAAAAGGTTTATTGCAACGATACCGGGAGTTTCTATAATCCATTTATTTTGATCACTCATGTCTTCTCTTTTAGCCTATATATAGTATAGAGTATGCTTTGATATTTATTTTTGTCATTTCTATATTTCTTGCAGATAAAACTATGGCACATTCCTGATGGAGGATTGTCTATGCACTTGACAGATTGGCTAGTAGAACTACAGGGACACAAGAGAAGGGTGGCTTACATAGAATGGCATCCTACAGCTGAAAATATTCTTTTCAGTGCTGGTTTTGACCATCTGGTAAGTTGCATACATTGTTCTGGTGCAAATGACAATTTTAATGTTACTAATGCACATGTAAATATTAACACACTTCTATGGTAGGGCTTTTCTATTTATGATTTTGTTTTCTTATTGGATAGTTAGTTTCATTGATAAAAGGTAATTTTCATTGTGTTACCTAAATTTTGCTTACATTTTATATTAGCGAATTTTTCGTGAAACGAAAAATTCACTAATGGGGAGATCCGTGTGTATATATATATATATATATATATATATATATATATATATATATATATATATATATATATATATATATATATCGTATCGTATCGATAACTCAAAAAATAATCGACCGATTTTAATCAAATTTGGTACGTACCTTCCCTTTGTAAGTGGCTTGGATAAGTTCGTTAGCCAGGAAAAGCGGACCAGTTTTTCCGGGAAAATTTTTGTATTCTTCGAAAATAACGGTGCTCTGACAACCAAATTTGGCATATACGTTTCTACTATCCAACTTACCCTACATGTCAAAATTCAGATTTCTAAGTTGAAGAAAAAAAGTTCTTTAGCATTTTAAGAAGAAAAAAATTTGGTGCCACAGGTGATCAGAGGAAAGCACAAGAACAAAATATTTTCTGTGATTAACAAAAGCAATTGATTATTACATCCAACGGTTAAGTTTTCTTGACGCAGAGGCGTCAAGAAGTAGCAGAAAAAATATTTTGAAAATTTGATAATTTTTCTCCTTCAAACGTCAAACTCGCGATTTGAAACGTCAACATTTGCAATTTTGAGACAACGAATTTGGAACAAATACGGATTTTTTAGACGATATGTCGTAAGAAGGGTATTTTACAAAGCCTTAAAATTCAGCTTCAACCGTCATTGTCCTTCATTTTACTAAAATATTTTCAGAAAATCCATTTCAAATAGACCCTCTTTCTGATGCTTCGGCAGCAGTTTCAGCTATAGAGTTTATGGTTAATTTAATTGTCTATATTTTAGCAAATTTTCGTAGAAAAAAATCGTTCTTGAGAAGACAGCGACTTATGAATTTTAAAAAGATTTCTTCAAATGAGCGCGAACTAGAACCCCAAAAACCCATATACGGGGTCAGTTTCAGTTTTTGTCTGTTTACACATATACAGGGTGACTTTTCTACGGCAAAGCTCACTATATCCGTTATTATACAAGATATGACAAAAAAGTGTATACGTAGGGTATCTCGACCTGCATCTTATAAACTTATTTTGACAATCACAGGCTGGCCCATAAGTCGTTGGTGATACACTTTGTTTTTTTAACAGAACACCCCGTTATTAGATTGCATTTTTGTGTTTTACAGCGAATTATACTGCATGTTTGTAAGAAAAAAAAGTTTGGGAAGCAGCAAGTGCGTTATGGTAGTGAATTTTTATTAAATGCTTCAAACTTGAATAACTAAATTTTCTATAAACTTAGAAAGTTTAATTTTCCAAATCCGTTGTCTCAAAATTGCAAATGTTGACGTTTCAAATCGCGAGTTTGACGTTTGAAGAAGAAAAATTATCAAATTTTCAAAATATTTTTTCTGCTACTTCTTGACGCCTCTGCGTCAAGAAAACTTAACCGTTGGATGTAATAATCAATTGCTTTTGTTTTGATCACACAAAATATTTTGTTCTTGTGCTTTCCTCTGATCACCTGTGGCACCCAATTTTTTTCTTCTTAAAATGCCTAGAACTTTTTTTCGTTTCAACTTAGAAATCTGAATTTTGGCATGTAGGGTAAGTTGGATAGTAGAAACGTATATGCCAAATTTGGTTGTCATAGCACCGTTATTTTCGAAGATACAAAAATTTTCCGAAGGAAAAGTCAAAATTTTCCCGGAAAAACTGGTCCGCTTTCCTGGCTAACGAACTTATCCAAGCCACTTACAAAAGGAAAGTACGTACCAAATTTGATTAAAATTGGTACTTATAAACATATAAAAATTGAAACTGACCCCGACTATGGGTTCTAGGGGTCCTAGATCGCGCTCATTTCAACAATTTTTTGCAAAGTCTCACCACCGATACCTCTGTATTAATGAATTTTTAAAATAAAAATTTACTAAAAGTTGATATTGTTCATCGTTTTTGAGTTATTTCAATTGTTTTGCAACTTTTCACGTTTTTGGCACATATTTCAAACACATCTCATAAATTGTGAAAAGACGGTTTTATCAATAGATAGCGGAGCCCCATGGAAATGACACATTGTGAGAGCTTTTTGTTTGTATTACTCATCGAAAAAAACGAGCTGCCGTATACGGGCATGCTCAAATAGGGGCTGAATTTTAAAAGTTTCGTAGAAATGTTTTTAGTGTTTCTGACTGTTTTTGGAAGATTTTTGTGATCTGTTGGTAATTAATAATAAATGTTTAGTAAGTTATTTTAAAAAGAAAGTTGTCGAATTTTTGTGAAAAATATAATTTAGTGTAACATTACTGAAGGCAATTACTGTAAAAAAAAAAAAGATTTTCTGTAAAGAAATTTTTGCAAATTTTCATAATTTTTTTTCCTCAAGCTGTTTGTGAATATCTGACAAGCGTGTAAACAGCTTAAAGAGGTTCGTTGGCCAGGAAAATCGGACCAGTTTTTTCTGGAACTTTTAAAGTTTATTTTCGGAAAATGTTTGTACGTTCTGAAACAACAAAGCTGTTTTAATGAAATACGGTAGATTGTTACTAATATATAGGTTATACTGCCAACCAAATGTCCTTCTTTTAAAAACAAGACATATTTGCCATTAAAAGCATTTTTACAAAAATTCACTGCCATAACGCACTTGATGCGTCCAGACTTCTTTAAAAGATCTAATTGCTATAATTTAAAAAATATAATCTCATAAGGTACGACCTACAAAAAGCTAATCATCTCTAATAGTGTTTATTTGCACTTGCACTCCTTTTATCCTAATAAATCTAAAGAGAAATTGGTTTAAGTTAGTGATCTCATTAGAAAGTGAACTTGATACTGCAGTTTTGTTATGTACAGAGATAATGATGAGGTGTCAGCTGCATCAGAAGATACCATATCAGTGGACAATAAAGATTGATTACTCTTCTAATTATATACATGGAAAAAATGGAGAGTTTAATGAATTATCTATACTCTGTCCACACCAATTAATGAAAGTTATTATTTACTCGGTAAGGGAAATACTGCTTTTTTTCTCATTGCTTTTATTTATATTCTTGATTCCTTGATTTTCTCCTTATCTCACTGAAATGCTTCTGTGACCGGCATGATTTTTTTAAAATAATTTATCTGATCTAGTCCTTGGAATTATCATTAATAATTTTTAATGAGATCTTTTTAATTAAAAAAAAAGCCTGGATGCAGCAAATGCATTATGGTAGTGAATGTTCGTAAAAATGTTTTTAATGGAAAATATGTACAGGGTGAGTATTATAAATGATAACCCCCTTTTCTTTTCGTTATTTCTGGGCGAATTGATTCATTCAAAAACTTATTTTGAACAATTTTTAACGCAGCTTCTGAATCTGCTATCGTTTTTCAAGAATTTTGAAAAATATACGAGGTGGAACAAAAAGTATAGTTTTTTTAAATGTAACATCCTGTATTTTTTTACATATTATAATTTGTCGATTTTTTATGATTACAAAAATATATAGTTACAGCACATTTGGATAAGCAGTTTTAGTGAATTTTCTTAAAAAAAATTTACTAATGAGGAGATCTCGACTTTTGAATTTTGAAAAAATTTCTTCAAATGTGCGCTAATTAGGCCCCTTAGAACACATATCCGGGGTCAGTTTTGATATATATTATATATATATATATATATATATATATATATATATATATATATATATATATATATATATATATATATATATATATATATATGTATCACACCGATAACTCAAAAAATAATGGGCTGAATTTGACAAAATTTGGTGAATACCTTCCTTTTGTAAGTGGCTTGGATAAGTTCGTTAGCTAGGAAAATCGGAAAATTTTGTGTTTTCTTTAGAAAAAAATTCATATCTCCGGAAATAACAAAGTAAGGGCAACCAAATTTGATACGTCGTTTTATATCACTACAAACTTAGCGTTGTAGGTCAAAAGAAAAAAAGTTATGGGCATTTAAAGAAAAATAATCTGGGGTTTTCCGCAAAACGTCAAAGTGACAATTTAAAACGTCAAAATTCGCAACATTTAGGCAAAGAACTTGAATATAATACAGGCTATGGAAAGAAAGTGTCTCAAGAAGAATGTTTTACAAACCCTGAAGTCTTAGTTTCTACCGTCATTGTTTCCAGAATATTCATTTCAAATAGACCCTTTCTCTGACGCTTGGCAGTAGTCTTAGCTATAGAGTTTATCGTTTAATGGTATATAACTTTTGTCGAATTTTCGTAAAAAATCAATAAAGCTCAATATATCCCATATTCTACAAGAAATGAAAAAACGTTGTATACATTAATTATAGGGTGTCTTGAGCTACATCTTAAAAAATATTTCTACAATCACAGGATGGCCCATAAGTCGTTGGTGATACAAATAATTTTTTTTTAAGTCGAAAACGTCTTATGTTTTTGCATTTTCCATTGAAATATAATGCATGTTTGTAAGTAAAGAAATTCTGGACGCAGCAAGTGCATTATGGTAGCAAATTTTGATTAAATGCTTCATATTTGAAAAGCTCAATTTGCTATTAACCTATAAGGTTGACCAAGAAACCGATTTT
Source organism: Tillus elongatus (assembly GCA_964006375.1). Taxonomy (NCBI): domain Eukaryota; kingdom Metazoa; phylum Arthropoda; class Insecta; order Coleoptera; family Cleridae; genus Tillus; species Tillus elongatus. The sequence continues at coordinate 39,561,195 of OZ023262.1, forward strand.
TTTCAGTTAGACTTTAAGTTTACTTTCGGAAATGTTTGTACGTTTTCAAACAATAAAGTTATTTTGTATATAGGTTATACTGGTAATCAAATTTGATGTCTGCTGTCTGAAAAACAACACATGTTTGCTATTAAAAACATTTTTATGAAAATTCACTACCATAACGCACTTGCTGCTTCCCGAACTTTTTAAGATATGATGAAATATGTAAAACGACAAATCTGTTTACGTATTACTCAATAATATACGAAGTAGCCTTTGGAAACAAAATTTTAATTTTGTATACAAACTTCAAACTATTAGTTTATCCTAAAAATATGATTCGTCAATGATTAGTTAATTATTATACAAAACTAGCTAAGCTATCTATTCAATGATTGTCACAACAACAAAAAATAACGAAACCATACACAAGGAAACAAATAAATTAAAAGTATCAAACTTACAAAAATTAGAAAATAATATAAAGATTTACATTGTATCTTCTACATAACTTCCGTTGTTTTTTAAGCATTTGAAATATCGCCGTAAAAAGTTTGATCGCACATTTTCAAATACTGCTGCATTTTCGTTAAAAGAATTTATTTATCGTCGTATAAGCTGCTTTAATTGCACAGAGTCCCCTGACAGTTCTTCACTATAAATATTGTTCTTGAGAGCACCCCAAAGAAAAAAATCTAGCGGATTTAAATCGGGACTTTTAGCCGGCCAATGGATGGGACCATTTTTTCCTATCCAGAGGTCATATTTTTGGTTTAAGTAGTTCGTCACAGATCTAACATTATGTGGGGGAGCTCCGTCTTGCTGCGAGATTGCTCTTAAATTTAGAATAACTGGCAAGTCATCCAAATATTCCTCAACTTGCTCTTGTAGCAAATGGAGATAAACTACACCTGTGAGATGTGTGTGTAAAAAAATAGACCAATTATTTTGTTTTGGTGTATCCCACACCACACATTGACAGTTTTACGTCCTTGTTTTTTGTTTTGTTTTACCATATGTGGATTTTCTGTAGCCCAATGATGTTTGTTATGTCTATTAAACAAACCAGCTGTAGAAAAGGACGACTCATCAGTCCAAAACACATTTCGCTAAAAATTATTGTTTTCATTATATTTTTCAATAATTTGTTGGCAAAACAGTATTCTCTGTCGACGATCATTTTCGGTTAAGTGTTGAACAGGAAGAATGTGAAAAGGTTTATACTTATTTCTTTTTAAAAGTTGCATAACACTGTTTTGGCTTACATTCAAATCTTTAGCTACAAAATAAGTAGACCGACTTGGCTCTTCTATAACCGATAATAGAATATTTATTTGTATTTCGTCACCAATAGTATTCCTCGGTTTTCTTCTATTTGCATTCTTTAATGAATTTGTGTCACAAAATTTATTGTAAATTTTCTTGAATGTTCCTTTGCCAGGCACAGTCTCATTCGGATACAGTCTTCTAAACTCCCTTTGTGAAGCAGTCATGTTTTTATTACAATATAAGAATATTTCTAAAATTCTATGCCTATTCTCTAAACTATGATAAGGCATGATCGCTTTTTTGCACACAATAAAGATTTCCAATAGAAAAAGCACTAACAAATCTTAACCTTTTTGACGTTTATGTTAAAATTTTATTTCCAAAGACTACTTCGTACATTATTAAGTAATACGTAAACAGATTTGTCGTTTTACATGTTTCATCATAACTTAAAAACTGTGCATGCAAATGTGCTATAACTATATATTTTTGTAATCAGAAAAAATCGACAAATTATAATATGTAAAAAAATACAGGGTGTTCCATTTAAAAAAGATATATTTTTTGTTCCACCTCGTACATTTTTCAAAATTCTTAAAAAGCGATAGCAGATTCAGAAACTACGTTAAAAATTGTTCAAAATAAGTTTTTGAACGAATCAACTCGCCCAGAAATAACAAAAATAAAAGGGGGTTATCATTTATAATACTCATCCTGTATGTCTTTCTTAATAAAAGGCATGACATTTGGTATAACCTTAATAGTAGAAATAATGTAGCTAGAGGATTCGATCCCAAACCTTTTTTCTAATCCTGGGATTACAAGATTGTATACAGGCAATCCCGTAATCCCGGGTTTATGAACATGAAATTAAAAATCGTTTTACATAAAAATCTGTTTTTTTATTGGCGAAATAATTAAATGTTTGTGAGATAAATCACTTACGTATACAGTAAGTTAAACTTCAAACGAAATCTCTTAAAAAACACAACTTTTACTAAAGTTCCTATATAAGAATCAACCATACTATTCGTTTTCAGAGATCAATAATAATTATTAAACTAGTGTCGTCAAAAAAAAAAAAAACCTAAACATCTTCTATTCGAATTGAAAATTAACATGTAAATCTTTGAAATAATCAACAAATATTTAAAAAGTCTTTTCGTTTCAATGTCATAATAAAATTAGCATATTCTACAGAGATCAACACGTGAGTTTTGGTAGTTGTAATAAGCAGGCATTACATCTTTCTACTGCAAAAATAAAATCTTAGAAATAGAAATGCATCCAATGTTTCAACTCCAAGTTTGCTCCTCAGTTTATTGCACAAATATGCAGACGCTGAAAAAGCGCGCTCAGGCTCAATTGAAGTTGCAGGAATCGTTAGTAAATATTTATAAGTTTGCTCCAAATTATAACCTCTAGTGGAGGTTGCTTCAAACAGATTCATTTCCTGTTTGATAATTTTAGACTACTTGCTTTCTTTGAATGTTTCTGGTGCTGGTGACAATCTTTTAATACTGTTTTCTATTTTAAGCGGGAGTTTTTCTTTTAATGTTAAATTAGTTCTGTTACTGTTAGTCAACATGAAATCATTTTGCATTTCAACATTTTCAACGTACTTTTATTCTTTATCAATTTCGCAGTTGTTCTTCATTCTTTCAGTTTAGGAAATAATAATAAGCTATCTACTTGGACTTGAAAACAATTCTTTAAGACTGTCATTCCAATTACCACTCTCAGTATGAGAATTTTGTAAGTAGCTTAATACTCCACTCAACTATTTTTGCTGACGATCTTTAATGCGGTCTAACAAGTGGATCTTCAATCTGGAAGCCAAAAGTGAATCATTTTCGCTCAATTGTTGAAACAAAAACTTGAAAGTGGCATCAGCTGTGCATAAATAGGCATCATAACGACAAAGCGCTTCTACAGATAATTTAACTGGGGCCAAGACATTGACTAACTCTCACAATGGTAAAATATATGAAATTGATTAGATAAGAGGGGAGTTGCACAATGTAGTAAAGAAAATAATTTATTGGAGAAAAAGTGACCTAATCTTTACGCTTCCTGGAATATGGTGAAAAAACTTATTTTTATAATTTCTTATTTTCGTAACACCCTCTCCATTTCTGAAAAGATGCAAATACGGTCTTCACTTCCTCAAAACACTTTTATCGGTAGTATTTGAAAATGGTATCAAAACCAAGTTCAGACGTTTCGTGTTTCACGAATCATCATCAACTTTGATTTTTCAAATAGAAGCCATATTGAATTTTAATATCATTATGTTGGACTTGTTAAAACAATTTCACTGACGTATCTTATAATGGATCTAAAGTAAAAGATTACCAACTTACATCAACTTTTGAATAAATTCAACCCTTTTATCACCCTTTAATAAAAGAGGGTTGAAACTCAGACAAAAATATAGAACAAGATTAGAGATTTCAGGAAAAGTTAAAAGAAGGTAACATTGTAAGAGAAATATTTTGAGAAAACATCCTTCAAAAACCTTCTACTGAAAAAGGGCCATCTGGTGGCAGGAATAAGAAAATAAAAAACATTACCTGAATTGTACTTTGAAAAACCTTTCGAATATGTTTCCCGAAGCTCTAGTTGCCATAGTTACCAATATATGAATGTCGCTCACCTAATGAATCAGCCTATATATCTCGGCTCCGATGCAGTTTTGAAATCTGTTTTTACCGCTATTACATATGTTGTATGAGGTACTATCAAGGTATGATAGTTTTATTTGTGGTCACTACAAAAACTGATCATCTCAAAACCCAATGTAAAATGACCATACCCCTTTCGAGATTTCTCTGTGCAAAGGTTTTTTTGACGTCAGAATCGAGATGCTCATGAAAAGTTAAACAACTTTCCTTATTTGAACCACATTGTAGCTCCAATAATCACGGACAATTGTAAACAAATGTAAACAATGGACAAATGTAAACGATTCCTGTGAATAAGGATATCCAGATCTATATATCTCTGGAACTATGCAGAATCGACTAAAACGTGTTAGCTTCATAAGATGGACAATCGAATATGCAGTTCAACTAACCAGAAAAATCCCTAGCGTTCAACTAAGAAAAATTAACTTGATAAGTCATTATCAGCAATTCGATGCGCAATCGTTTTTTTTTTTTTTGACGTCAGAATCGAGATGCTGGTGAAAAGTTGAATAACCTTTCCCATTTGAACCACATTGTAGCTCCAATAATAACGGAGATAGCTATTCTTAACGATTCTTGTGAACAGCCTGTATAAGAGGGTTGTAACTCAGACAAAAAATATGGTACACGATAAGGGTTTCAGATTGTTTCAGTTTTAGATTGATTCATACAAGTATAAACCATACATCAACGGTAACCAAATAGCAGTCATAAAACATACTACTCGAACCAACAATCGTGAAATCTCGGCCGCAATTATGGAAAATGACAGATGACAATAAATTAAAAATTTGCCAAGGGATTGTCATTTAACTGGGGGATTCAATCAATTATTAAAATACACTATATTTGTGGCTTTATGAACGTCCCCAAATACAGTTTTAGCGCAGCATAGATATATTATGCCGTGGTTTTAGTCTGAAAGTGTCACATAATATAGCAGAAATGTAAACAAAATCGAGTGAAGTCTATAGAAATGATTCTAACACAGTTTCTTTTATCTTTAAACTTAAACATAAGACGTCATATAAGACTGAAACAATCATTGAATGCATTTTAATGGCAGTTCTACTAATTCTGTAATTAATTGTTACATATACTTTCCATATACTACCCCGGGCATGAAGCCTGTGTCAGGTATCATATAAACAAAACGTTAGTTGACATATTAGCAAATAGCTGAGTAGAAGCGTGCTGGTCTTCTATTCAGAAGGTTGCATGAGAGAATCCAGCTCAATGAATGTAGGTTTTTTTATGTAATTTTGACATTTGAAGAAACAATAGTGCACAGATTTCATACATTTTCAACAAGATCATTTTGTTTAAAACGCCTGAAGAAATTTGTCACCATTGAGTGAAATTATAATTTTAAGCAGATATTTTATTATTGTTGATATTAAGAAAACGGTTTGATTAGGTTGAGAGATATTAATGGTACCACTTTCGAAAGAATTATTTAAATGTGCGCGTACTAGGACCTCTAAAATCGATCTTCAAGGTCTGTGTAAGTTTAAAGTATTAACTTTACTATCATGCCATATAATAATAGTGTACAATTCTTATGAAAATTCGCTACTATAACACACTTGCTGCTACCCCTTCTTAATCATTTTGCAGTCACAAATATGTAGATATGTATGTACATTATACTCATTCCCAATGATTCGTTTTACATCGTTTCACTTAACGTCGGAATTGTTAGGTCGCTAACTAGGACATTATGCAGGGACTTATATATATATATATATATATATATATATATATATATATATATATATATATATATATATATCATGTACGGAAGGGGGTAATAAATGATCATAAGTGTGAGACAGATTTGTTCTCGGGATAAACTGTATCCAGAATTTGTTGACGGTTTCGCTCCTGTTTGTAAGCCATTTTCAAGAAGATAAGGAAATATGAAAAAGAAAGGAAATCTAAGGTCTAAATCTTTTTTTATTTTTTATTTTTATTTCAACAACACCACGAGGGCTTACAGCCTAAATACTATCGTACCATGGGTGTCGACAAGGAGGAAAGAGGCAACTTGTTAATTCTGGACTTGAAGGTTTGGAGGTTCTGGAAAAACATGTGCCGGCAAGGAATTCCACAACTTGGAAGTCCTCGGGACAAAAGAGCGGGCATAACAAGATGTTCTATGTCTGGTGACCTGGACAGTAAAAGGGTGCATTAGCTCTGTTCCCCTGGTAGATCCGTTGGAGGCAGCAGGTGCAGGAACTATGGAAGAAAGCTCCTCTGAGCAGTGCCCGTTCAGATATCTATAAAAGAGAGAGAGGTCACCAACGGCACGTCGGTGGCCAAGGGATGGCAGCCTTTGGGTGAGGGTAGGGTCACCGATGAGACGTATATATATATCTGGCTACCGTTTAGAGCTGTGGATAAGGGTAGGTTTGGTTGTTGTAGTTCGATTCCGAATGAATAAATACCTAAACATCCTACAAACTTTAATTGCTCTTTTAACTGAATATAATCACTATGCAAAAAAAATCACAGATTGGTACTGGCTACTCGATTTTATAAAACATTTTGTATACAATTTTATTAAGATCTTCATTGGTACGCCTTTTGTATAGAATTTCATATAGTTATTGTTTTTTTTTCTTTCAGGTAATAGTTTGGGATATAGAGAAAGGAGAGGCTGTGAACATCATAGACTGCCATGAAGATGTTATATACTCCATGTCCCTAAACAGAGATGGCAGTTTACTCGCTACCACATGCAAGGACAAAAAGCTCAGGGTCATCGAACCAAGAACCGGCATTGTCAAATCTGTAAGTTAATCAATTTCTTTATAAAAGTATATTAAATGAATAAAGTTGGCTTTCGAAAATGAACAAAATAGGAAATGTATGAATGTCAAGTGAACAAAACAAAAACTGTTAGATGTCAAATTAATTTTGAAACACTTTCTTATATGGCCATTTCCCTTTGTAGACAGATGCCTTTAGCTATCACTTTAGAAACTGCAATGATGGGGGAAATATTAACAATGTGGAATAAAATTAAAATTGATTCTAAACAAAATTAAAACTAAAGTTAAATGTTGGATTCTTTAAAATGACAAATTAAAAATACATGGACTCAAAATATATAATCAACCATACATGGCAAAGTTTCCAAGATAGTCTTTGGCAAAACAGGTAAAGAATATGCAGTGGTTTTATTATTTTTTAAAAGCAGGACAATGATGCAAACAAATAATAAATCATCCAAATATCAACAGCAGTGGACCACATATAGAAATAAATAATAAACGTTGAGTGGTATGACACACGGAACTCTCAGCACAGGGACTACTAACTAGCTTCTCGACTGACCAATCTATCTCTTACTGCCTCAAGCGCATGCAGGTACTGTGTGCGATAGGTGATCAATATTTCCTGGCATGCATGCTGCAGTTTTTATTTACATATTAGAATTTAAATCCCATATATATATATATATATATATATATATATATATATATATATATATATATATATATATATATATATATATATATATATATATATATATATATATATATATATATATATATATATATATATATATATATATATATGTTAGAAGTGTTCGAACCGAACTATGAACGAACCGAAGCAAATATGTTGCTTCGAACTTCGTACTTTTTAGAAATTTAAAATCGAACATCGAACTATTCAAAATTCTTCAGTATTCATGTATCATTTTCTTAAATGCAAAATTTAGGAATATTGTAACATACAATATTTGATATGTAAAACATTCCCATTCTTTTTACAAAAAGGAAGGGTTCTACAAAATTTGCAGGTTAATTGGGGGAAAATGCCTTCCGGTGCTCATAATTGTGGAGATGGGTCAACGTTAAATTAGAAAATATTTTAAACTTTTTTCTAGACCTATAGATAAGCTCAATTATGAATATGTTGTTATTTGGCATTAGCTAGGCAGTTTTAGCAAACAGATTGAGAGGGTGTGTGCATGATAGGTATAAAATAATCACTAAAAATTTGAACTATCTCCTGATAATGAATATTTAACTGTTTTGGCTCATTGTGAAATAAAGCATGTTGAAACCAGTGTTTTCCAAAGGCAATCTGCAATTATCCTCATAGATTCTGATAATTTACTTTACTGATCGCCTTCGAACACCATCATCATAATGTAGTTACTGAAAAAGGTGTTGGGTGGCTAGGATATGTAAAAAAATAATTCTGTGATTGCCAAAATACTCCGCCGTGTCTCAATGTTTCCCACCAACTGTCAAAAATATGCATGAGTGAAATGTGAAATTATGTCAACGACTCAATGACACCGATGAGTTTAAAGCGCTGCTAACGAGTTAACGGTGCCGCAACCTCGCTTTGGCAGCAGTCAATGCCTGTAAAGTTAAATTTTGAAGTATTTTTGAACAACCAAGTTCGAACTACTTTGCAGAAACACATATTTCGAACTTCCAACTACTTCAACATCGCTACTGCGAACATATTTTCGAACTGAAGGTTTGGTTCAAGTTCGGCTTCGGTTCGAAATTTCAAAGCTTCACACACCTCTTATATATATATATATATATATATATATATATATATATATATATATATATATATATATATATATATATATAAAGCCAGTGACTTCCTATATTGCTTACCAGTTTAAGATATTTAATACTGATACTAATGTTATCTTTATTAGAAGAATTAGTTATTGTTTTGATGACGAACCATTTAATTTATTTTCAGGAGGGTGTATGTCATTCTGGTTCAAAGGCCAGCAAGGTGGTTTTCCTGGGTTCTTCAGGTCGCTTGCTCACAACAGGTTTTTCTCGGCACTCCGACCGCCAGTATTCTGTATGGGACCAGAATGACCTCAGTGCACCTTTAGCCACGGATACCATTGACAGTTCCTCTGGTGTGGTGTTTCCTTACTATGACCCAGATACCAACATGGTATTCCTAGCAGGAAAAGGAGATGGCAACATTCGGTACTATGAGGTTACAGATGAGGAACCCCATGTGCATTACCTGAACCAGTTTATTTCTGGGAATCCACAGGTGAGAATAGTAATCTCGTATATTATAATGTGCATACAGTCAAATATATTTGGAATATATATTTTTTTAAATGTATACCTAAGTTTGTCAAGGTGCTGTATTTTACCAAAATATTTGAATTTAAAAAGATTTAAGAGTGTTAAAGTTCTGATAAGCTGATAAACTGAATTTCAATTTTCCTTGCATTCTAAAAAAGTATATAACCTATTGTTTAAAAATTAGTACATGGGTTTTTCACATTGATAAAAAGAGCCTCGGTGGTTCAGGGGCAAGAACCTGTGCTTCTGATCCGAAGGGTACTGGGTTCGATCCCAGGGTTCTCCTTTCACTTTTTCAGTACAAACTGTAACATTAACATCAACCGAGGTTCTGGAATTGTATTTGATCCAGTTGAATGTCTGCACGTTCCACCCTTCAGAGAGGACGTAAAGCTGTCGGTCCCGTGTCCAAGCGATGGTGGGCACGTTAAAAATCCCTACCCTTCTTACAGAAAGGCAGGGGTTCGGCAAAATTTTCAGGATAGTGAGGTGAAACTGCTCCCTGGCGCCGGTGATTGGCCATAGTCGCGGGAATAGGCCGACGTTAAAGAAACAAAACACACACATTGATGAAAAATAATTCATTCCCAACTTGGTTCTAGTGGATAGAGTTGCAGCACCCTCAAGTCTTAAAAATACTCTGTACTTTTTTGTTAGCGTCCTTATTAAACTTTTATTAGAAAATCGTGTTATCTTGTATTCTCTTAACAAAACAGGTCTAATTGTTACTTATTAAAGAACACCTAGGAAAATGCATTTTTGCCAATTTTCTACCAAATTGAAATTTAATCAATTTTGAAGTTCAGTGTTGGAAAAGAAATGTACTGTGCTTACTTGGTAAACCACATGAGAAAGGGAGTTGTTTAATTATTTTGAAAAATGTGTTAAATCCATTCGATGTGGCAACTAATGTAGCGTATTTCACAACAACAAAATTTGGTTGGCTGTATAACCTATATCGTACTAACAATGTACCATATTTCGTTAAAATAGCTTTGTTGTTTCAAAAAGTACAAACATTTTCCGAAATTAAAGTAGCTTCAGGTAGTAGTGGTGGACGGCTTTGAATCTGAGGCATTCGTGGCGACCTCAGGGGTGCCTCAGGGTTCCAACCTGGGTCCGTTACTATTTCTAATATTAGTAAATGACCTGGTGGATAATGTTAAGGAGTCAAAGATTTTATTGTATGCAGATGACATAAAAATTTTCCGAAAAATCAAGAACTCAAATGACTGCATTGCTCTTCAAAGTGATGTTAATAAGGAGACAGAGTGGGCTGATCAAAATAGACTTCAGCTAAATATCCAAAAATGTGAGAGCATGGTGTATAAAACTCGGAATAGGATGGTGGAATTTTCGTATAGTATTAGGGGGGTACCACTGAAGCAAGTGAGCTCAGTCTCAGATCTCGGTGTAAAGTTTGATTCAAGACTCAACTTCAGTTCGCACATTGAAGTAAGGGTCAATAGTGCGTTAAAAGTATTAGGGTTTGTCTTGAGGAATTGCAAGGAACTATCAAATGTGAAACAATGGAGACACTATACAATGCGTTTGTCAGAAGCAAACTGGAGTACTGCTGTGTGGTATGGGATCCCCATTATCAAAAGGACAAGGTATCTATCGAACAGTGTCAGAATAGGTTTTTAAGATACATTTATTTTAGAGAGCACAGTGTCTACCCTACCTTTCCAAATGTAGTCTCAAGTGACACATTAAGGAGAGAACTTGATATAACCAAACTAAGTGTTAGACGGAAAATTGCATCGCTCATGTGGTTATATAAGTTAGTTAATAATAAGATTGATTGTACAGAACTGTTAAGCCAAATAAATTTTAGAGTACCTGAACTAAGAACCAGATATAGTGCAATATTTTTCTACAAGAACATGAAGACTAATAGATATATGTATTCTCCAATAGTATATAAGCAACGTTTGTACAATGTATGTATGGATAACAGTGATATTTTTCATGACTCGTATGCTACGTTTAAAACAAATGTTATGATGTCTCTTGTGAATAGGGAACTTGCAATATAAGTATGTTAGTCTGTTAGGTTAGGTTACTATATAATGTTAAGTCAAATGTTTATTATAGTGTAAGTCATGTTATCTTCTTTAGTTCTTCTCTGTAATTGGGCGTAGAGCCTGTAGAGAAATGTAATAATAAATTATAATAAATTATAAATAAAATTAAAAGTTCCAGCAAAAAACTGGTCCGATTTTCCTGGCCAACGAACCTCTTCTAGCTATTTACACACCTGCCAAGATATAATTATACACAAACAGCTTTAGCACCCAAATTGAAAAAGAAATTATGAAAATTTGCAAAAATATCTTTTACAAAAAATCACCATTTTTTTTTATTACAGAAATTGCCTTCAGCAATGTTACACTAAATTATATTTTTTTACACAAATTTGACAACTTTTTTTTTACAATAGCTTACTAAACATTTACTATTAATTACCAACGTATCACACAAATCTTACAAAAATAATTTCTATAGAAACACTAAAACATTTGTGCGAAAACTTTTAAAATTCAGCGACTATTTGAGAGTGCCTGTATACGGCAGCTCGATTTTTTCGACGAGTAATACAAACAAAAAGCACTCTGAATGCGTCATTTCCATGGGGCTCCGCTATCTATTGATAAAAACGTCTTTTCACAATTTATGATATGTGTTTGAAATATGTCCAAAATACGTGAAAAGTTGCAAAACAATAAAACAACTCAAAAACGATGAACGATATCAGTTTTTTTTTCTTACAAACATGCATTATAATTCGATGTGAAACACAAAAATGCAATAACATAAGGGGTGTTCTATTAAAAAAAAGAAAATGTGTAACACCAACGACTTATGGGCCACCCTGTGATTGCCAAAATAGGTTTATAAGATGCAGCTCGAGATACTCTATAATTAACGTATACAACTTTTTCTCGTATCTTGTATAATAACAATTATATTGAGCTTTACCGTAGAAATGCATCACCCTGTATATGTGCAAACAGCCAAAAACTGAAACTGACCCCGTATATGGGTTTTAGTGGTTCTAGTTCACGCTCATTTAAAGAAATCTGTTTAAAAATTATAAGTCAGTCCTCTCAATAACGACTTTTGTCCACGAAAATTTGCTAAAATATAGACAATTAAACCATAAACTCTATAGCTGAAACTACTGCCGAATCATCAGAAAGAGGGTCTATTGAAATGGATTTTCTGAAAATATTTTAGTAAAACGAAGCACGATGATGGTTCAAGCTGAAGCTTAAGGCTTTGTAAAACACACTTATTACGACATATCTTCTACATAATCCGTATTTGTTTCTGAAAATTGCAAATTTTGACGTTTCAAATCGCGACTTTGGCATTTTAAGAAGAAAAATGATAAAATTTTCAAAATATTTTTTCTGCTACTTCTTGACCTTTTTGCGTCAAGAAAACTTAACAGTTGTAAGTAATATTCAAATCGTTTTGTTAGTCAAACCAAATATTTTGTTCTTGTGCTTTCCTCTGATCACCAGTGGCACCCAAATTCTTTTTTCTTAAAGTGCCTATAACTTTTTTTCCTTTTAATTTAGAGATCTGAATTTCGGCATATAGGGTAAGTTTAATAGTAGAAACGTATGTGCCAAATTTGATTGTCATTGCTCTGTTATTTTCGGAGATACAAAAATTTTCCGCGAGCAAGCAATAACCTGCCACAGACAACAAGACACCATGGGGATTGTCACATATGTGTAAACTTACCTTACATTAAGATGTGAATACGGCTTTAGTAACCATCCTGATCTGTACGAGGTGAGCCATAGAGGCGTGGTTCCTCCATGACACACGGCAGATGACAGATGACGATGGTCGCAGTAGCCCGGTCACATGTAAGTAGCTGTACACTTGTCTAAATAAATGTTAATTAATACTGTGAGCTGGTGTATTAATAGTAATAAAAGTTATTACAAAACAACATCTAAAACATGGTGTCAGGTTTTATGTAAAGAATCCACACAAAGTAGTTCCACAATTAAGAGAATTTGCTGTAAAGGTACGTTGACCTTGTGTGTAACGTGATAACGTGAACGTAAAACGCCGATAAAAATGGAGGCATCAGCGTTCAAACCACCTAAAAATATAAATTTTGATCACAATGCAAGTCAAAACTTCGATAAATTCATGAATAGTTTTAAAATTTACATGGCTGCAACAGGGTTTAGTGCCAAAGATGAACCCACTAAGATTGCAATATTTTTAAACCTAGCTGGGGAAGAGGCCCAGGATATTTATGAAACTTTAGAATTAACAGAAGAGGATAGAATGAAATATGATGTAGTGTTAAATGCTTTCAAAGAATACTGCAGACCGTTGAGAAATGAAACTTACGATCGTTTCAAGTTTTTTGTCAGAAAGCATGAAGAGAATGGAGAATTTGACCATTTTCTGACAGATGTTAAAATGTTAGCAAAAAATTGTAATTTCCAGAACTTATTAGACTCACTGGTAAGGGATAAAATTGTAAGTAGCATTAGAGATGTGCAGCTCCAAGGCAGATTGTTACGCATTCCAAATTTAACGTTAGCAGAGGCTGAGAGACAGTGTCGTTCAACAGAGGCAAGTAAATATCAGCTCAAGGGACTAAGAAACACTGTTGAGGTAGATGCTATCGTAAGTAAAACAAGAGGTAGGATAATTAATAAGACTGTAAATAATAATAATTATGATTGCTTTAAATGTGGTACTAATCATGGCCAAAGACAATGTCCTGCCTATGGTAGGATTTGTAGAAATTGTCACAAGCCTAATCATTTCACAATAGGGTGTAAAAATATAAATTATAATAAGGGTACAAATACAAATTATAATAAGGATATATTTGTTAATAAAAATAATATTAGTAAGAAAAAATTTAATCGAAAACAGCTACATGATATACAAGTAAATGAAAATTCAACCTTATTCAACCCATGAACCTTATATTGACTTTATTATGTTAGATAATATTGATTGTAAGAATAAAGAAAATAATCTTTGGACAATTGATGTCAAAATCAACCATAAGAAAATTGTTTTTAAGTTAGATAGTGGAGCAAATTGTAATTGTTTGCCTATAAGAATTTTTGAAAAACTTGGTATTGATAATAGTAGCATAGAAAAAAATGATGTGTCACTAATTACATATGGAGATAATAAATTAAAAACAATAGGTAGTGTAATATTAAGATGCGAAATTAAAAATCAGTTTTGTAAGGTCAAATTTATATTGGTTGATGTTAATAGCATGCCGATACTTGGGCTTAATACATGTGTTAAATTAAAATTACTAAATAGAGTAGATGTTGTCAATGAAATTAAGCAAATTACGCCTAGTAATAATGGTGGTAATAAAACAGAGTTTATCAAAAATCATATAAATGTTTTTGAGGGTACTGGTAAAGTTCCATTTAAGTATAAATTAATATTAAATAAAAATGCTATTCCAGTAGTCAGCTCTTGCAGAAGGGTTCCAGACACCGTTAAACCAAAGTTAAAAAAGACTCTTGATAATCTTGAGCTAAGAGGTATTATCACTAAAAGGGATGAACCAACTGAGTGGGTCAACAATCTAGTAATTGTTGAAAAGAATGATGGTTCACTTAGGTTATGTTTAGATCCGGTACATCTAAATAAGTACATTTGCACAGATCAATTTCCGATACCTACTATTGAGGAGTTATGATTGAAATTGCAGGGCAAAAAGATATTTACTGTTTTGGATTTAAAAGAAGGGTTTTATCATGTGCCATTAGATTTAGAAAGCAGCAAATTGTGTACGTTTATAACCCCATTTGGTAAGTACTCTTTCAAAAGATTACCATTTGGTTTGTCTGTTAGTCCTGAAGTATTCCAGAGAATAAACGAGAAAATATTTGGGGACTTACAAGTAGGTATATACTTTGATGATTTTATAATAGCTGAAAAAACTATGGAAGAACACGATAAAATTCTTAAATTAGTTGTAAAAAGAGCCGAAGAGTTTGGCATAAAATTTAATAAAAATAAAGTGCAATACAAAGTTAGTTCAGTAAAATATGTAGGACAGATTTTTTCAGAAGAGGGTGTTAGGCCTGATCCTGAGTATGTTCAAGCCATACTTGCACTTAAAGAACCTCAAGACAAAAAGGACCTATTAAGAATACTAGGGATGATTAATTATTTAACAAAATACTTACCTGATTTGTCAAATATTTTAGCTTCCTTCAGAAGTTTAATAAAAAATAATGTTCCATGGCTATGGACTGAAGATCACTCTGAACAGTTTGTAAAGATAAAAAAGTTAATTACAGAAATTCCTACTTTACAAATATTTGATGGAAATTTGCCTATAGAGATACAGTCAGATGCTAGTCAAAATGGTGTAGGTGGTTGTCTATTACAAAATGGCAAGCCTATAGCCTTTTGCTCTCGCAGTCTCACAGAAACAGAAAAGAAATGGGCACAAATAGAAAAAGAATTTCTATCCATTTCATTTTGCTTAAATAAATTTCATCATTATATTTATGGCAGAAAAGTATTAGTAAAAACAGATCATAAACCACTAGTTTCAATAAGCCAAAAAGAAATATGTAATTTCAGTAGTAGATTACAACGTCTTAAATTAAAAGTACTAAAATATAACTTTAAAGTTGAATACCTACCAGGTAAACTTATGTTTATAGCAGATCTTCTTTCTAGATCATTTATAAAAAAACCTATAAAGGATGACCCTGAAATGAGTGACATTATCCATTCTGTTGAATATAGAACAACACCACTGGCTGGTCTAAATGTGTCTCCTTGCGAACTTCTTTTTAATAGAGTTTTAAGAACTACATTACCAACTTGCAATAAAATTTTATTAGAAAACGGAAATAAAAACTCTGAAAAGCTTAAACGCAAAAAGGAAAAGGTAAAGGAGTATTATGATATAAATTCTAAAAATCGTGTCGATCAAGGTCAGAGTGTGATGCTTAGAAAGGACAATTATTGGGTTCCTGCTGAAATTATAGCATCTCACAGTACTCCTAGATCATATTTAGTACGAGATGAAAATCGGAATCTTTATAGAAGGAATTCATCATTTTTAAAGCCATCTTTGAATCCCTTTAAAGTTCAGCCATTACCGGATTCTGATATTATTCCTCAAACTGTAAACAATAGTAATGATAACAAAGATACTCTAAATCAGTCCAGTTTAAATCGTGATGATACACAGCCAGTACAATTTGAACCAAAGTCAAATTATAAAACCGCAACTGTAACAAAAGTGAATTGTGACAGTGATAGTGTTAATAATGCTTACGAAACTCGTTTTGGACGTAGTGTTATCAAGCCTGTTAGGTTTGGAGAGTAATTTTAGATCTTGTGTTTTGTTTTATCATAATTAAATTTAAATATTAATTTTGTGAGAAATGTTATTTAATATTTTGGGAAAAAAAGGGATGTCACATATGTGTAAACTTACTTTACATTAAGATGTGAATACGGCTTTAGTAACCATCCTGATCTGTACGAGGTGAGCCATAGAGGCGTGGTTCCTCCATGACACACGGCAGATGACAGATGACGATGGTCGCAGTAGCCCGGTCACATGTAAGTAGCTGTACACTTGTCTAAATAAATGTTAATTAATACTGTGAGCTGGTGTATTAATAGTAATAAAAGTTATTACAAAACAACATCCAATTTTAGGATAGATGCCTCTCTGTTTAGACATAAGGTACTTTAAAAATCTTCACTGCACCTTCTCAAGCCTTAAGACAAGCATGTAATGGTTAGGCGACTAAACAATTGATGCATACTCATGTCTACTTCAGACCAGATAATCAAAACGCAACTGTAGCGCTTACGTGTTAACAAAATCTCTGGTAGATCTTATTGCAAATCCTAAAATTAGGAGTGATGCTGCTACCAAACTCTCAATATGCTAGTTAAAACTAAGTTTGCTGTCGAATAGAACACCGAGGTCTCGGAAGAGTATCTATTGAGAATAATCAAACTCAACAATAGAATGCAGAAGGCTGTAAGAAACTCAGCACTTATCTACATTCAGGTTTAAACAATTATGAGAACACCAATCAAAGATATAACCCGAATTCCTTTGCAAACAAATACAGTCGTCTATAGAATCAATGGATGAGTAAATCTTCAAGTCATTAGCGTAGAGAAGACATGGGACATCAAGCAACTGCAAAATGTCATTAATAAAAATGTTGAAAAATATGGGCCCAAGAACTGTGTTGAAAAATATGGGCCCAAGAACTGAATCCTGAGGCACGCCAGGACTGATGAAAAAGTTATTTGACTTAAAACCACGGCGCTCTAAAAAAGCCGCCCTATCAAAAAGTAAGACGGAAACAGCTCAATGAGATGGTCAAAAAATCCATAGCATGAAAGCTTATGTAGAAGAATGCCATGAGGTATACTGTCAACAGCCTTGCTAAAATCAAGATATATTACATCCGCCTGTTTAGTCGCATCTAAAACACCCGACAAGTATTGAGTAACACACAGTAGATTGGTGACTGTTGACCTACCATTCATAAACCCATGTTGATTATCAGAGATGGGGTGTTTAATGTGAGACAGAATATGAGGAAATAAGACCAGTTCAAACTTTTGAAAAATTAGACCCGATCATGATCTGTCTATAGTTTTCTATATTACCTCGGTCCCCATCCTTGAGCACAGATACAGAATGTGATAACTTCTAAAGGCTAGGGAAAGAAGCATGCCGAGTAATGAGATTAAAAATGAATGTTAGTGGTGTCAGAAAGGCGAGGAATATTCTTTCAATACAAAGCCTTGAATGTTATCTGGACCAGCAGTCATGTTTGCCTTGATCTTTCAAATGGCCAGTGAAACTTCTTCAGCGGAAATTTCAGGCATGTCTAGAATAGAATTAGACAGTAGACCCTGCATTCCAGGCGCTTCAGCTGAATAAGAGAAAACATCGTATTGTAGTTTGTAGGGCTGTCTTTCCTTTGTTTACATAAGTTGGTTGTTTTGATGTTAGTGCTGTATTAAACACCCAAATGTGTTTAATTTGTAAATATGTGGAGGTTGCGATATCATATAGGTATGTACTAGTGCAAATAGGTGTGGCCACAGTCTTATTGTTGTTGTATGTTGTGATTTGTTTCACAGTGTGATTGTTACATTTAAGTGCTTTACAGCTGTGTCATGATTCAAATGAAACCATGCACAAGTTTTGCTTCTGGGGGTTCACTTGGATAGAACACAGCCTGATCTAGCTGATATCGGAACTTATCAAAGTATTTGAATAAGATATTTTGATTTGTAATTATGTGTAGTTGTGCAAATAGCACCAATATTGTAATAGTTGTAATGCTTGTAATTGTATCATACTTGTACTTAATGTACTTGTTAGAGGTGTGCGAACCCATGTTTTTTTCAAACGGAACTATGAGCGAACTCAGCAAATATGTTGCTTTGAACTTCGAACCTCTGAAATAGTTTGTCTAAGGTTCACACTCGAACTTTGAGTTTCTTAAAAATTCAAAATCGAACATTGACCTAACCAAAATTCTTCAATGTTAATATATCATTTTCCTAAACATAAAATTTGGGTATATTGTAGCATTCAATATTTGGTACGTAGAAGACATCTATTCTTTTTCTAAAAAGCAAAGGTTCGACAAAACTTGCAGGTTGATTGGGTGAAAATGCCTTCTGGTGCTGATGTTAGTTGTGAGGATGCGTCAATATTGAATCAAAAATACAAAAAGGTATATTGAAAACTTTTTTAGATTTCAACATCTATAGCTAAGCTCAATATATACTTTTTGTCATTTGGTATGATCTAGGCAGTTTCAACAGGCTTTTAGATTGAGGGGATTAAAGTTAAGCACGATAGGTAGCTATATAATAACCAGTCCAGATTTTAACTCATTCATATTAAACTGTTTTGGCTAATTGTGATATAAAGCATGTTCAACCTAGTATTTCGGGAAGGGAATCTGCAATTACTGTAATAAATTATGTAAAATTACATTACCGATCGCTTTAACACTGCCATCATGATGTTGTAACCAAAAGGCGTTGGGATGCTGTATATATATATATATATATATATATATATATATATATATATATATATATATATATATATATATATATATATATATATATATATATATATATATATATATATATATATATATATATATATATATATATATATATATATATATATATATATATATATATATATATATAGATAGATAGATAGATAGATAATTTATTTTCGCCTTCTTGCCACAATACATGGATAAGCTCGTCACAATAGTTATAAAAAATATAACAAGAACACAAATATATAATACAGTACAGTATAAAAACAATTATGCTGTTTAGTTACAAAAAAAAAAAAAAAACAAAGATAAAAGCGCACAATGTGAAAAACACAGCGCTTGAAACAATGTGATAAAAACATGTGTACACACTTATATAGACCGCAATATAACAAAAACACACATGAACAATATTAAGCAACAAAACAATCAAGTACAAAAACATCAAAAAAGATTCCAGTTAAATCATCTGCCTCACAGAGCACGAAACAAACTCATCGACCGCATAAAATGATCGCTCACTTAAATATTTTTTTAGACCGGCTTTAAAAGTTCTTATGTTTCCAGTGGACTTTACACTTTCCGGAAGCAAATTGTACAAAACACTACCCGCATACACAGGGGATTTCTTGTACGCCATTCTTTGAAAATGGTTTAAATTAATGTGACTGCAGTGCCTAGTGGAATACGAATGATTGTCTGAATGTCTAGGCAACATATGCTTTTTGCCATGTATGAAACTCAGTACCTTATAAAGGTAAATTTCTACCAACGTCTTAACTTTCTTTTGCTTAAAAAGTTCTCGGCATGACTCAGAGTTGTGCATATCAAAAATTAACCTTAGTATTCTCTTCTGAAGCACAAAAACCCTGTTAACATCTATGGACTGACCCCAGACAACAATGCCGTATGACAGCAGTGGATACACCTCCGAATAGTAGACAGAAAGCAAATGTTGGTCACTTAGAGAGTTCTTAAGATTGTATATCATAAAATACGACGACTTAAGCCTGCCACAGACGTAATCAACATGCTACCTCCAGGACAAGTGCTGATCAACCGTGACCCCAAGGAACCTTCCCTCCGTAGCACAGCAGTGCATTCCATCCGCAAGTTGCAGAATGAGAGGCAGTCGGTGGCAGCTCCTGAACTCTACGAACGATGTTTTATCATGGTTTATGATTAGGTGGTTTGCTTTGCACCACTCACCAAACTGTAGCATTAAGGTGTTTACCTTTTGACTCACCTCGTCACCATCACGACCAGACACAACCACGGTTGTGTCGTCCGCGTACATGAACACCCTACCCACCTTTATGTAGTCGGGCAGGTCATTCACATACAAAACAAACAGCAACGGACCCAAAATACTACCCTGCGGAGTGCCCAAATTTATCTCATATGAATCCGAAAAAGTGCCCCCAACCGAAACCACCATTCGTCTATCACTTAAAAATGACAAAACCCAGTCATTTGCTGGTCCACGTATACCCAGGCATCGCAATTTTTCGCCTACATAATCCGGATTAAGCGTGTCAAACGCGCGCGATAGGTCGAACATGACAGCTACCACGCGCATACCCTTATCTAAATCCTCGTGAAGATGTTGTATAAAATCACTAGTAGCTTCCTCCGTAGATAAACCACTCCGGAAACCATATTGACACTTGGTGACCAAACTATGTTTTCGTAGGAATATTTCAATTCTGTTGGCCATCGCTTTCTCCATTATCTTAGAAAACACGCTCAATATGGATATTTGCCTATAGTTTAGGATATTTAAACTATCTCCCTTTTTAGCAACCGGAACTACTTTTGCTTTCTTTAATTGCACAGGAAAACTGCCGCAAGTTATTGACAAATTCAATATGTCACAGATATAAGATGCTATTATCTTCGAGTACTGCTTTATAACCGAGATGGGCACCTCGTCAATACCAGTAGACTTTTTCATTTTCAGGTTCTTTATAACGTTTTCAATCTCCAGAGAAGTAAACGGGTACAAAAATAACGATTCCCTATTTACCAATGAAGTTGTACAAGAATTGCTGTTAGAGTTGTTAAAATGCAATCGTACCTGGTTTTGGGCGTCCTGTGAGAAAAAGTTACCAAATAGATTCCCTATAATTTTTGGATTTTTGACTATTTTATCGTTATGTTCAATTATTATTGACTTATTTTTGCCACTTTTCTTCCCAGATTTATAATTAACAATTGACCAAAGCGTTCTTGTTTTGTTATCTGAATTTTGTATCAAGTTATGATAATAGTCCTGTTTTTCCTGCTGTATTTTCATGCTAAGTTGTTTTTTGTATTTTTTGTAATCATTTGTTACCTGGTCATCATTACAATTCTTTTTAATCCAGTTGAGAGTTTTCAAATTTTCGCAACATCTTCTTACCTCTGGAGAGGGTTTATATGTCAGTTTGTTGTGAGAGATTTGTTTTTGCTCAATCATATCACACGGAAAGGCCTCGTCAAAAATGGTGTGGAATTGCAACCAAAACACTTCAAAGACCTGATCTTTGTCATGCGTGTCTGATGGCAGACCAAGCTTAATTGGTCGCTCATCAAGGTATTGTCCAAATAGTTTCAGGTTATAACCTGAAAAACGTCTACCTTTTACAAAAGAGGGCTCGCTCGAAGCGCCCCCGCTCCCAGTCACAACACCAAAAACTGCCTCCTGAGCACAATGGTCCGACAGCGCCGGATCGAACACTCTGGCCGTTGCAGAATCATTATTAGTTATAATGTAATCGATTGATGTCTGCACAAGATTACCTCTGTAAAACCCTCTCCTAGTTGGTGCATTAATTAATGAAATCAACTGAAAGGACCCGATCAGATCACGTAACTCCGCTGCCCTAGAAGAGGCGACATCCATGCTGCAAATGTTAAAGTCTCCAGAAAGAATTATGTTTCGATATTTTTTACAGATTTTAGTTAATATCTTTTCCAGCACATAAAAGAAACAAGCAAAATTGTGAGATGTACTAGGTCTATACAGTACCACCACACAAGTTGCCCTGTCATACTCCACAGCACAACACTCAACATCTAGTTCTACAGACATTTTTGCGATACTTACTATTTCTTTACACCTGTCTTTCATAGCCTGTTTAACATATATATATATATATATATATATATATATATATATATATATATATATATATATATATAATAATATATATATATATATATATATATATATATATATATATATATATATATATATATATATATATATATATATTGTTAAATGGCTCTATCAGGTTTCAATGTGTCTCACCTGAAACTTATTTATTTATATTAATCTGATGATAAATAAAATTTATATAAAAGATTACAAAAATTTTATTTGGTTGCTCTGTCGAAGGCATGTGATTTAATGTAAATTAAACAAGAAATGTGCAGGGTTCTGCAGTTACAATTGGTATGGTGTTAGATGTACAAATAAAGATCACAATATGGTTAAAATTGGTTTATTAAAAAATGTTGAATTTATATAATGCAAATAAGTGAATTATTAGAAAGAAAAATACTGAAGTTATATAAAACAGAATGGCTATGTGTTTCTTGGATGGATTGTAGCCGTTTAAATGAGATTACATATGTTAAAGACTGATAAGTGAGATACTTAACTGTGTTTTTGTCGGTGGAATTCCATCGATTGACCGGATTTGAGAGGGGCTGCGGTTGTTCAGGGCTATTTTAAAACTCCCAGCACATTATTGAGGCGCCTCGAGGCTGCCCAGACCATTGTAGGAATTGTAGGGACTCGAACTAAAGAACGACCCCAAAGAACAATATGGCTGTAACAATTGAGGTGTATGAGTGTCTGTCGAGTTGGAGGTCATTCACATGTGGCGGCCTGTAGCATGTTCAGGTTGAATACAAAACTTATCTGCATGTTACTTAAAAAACTGATTGTTAATATTGAATCATACGAGAACATTTCTACAAGCCACCATGAAAACAATATAGCAATTATGTATTAAACAAAGCAATTGATAAAAGCAAATTCATTATTATAAAGCAAGCGAGCGTTACATCTTCTTCTTACCTAATAACGGCGTGCTGCCTTCTTAGTGCTTATCTAGATGTTATCAACATATTACTGTTTATTTAAAAGCTTGTTAATAAGAGAGTGTTTCAAGTCGTTGCATGAGTTTATAAAGATTTTCTTATCTAACAAATAAATCTGAACTACCAAGTTTCAATTATTCATACGAAGGCAGGAACGGTATCAGAGAACCATGCGATCATTGAGTACGATCCTGGTAATTCACGTTGATGATTATGACGTCAGCTTATGTTGGCAACGATTCTTGGCTGAATAAATATTGCAAGATGTATTTATGAACCTTATAGTATGGGAAAGGTTGTAAAATGTGTAATATGTTACACACCATCTAAAATATGCATGAGTAAAATCCCAAATACGCTACTGACTTGATGGGGCCGTTACAGATTTTAAAGCACCGCTACCGAGTGAATGGGCCCGCTACTGTGTTACAACTTCGCTACCTTTGACAGCTCTCAATGCCTGTAATGTTCAATTTTGAAGTATTTTTGAACAACGAACTTCAAACTGTTTTGGAGAATTACATATTTCAAACTTCGAACTACTTTAACATCGCACAGTCCGTACAATTTTTCGAAATGAAGGTTCGGTTCATGTTCGGGTTCGGTTTGAAATTTCGAAGCTTTGCACACCTCTAATACTTATACTTACATATAATAAGAAAAGCACACACCATACGTTTTTATGGATAAATATGTGTATGTATGAAACAAATGATGCTATAACTGCTTGTATTTTTTATGCCCTAACTTGCCTTTTTCTTTCAGAGAGGTCTGGGTGTGATGCCAAAACGTGGTATTCGCCCGTCACAATGCGAGATCTTCAGATTCTACAAGCTACATGCAACTAAAGGTCTTTGTGAACCCATCAGTATGATAGTGCCCAGGAAGAGTGACCAATTCCACGATGATCTCTATCCAGACACTGCCGCTCCCAAACCCGCACTTTCAGCACGGGAATGGATCAAGGGACTCAATGCATCACCTGTGCTCATGTCTATGAAGACTGGTGAGTTATTACAGCTGTTTGGTTGGTAGTGTTGGTTGTTTGTTTACAATATGAATAGTATTTGTTTTGAATGTTAGAAGTAAAGTGTAGTATAGTTTAAATGATTTGGTGTTTTCATAAATTTCAAGCAATGTTCAAATTAAATGTGAACAAATTAGTTAATGAATGGGAAGTGTTAATATAGCAGTCACTTCGAGAATGACTAATTAACAATCTTTAAAATTTTTATGTCCGTTGTTGTAACTTATACCTTGCTCAAAAATTATCATCTTGTACTTAGTTATATCTTCTTTGAATTCGTGAATGCATTGAGTTTATTAAAAAATATTTTTCTCGATTAAAGTTTTCAATAAATCAAGCTTTTTCACAAATCTATTAATTTTGTCCATTGCTGTTATTATATTAACATCGCAGCCTTGCAAACCCCTATTCAATATATATATTTATTTATTCATATTTATTTATTTATTCATACACCATCCAACAGCTTAAAGCCAAACTAAGGATGGGCTGATATACAAAACATAATAACAAACAATAATCATACAAACTACCCAAAAGATAGTTACAAATTAGATCGGTTTGAAAAACATTTTTATCTCTGATATATTACATGAGAAGATATCTAGGCTGTCCTGCAATACAGAGTAATCATTGCACATCTGGTAAATTGGAGATGCTCGCAGCAATCGCGTACGAGCAGTCGGGAGATAGAATGTGCCTGGAAAACGTGCTGCAATACGAGGCACATTGAAATTAAGTTGCTGAGCAGATTAGAGCAATCGAACACAGAATTAACCAGTTTGTATAAAAATGTAATGAAACTGCACTGCCTGCGCATTGACAGACTCTGCAGACCAAAACGAAGAAGTAAACTCTCCTGAGGAAAACCAATAGAAGGATATCGACCATCCTCACGAAAGCTAAGAAATTTTAGAAATTTCCTTTGCACTGATTCTAGGCTTGCCACATGTATCTCATAAGTAGGAGCCCACACAACTGAACCATATTCAAGTCTGGACCTAACCAAACAACGAAAGAGCAGGAGGAGGGTGTCAGTCTGTGAGAAATTTTTGCTGTTTCTTATCAGGAATCCAAGAGTTTTGTAGGTAGACCTGACAGTCTGCTCATAGTGTGGTTTAAAAGATAGAGTACCATCAAAAACAATTTCAAGGTCCCTGACTGTCCCGGGGCGATCAAGTGGAAGCCCTCTTATATTGTACCCGAAAGTAATTGCGTGCTTATTTCGAGTAAAGGACATCACACAGCACTTGGAAACATTCATAGAAAGACCACTCCGACAACACCATTCATCAAGGATCTGAAGACAGCTCTGGAGCTGCAAACAGTCATCAACACTTGCGAAAATCTTAATATCATCTGCATACATTAAAAAAGGAACATGAAAAACATGTTTAACTGGGTCGATAAATATATTAAACAGTAATGGACCGAATATGGAACCCTGCGGCACTCCCGAAGTTATGTGATAGGTGTCAGACCTGAAGCCCCCAACCTCAACAAATTGCCTCCTTCCATCCAGGTAAGATCTGAACAAGCCAAGCAAGCCTCTGAGAATCCGATAGCCCTCATCCTGTCAATCAGAACAGAATGATCTAGACAATCGAAGGCCTTAGATAGATCAGTATACACAGCATCAACCTGTGAAGAGCGGTCGAGGGCGGACACAATGAACTGCGTAACATCAACTAAATTCGTTACAGTCAATCTCCCTGGAATGAAACCATGCTGAGAAATAGATAGTCTGTTTTTGATGTGAAACAGTATTCGCCGAAAAAGGCAGGCCTCGAAAATCTTACAGAAGACACATAGTATAGCTATTGGTCGATAGTTTGATGGATCACCACTATCCCCCGCCTTGAAGACAGGGAAAACACGTGACAGCTTCCAAATCGCTGGGAATGTTCCAGATCTAAGAATCAGTTTAAAAATTTTCTTAAGTGGAGTCAAGAAAGCATATAAGCAGTCGCGCACCAAGAAACCAGGAACTAGATCAGGTCCACAGGACATGTTAGCCTTAATTCTCTTAGCAGCTGTAATAATTTCATCATCTGTAAAGTCATCAACAAAAAACACTGTGATGTCGCCCGAAGCCAGGCTGGCGGCTGTAGGTAATGAGGTGGAGGTGGAACCAGAACATCCCGCAAAATAAGAAGCAAAACTGTCCACTGCCTGTTGCTGGTTAGATGAATTCCCAATAGAAAAGTTTTGACAGCGTGGAGAAGAGCAGTTCCAGAACTTTTTAGGATTAGACCTAATCTCTCTTTCAACCCTCAGAAAGTAGTTTACTCGAGAAAGATAAATGTCCCCCTTAAGTCTATATATATATATATATATATATATATATATATATATATATATATATATATATATATATATATATATATATATATATATATATATATATATATATTTGTGTTCTAAAGTATCAGCAAGGAGAGCTAGCCTGAGAGGCCAAGGAGGTTTCGTAAAAAGGCTTTCTATTTAATTCTAATTTCTCATCTTGTAAGCACATGAAAATTTCTGCTTTTAACAGAAAAAACTCTTTTCAAAACATTAACTCCTCACTTCTGTGCGATAAAGAAGATTTACATATAAAACACCCATTTCTTTGCAATTTTTTCTGTAATGTGTTTCCTTTGATAGAATTTCCAACTTTAATGACACTTTTTATAACAATCCATTTTGAAATTTTGAGGCAAGAGCTTTCCATAAAAAGCAGCCGTGTAATGTTTGACATTACTTCTTGTTATCTGACAATAAGACCAGATCGATGTGCTGTCACAGCCTCGGCAGCATCTGTGCATATAGCAATGTATTTTGTCCAGCCAATATCGTATTTAGATGGACATTGCATAAAAGTATCAAATAGATTCTTTCCAGTGGTATTGGCCTTTAATGGTGTACAAAATAAAATATCTTTTGTGATATCATTGCTTGTGTTGTATCTTACCAATGCTATAAACTGGGCACATATGTAGATTCGTCCATCTGTAAAGAGAAGTACATGCATTTCTGATATTTTCAAAAATTACTGCTTGAATATCCTCCACTAAATCCCTGATTCTCTTTTGGGTTGTATTATTGGAGAGAGGTATTGCTTTTAATTTTCTAGCTTCATTTTCCGCAATCAATATGAAACAAAAAGCAGAATCACCCCAAAAACCACAAAAATAATAACAGGGAGTTAAGTGCTAGATACCTATTTCGACAACGACGTTGTCTTCATCAGTATCTGTTGCTAAACTAACTGTATGAGCAAAATTATCCTATTGATATACCTAAAATATACCCTAAAAATGATGTAATACCAATGATGCAATACCGGATGATAAAATACTGAATGATGCAACACCGTATAATGCAATATCAGATGCTTCAGTACCGGATGATGTAACACCGGATGACATAATTGTTGTGTCAGTGGATACACCCAACCAGTTGTGTTGCTGTTGAAAGCAACCATGGATTATTTCGTGCTATATCAAAAAGTGCTGAATTGACCGGACCCATGTCTGAATTCATCAAATTCTGTGGCTTCACCTTGCGGGTTTCCCAACTTTCCAAACCATCCAGCTTGCGATAGTCTGTGGTTGCCTTCAACAGCTTAAAATTACTATCGCCTACCTTATGTCCCGAGTCAATCATATGTTGGGCAACTCTATTTTCTGATCTATTGAATCTGAAATGAGCTATGTGCTCTTTGAATCTTGTTGTTATTGACGTCCGTGTTTGCCCACTACAGATTTTCTCGCAATTATTACAAGATATTTGATAAATGCCCGATTTTTCTTGGAAGTCAATGGTATCCTTTGGCCCACCCAAAAGGTTGTTCAAATTATCAACTTTATAAATAACTTTCAAGTCGTTATCTTTAAATATTTTCTCTAACCCTTTTGTAAGAAGAGGATAGAAGGGAAATACAGCGAACTTTTTGGGTGGCTCATCGGATTCAGGTTTCAATGTCGTAATGTTACTTATCGACATTTTCCACCTATGCTTAGTAACTAATTTATACATAATGTCTGGAGAGAGAGACCGTTAAATCGTAATATCTATAGTTTTGTTCATCACTTACTGCTCAAGTAACTTCCAAACAAGAAAGCTCAAACTCGAGATGTTGTGACTGAAAGGATGATTTGAATCTGATGGTATTGTAATGAAGTGCGAATTTATTAGGGTTATTTGAATAGCGAACAATTCATTTAGGCGGTTAAATAATGAATATTCACAAGGCAATAAATTCGACTTATTTTAGAAAGACTTCAAAGTATGAAAATTTGCCACCAGCGGAACAATGAATCGTGTATGTGGAAGGAATAGCGCCCGTCTGTCACGCGCAATAGGTACGTCGCGGAGCTCATGAGAAAGATCATCGCCGAGAGACCGTACGCCACGAGAGATGCCTTCAGCTCGCGTCCGGAATAGTCTGATGGTTGCGTTAGAATTACTAATATTGTGTGGGAAACGGTTAGATATTTAACTGGGATTTTAGCTGTGCTATTTTGTAGTGAAAGCAGCGTGTTATTTTTGTATAGGAATGAACGAGGGTTCGTAACGACCGTGTTGTATTATCGTAGCTACGAACTCATCCAAGCCATTAATAAAAGAAAGGCACATGCTGAGATTCATCGAAATCAGTTAATTATTTTTTGAGTTATCAGATGGATACATATATACATATATACACACATATATATATATATATATATATATATATATATATATATATATATATATATATATATATATATATATATATATATATATATATATATATATATATATATATATATATATAAATTGAAACTGACCCCGGATATGGGTTCTAAGGGTCCTAGTTCGCGCTCATTTGAAAAAAAATTTGCAAAGTCTCACCATCGATACCTCCATTAGTGAATTTTGTTTTTAATTCGCTAAAAAGTACAAGTTTATGAAAACACCAATTAAAATTTGTAATATCTATATCAAACATTGTAAATGTACATATTATTATAGTTCATTATATTACAATTAGTGCTTATTTACTATTTATTTAAAAAAAAATATTTCCATCCTGTATTAACAAATATTTCTTTGTGTGTTACAATTATAACATCTTTGTGATGGATATATATTTTTTTATTTCAATTGTATTTAAGTATTACACACAATTTTGCATGATTTTCAGCTTATTTCTTGGATTAATTTTAAATTGTATCATGTTTTTATTACATTTTTATTATAATTGTCGTCTTTTGCTCATTTAATCGCTTTTTATCTTTATTTGCATTAATACAACCCAAAAAAATCCATAGTACTTCCCCTCCGTCACTGATTGTCATGAAAAAAACGCATAATAACAAATAGCAGAGATATCATTTCCAAATTCACTCATAAATCATACAGTTAAAAAAACATTAGATTCAAAACATGATATTTCATTTCATATATCTAAAATCACTTAAATCATGATCATAGTCATATTTTTAATCAGCTACTCTTTTGTTTGTTGTAATGATAAGAACTATTAATTTTGTTCACAGAACTTCTCTGTACTATTCTTAATTTACATTCTGTTTTCCCTAAAGATTGAATAAACTAACCAAAATCGAGCTCTTATGTAAGATTACTTTTTTATATTGTGTTTTGGCCTTACATTTTTTCTTCTATTAGCTTTTTTGTGACTTTGATTGATAAATTCGAATACAAAGTCTATTTTGATAAAATAATTATATCATATTTTTTTAACAAGGAATTTGTATCCTTCAGCTTTTTACAGTCCCTGGCTAGATTATTATACTTGCGGTGAAATGTTATTCACTTATGAGAACTTCTGTTCTAAAAGACCTATTCCAAGACAGATTACAGTGTAACTTAAAAATAAAAAAAACCAAACTAATATTTCATTAAGCCACCTTTTGGTTTTCAGCATTGCCTTGGTTCTCTGACCATATACATACATACATACATATATATATATATATATATATATATATATATATATATATATATATATATATATATATATATATATATATATATATATATATATATATACACACGAGGGCAGAACAATAAGTCCGTGACTTTTTGAATGAAACACAAGTTTTTTGACAAATTTTATGTCCCAACATAGTCCTTTGAGCTGTATACATTTCGTCCAACGTTTCTCCAATTTTTTTATCCCTTCCAAAAAATAAGATTTGTCGAGGTCCTCATAGGTACTTGTTTGTAAGATGATTCCATCATTGGAGTCAAATCTCTTTCCACCGAGCCTGTTTTTTTTTAAGTTTTGAAACAATAAATAGTCACTCGTGGCTAAATTCGGAGAATAGGGCTGATGAGAGAGCAATTCGTAGCCCAATTTGTGCAATTTCGCCATGGAGACTACACATGTGTGCACCCTTGCATTGTCTTGGTGGAAAATAACTTTTTTCTTGGTCAAATGCGGTCGTTTTTTCTTCAAATCGTCATTGAATCAGTCCAACAAGTTGGTATAGTTTTCACCATTGATTGTTCTTCCCTTTTGAAGGTAATCAAAGTGGATTATACCGCGTGCATCCCAAAAAACGGTCGCCATAACTCTATTGGCTGACAAACCCACCTTGGCCAACTTCGGCGCCGATTCGCACGGAGAAAGCTACTGTTTTGACTGCTGCTTGGTCTCTGGTGTGTTGTGGTGAATCCATGTTTCGTCCACGGTTATGAAACAGCACAAAAGCTCGTCCCTATTGCGGTTGAACAACGCCAAACACTCCTTCGAAGTTGTCACATGATTGCGTTTGTGGTCGATTGTGAGCAAACGTGGCACCCATCTTGCGGATAGCTTTCTCATACCCAAGTGATCATGCAAAAACGAAACCACTGAGACATGTGATATGCCTATGGCTTCCACATTCTCCCACACTTTCAATCTCCGATCGGGAAACACCATATCGTTAATTTTTTCAGGTGTAGCGACCTCAACTGGGCGTCCAGAACGTTCTGCGTCATTTGTACTTGTACGGCTGCAATGAAATTTATTAAACCACTTTTTTACCATGGAAATTGATGGTGCAGAGTCCCCATAGTATTTATCAAGCTTAGTCTTGGTTTGAGTGATTTTTTTTTCCGCAAAAAATAATGTGATGAGCACACAAAATTCACTTTTTTTTCATTTTCGTTATAACTCAAGCGATTTTCTGCTTTCAATGGCTATAAAACACAAACTAATCAGGTGAATTGCCTAGCCATCGTAGG
This sequence comes from Tillus elongatus, assembly GCA_964006375.1. NCBI lineage: Eukaryota > Metazoa > Arthropoda > Insecta > Coleoptera > Cleridae > Tillus > Tillus elongatus. The sequence continues at coordinate 39,592,672 of OZ023262.1, forward strand.
AGTGGAATTTGCTTGTCTTGAAATTTTATGGTGTATTTTGACAGTATGGCAAGGTTCTCTGTCTTGCATAAACCCTTTGGAGCCATTTACAAACAAACCATTCATTCACCTGTGGATTCAATTTATTCTGCAGAACATTATTATATTTACTGACATCCTGACGTATGCTACCCTTGACAACATAAAGGTGACCAAGCGCTTTAAGAGCAGCATGTGGTCACGTCCTGGGGAGACGCCTGTAAAAGATTCAACCACAGCCCCTTTGACTATACAGTCGACAGAAAAGCCTATAAATAAAAAGGCTTATTGCAACTGATGGGATAAATATCCAAAGAGGAAAAAAAAAGCTCAACAAGGTAATAAAAATCCACAAAATGGCACCTTTGTTAAGTGCATCCAAATAAACCTTCAACACTCCAAAGCAACTCTGAGTCTGCTTAGAAGATCGTTTATTGGACAATACCTTTAAAAAATCCACTCTAGATGCCCTACAATGTTTAGTGGAGAGTATATAAAAAACTTTTGTGGCCAAAGAAGTAGCCCTCAATGCATTCATTGACATAGGGTGCCTTTGACAACACCTCATATCAATCCATAACGAACTCTACAAGAGAGGGAAGTGGAATTGACCTTTGTGAGATAAATTGTGTCAATGCTAAAAACTGTGTTATCACACCTATTACAAATGAAACCAACGTAGCATGATGACGGCAAATGGTTGTCCTCAGGGAGGAGTGCTATCACTATTGCTGTGTTCGCTTGTTTGATTGATAAAAAAAGGATATTGTCATAACAGTAAAGGGCAAGAATGATGCTGTAACATCCAGCGTAATGCAAACAGCCCTAAATGTAGTTAAGAACTGGTGTGAGACAGAGGGACTTAATGTCAATCCTCTTAACACAGTTCTTGATCCTTTCACGAACAGAAGGAAACTAAATTTGAAAACTCCTACTATGAATGGAGTACGGATACAATTTTCCGATGAAGTTTAATACTTAGGGATCTTTTTAGACCAAGAACTGAACCAAAACACATACCTGGAAAAACTTTTTCGAGAACCACAATGGCAATCTGGGACTTGCCGTAGGCTCGCAGGAAAGACATGTGGGCTGAATCCCAGGATGGTATATTGGATATACCAAACTGTGGTTAAACCCATGGTCACATATACATCTTTAGTCGCCAAAAACGAAACAAGCCTCAACACAAAGCAAATTGGAAAAATTTGCATAGGATCTATCTTCGAATAACGGGAGCTATTGCCCTGCAGTTGTAATAGAGGCAATGCTGATTCTTACTCCACTGTAGATACGCATGAAGGGGAAGCAGCACTAAGTGCCACGAGATTAATCTAGACATCAAAAAGGTATATTGAGCTCAACATGTCCTCCACTTACTCTGTAAAATCCGTAATTACTGAGCAAGACTTGGCAATTTTGACGTTTCATTTAACAAACTACCTGAATTTCCCATATGTTATGGTGTCCTTTCATTAGTTGAATCGACCCCTGGTCTATCAAGGAATAAGCTTTTTTATTGACTCTGTCGTGAGTCTTCCACTTTTTAGGCTGTGAATGATGTTTTTCTCGTTTTTTCAATATTGAACTCCTCCCAGCCCCCGAAACTTTGCCATACCCCTGATAGGTTTTGTCACCAAACCTGCTCGACCTCAAAATAAAGGTCATGATGCTCTTCCCTGGAACAAAACTCACTTGGTTCCTCTGTAAGGTGTTTGTTTCAAACATATCTGTTTGAAGACTCCTAAAAACCTCATATTCACACAGGTAGGTTAGGTTAGGTTTGGTTATATTGTGAGTGAGCCATAACGGTCCCTCCAGTGCAACCTTAAGGTCTATTATGGCTCACGCCTATCTGTCTTATATTTCACCCAACAAGCCCAGCCTCCTACAGAGGTCAACAATGTTTGTGGACGAAAGTTGATTCAGATCTTCTGGTGCAAGTTGTGTCTTGCCAAAGAGCACGTGCTATGTTTCTATCAGCAGCTGGGCTCAGTTTCTTGTCCGAGTCTAATTCGGTGCATGTAGTGACGCAAGCGGCTGTGTCCTGTATACAGGCGGACCAGAGTTCTCAGTTGTTGTCTTTTCAGCTCTAGAAGTGTCGTATGCCTTGACTCTGAAAAGCCATCTATGAAGGCCTTTTTTTTCCTCAGGGATCGTCCGGGGCTTTGCTGCCTCGATAGCACTGCAGGGTATGAAGGCCTTAGAGTGTGCTAATCCTAGCAGATTTTACCATTGTTGGGTTGTCCTTCTATCTGTCCAGATCTATAAAGTACGTTTTGCTGATCATGACGATATACCCAGCATAGGTTCTGGTCCGGCAAAGTCCTCTCGGGCATCCCCCTTGGCAAACATGTAAGTTGTTACATTGCCATCACGGTCTGAGTGACGCTGTATCCAGACTAGCAACACCTCATTGCAGCTGCCCAGTTCATTGAGGCAGACATCTCCATACCGTTTTTAAATTGTAACAGTAGAAACCAAGTGCAGCTTGGCTATCTGAATATATTTTTATCGATTTGTGTGTGTAATGGTTTTGTATAATCTCCCTCAGTTGCATACTCTCCGAGGCTAGATGATATTCTTGCATTGGTGCTGTTTCCATATTCACTAGCTCCTGCCCCCCGATTGGTTTTGGAGCCGTCAGTGTACCAGCAGAGATCTGCCCTCAATAGGGTCATTTGGTTTCATTCCCAGTCCTCCCTTTCCGGAAAGACCCACTTAAAAAGCAGATCTCTACTGAGCTTAGTAGGCATCAGGTCTGAGACCATTCCTAGAACCTCTTGACGCCTAACGTCCTTGAGGAGTCTAGTCCTTCCCAAACTGATTGCCTTCGGCATGCTGTCAGCCATTTGTTTTAATCTGTAAGTTGTCCACCTAGCCTCCCTCTCCAGTCAAATATGAAGAGGTAGTGGTAAGATGTTTCTTCAGTTTCGCCGCATTTCTAGCAAATGGTATCCCTCTCGACATCTACATCTCGAAGGTGTCTTTTAAGACAGCAGCCTGTTAGCACCCTGATAATACGGCGAAGTCCAGGACGACTTCTACCAAGAGGCAAGACAATATTGTTTCTATCTGGCCTCTACGAAGTCCTTCGCTTGTCTACAGCCTACAGCCACAGACCAACCTCCATTGCTTTTCCATGGCCTCTTTAGTCCATCTATCTAGCACGTGGGAGACCACCTTCCTACTTTTACCCCGATAAAATTCCTCCAGTTTCATTTTCAGTGGGCACTTTTAGCGCACTTATTTTCGTTTGTTCTGGACAGAGCAGTCAAAAAAATTCATTCAGCCGCAGTGGACCGATTTCCATTTTTTTTTTTCACTTTCACACCTCCCCTCGCTTTTGTGGGTCGCATTCTTTTAAAAAAATTTCATTTTTTCCTGCTTCGCTTGCAATATTAACGGTTTTCCATCCTCCCTCTTCCCTCGGCGATGTTTTTTTCTCGTTGTGATAGTATAATGGGGAATATGTGTGCTTCCAAACTGACTCCAATAGGCACTTATTTCCTAATTTCTTATGTTCACGTTTTCGTAGCATCACCAAAAGGTTTTTGGAGATTCAATTGATATGGGTGTAAATATGATATAAACAGAAAGGTGATGCAAAAGAAATTGTTTGTGACAAAAATTAACTGTTTCCATTATTATAACAACATCTGAGTGAGTAGCAATAGAAGCATCAGTTGCAATTTAATATATATTTTATAGGTGCTAACGTTTCAACATATAAACCGCGCGTGTTCCGACCATCACCCACAACAAACATGACTAGTACAACGCCTCAACTATCCAACCATAATCACCCATCATCCCTAGATAATAACAAGAAGAAGTTCGCCTTCCTATCCGCCGAGACCATACCCGATTACAGGCCGAAACAGCTGCTCTTGGACGAAAAGACTCAAAAAACCACGACCAACCAGACCACTAAGTTCCAGCAGCTGCAGCAACTCTTCAATAATCACTGTGATGTAGATAACGACGCCCCTCTCATCAGAGAGTTCAACAGCATTGGTGATAACATCAGAACCGAACACGATGTGAGTATGGGATACCTAGGTGGTTGTAAATACTGGTTGGTGGTCATAGGTAAAGCTAAACAAAATATAATTTCTTAGAAAAATATTTAACTGTTTGCAAAATTCATGATGCAGCAATTGCTTTATGATAGCGAATTTTATAAGAAATCGGTTTCTTAAATAAAAGTATGTATCTAGTAACTGAAATGTACAAAAGTCTGGACGCAACAAGTGTGTTAGTGTAGTGCGATTTTTCAATGTTTTAATGTAACTTACTTTATTAGCTCCACATTCCATTGGACCTGTTTCACATTACTTATTTTCCTGTCAATATAATGTCACTCAAATGACGTGACAAGTTGATTACAAAAATTAATGGCAATTAAAAGATTTAATATATTATTCTTTTTTGATTGTTCTATTGAGCTCTGTAATACATTTTTTCAGTTTAATTTAATCCAGAATAACTTGGATTACAATTAGTCAACTTAAATGAATTTTGGAACGTTGAATCTATAGTTTGATGGCAACATATGAGTTCAATTTCGTAAAAATAAGCTGACGAGTTTCAAAAATATAGCATTTTCGAGAAGAAAATTTGCGATTTTCCATGGAACAACTTGACTTTCATGACTGGCCAACAAACTTGGCGCTCGGAAAGAATTTTACACTGTAATGAAAAAAGTACCTAGGTGGCGTAGAAGCTTCATGTTGTACATATACAGGTGTCCCATGGTCGATGGTACCTTAGACGTATATGGAAAACCAAATATGGCATCGATCTGAATATTTGGTTGGTACCATAATCAATCATGCTCTATTTATCCAAAATATTTTCAATTACACCATGTTGCCGCTTCTACTGAAAAGTCGTAGCTCTGTTATTTTAAATAGACCACCCTATATATATATATATATATATATATATATATATATATATATATATATATATATATATATATATATATATATATATATATATATATTTCGATTTCTTTGTTTAATTTAAATAACTATTTCCCAATATGTTCCTATACCTATCGGTGGTGGTTCTCCAGTTATTAATGAATTTTCATATTTTTTAAACAAAACACGGTCATGATTAAACATTAATAATTTTGTACTCCTGCATCCTGTGAAGCTAAAATTGTGGTTGTGGTTTAACGGTAGTACAATTATTTCATTCCAATAGAGAACCCTATCTGATATAATACAGGTTGCTTCAAAACTATTACCTTTCTACTACATAGAAAAATGACAAAAAAGCTGTTTTTTCAATTGGAACCCACTGTATATTACCTAAAAAATTAAAATGTGATTAAATTTCCTTTCAAATGTTATAGCATGTTTCTATACCTAAATCTTCACGATTTCTGAGAAAAAGGCATATTTCAAGTTTTATACTAGTACATTCTTTCAATTTAGTTTTCATGACAACTAAAACTGACAGTGACAAACTAACATAAGATATTTTGGTGTTTTGATCCGTTATCCAACTAAAAATGGGGGAAAATAACTATTCTAACAAAGTTTTAATGAAAATATTAATTCTACATGGACAATGTGATCAAATTATAGCTAGAAGTTGCAGAAAATTCAATGAAAGATATCCTGAATTGCCTCAAATGAACAAGCGAAAATTTGTGAGAATACAAAACAAATTCATTGATTATGGTTCAACACCTCCAACTTACTGAAGCTAGTCTCCGGCGAAGACAATGTCATCAACATCCTCTCGTATTTCAGAGCATATTCGCAGGCTTCTGTCTGGAGTACACAAGACGATTTAGGCGTCTCACGCTCTTCTATTCAGAGAATTTTGTTCAAGCACAACATGCATCCATATAAATTTAGCAAAGTTCCAGCACTTAAGTCTAAAGATAGTGCACAAAGGATTCATTTTTGTGAAATCCTTTTAATCCAAACTTAAGAAGATATCCAGTTTCTATCACAAATTATCTGGATTGATGAAGTGAAATTTTCACAGGAGGGCATTTTCAATAGGCAGAATATCCATTATTGGGCAAGTGAAAATTCTAGAGTGACCAGAGATACTGAATTTCAAAACAGATTTACTTTTAATGTTTTCTGTTTGTTAAAGAAAAATCGAATACGTTTTTTTATCTATGATGAACCACTGAATTTCGCAAGATACCTGAATCTATTAAGAACGGTTATCAGTGACTTCTTGGGAGATCTCCCACTAGAAGAATATCAGAATTGTTGTTATCAGTTGGACAGTGCTCCGCCTCATTGCACTCATGAAGTATCTCAGGAGCTCTGCAAAATGCTCGACGATCGTTAGTTTAGAAAACTAGGTCCATCGGATTGGCCTGCTAGATCGCCCGATTTGATTACACCGGACTTTTATTTTTGCGGTAAGATAAAAGAAAAAGGTTACACGACACCAATCAATACCAAGGAGGAATTACGACAACGGGTAGTAAGACATATTCAAGAACCGGATCCCAATGAGATCGAGAGGGCTACTATCCATGCCGTAAATCGAAGAATTTTTAAGTGTTTAGAAGCCAGCTGTGAAATTTTGGAACATTTACTATAAGAATCATAAGTATTTCTTGATCTTGATGTTTATTTGTTTTTTAGTATTTCACCTACATTATTTTTAAGGTTTAATCATGACATGAGTTCTCTATTGGAATGAAATAATTGTACTACCGTTAAACTACAACCACAATTTTAGCTTCAGAGGATGCAGGAGTACAAAATTACTAAGGTTTAATCATGACTTTGTTTTGCTTTAAAAAATATGAAAATTAATTAATATCTGGGGAACCACCACTGATAGGTATAGGAACATATTGGGAAAAAGTTATATAAATTAAACAGAGAATTCAAAAAATATATAATATAGAGAGTGGTCTATTTAAAATAACAGAACTACTGTGACTTGTCAGTAAAAGCGGTAACATGGCGTAATTGAAAATATTTTAGATAGATAGAGCATACTTGATTGAAGTACCAACCAAATTTTCAGATCGATCCCATGTTTGGGTTTTCATATACGTCTGAGGTTCCATCGACCGTGAGACACCCTGTATGTATACACAGTGTAAATAAATACTGCGAAATAATTCTGGGGTTGATTCCTTATTGAGAATTAAAGGGGGTTTTTATATATATAAAAAAATCATTCACTCTTCTCCTGTGAAAATACGATTCCTTAAAGGGGGTTCCAAAAAAGTCATTTTAAATTTTTTCTTAAATATGAAAGAAGTGAAAAATTAAATTAAGTAAATATCTCTTATCCAGAAGACACTCGGTGAACAATTTGTTAGTTTTCCCATAAGGTTGTAAGGGGTAGAAAAAACCACCCTTAGAACTTGTTTCACACGTTTCTTCTTACAGCTATATCGCCATTTTAAAAATGAAAATACACCCTGAATAGCTTGATTCATCTTTAACAAAAGAGGTTGCTTGTATCTTTTTGTAAATTTAATGATTTCCGAAGAAAGAAAATTTTTAATTCAATTACATAGCATAATTTGCATAGTGTAGAACTTTAATTGAAGTGTAATTTATATAGTAGGTGTCAGTCATTTAATAGTAATACTGCGATCATTTTGAGAAACCTTTTGTGCAATTTAGTCTGGTCAAAATAGACATTCACCCTTGCATAAATTCGCAAGAAGCTGAAAATTTACATTAACGTTAGAGGTACCATTATAATGAAATTGTGAAAAGTCCCCATTGATCTCAGGTGTGCCAAAAATTTCATGCAAGGTCAAAGTTTCCAAAAATGAATTTTTTGAATTTTTTAGCGAAACGGTTAGTTTTATCATAAAAAAGCTTAGACACAATTTGTAGATCATGCAATTATCTACAAAAATTGTCGTTACACTTTTTTTCCTAAGACTCACCATTTCTGAATTTACTAAAATTCTAAAATTTATTAAAGTTGTATTCTCCATAATATACACACGGTTCCACGCCTTGTAGTGCACTTGGCGTGTTTTTGTTAACGTGGATTCCCCGGTAGGCCTGCTCCACTGTCTATTTTACAGAAGTTTAATTAAATCTCAGGTCTTCTTATTCAACTTCTTCTTCTTCCTCCACCTTATTCTTCTTCCTCCTCTTCCTGAGTCAACGTAAATTGTTGTAACAGCGATACATCAGTTGTTTCGTCGTTAATGTAAAAATCTTCTTCTGTTGGAGAATCAACATTTGGACACGACTGGCCTGACAACTGGTGTATGCTGGTAAGCAAAATAAGCCTACTTTTTGCAGCCGCATTTAGAATTACACCCCTTTTTGCAGTAGCAAAAAATGGTATTAAGGGTGGCATTTAGCTATCACTTTAGTATAGGAAAACAAGGCCTCCTTATATTGTAATTATCTCAAGAAATAATAGGTGTACGGGAACAATTTAAAAAGCTTTATAATCTAGACAAACCACAAGTGGTGATGAATGTTTGCAAATTTCAAAAACTGTTTTGTGTTATTAGTTATAATTAATTGAAATTCACCTAAATATTCCAATGATTTAGATAAGATTATATATACGAAGATGTTCCAAAAGAGATGACTTTGACTATTCATTACCTGCAGGAACATGTAAAGGTTCGATTGCAATAAAATATAAGTATGTAGCCCTTCTAGTTTTTTTTTTAAATATGTTTTTATTAAATGTCCACACAAAACGATTTGTCCGGCGGCCCGAGGCAAATTCTGTACAAGTGCAACTGTATTGTCACTGAGCTGTGAAATAAAAAGTGGAGCAATTGTATAACAGGGGGCGTTTGCATCGGATCCAATAAGTCGCTACCTCCCGCATAAGCAGTGTTGTCAGTGTTATAAAAACTCACTGAAATTGAATACTTCGATAACCATAAGCTTTTGGCGACGTAAAATAAATGAGGTACTTAACAATGATTAAAATAACGGTAAAATTTGCCATTGACATTAATTCTACAATGCATTATTTGAGGGACAAAATTTAATCGGGTGCTTAAACATTAACTTTTTGTTTCTCAAATAAAGCATTTTATGAATCCCGTGCAATAAGCTTACAAATTTTCTACAGAGAAAATTATACTTATAGAAAAAAAGGATATAAGGATATCCTCACACTTTTATTAGGATCTAATCACATTAAAACTCTTATTACTTATATTGAAGTAAAAACTAACATAATTGGATTCAATTCTTTTAATGGTTCATCCACTAATTTTTAGTTGCTAGTGTCTATATAATGTTACAAATATTATGGAAGGCGTAAATAAGTAAGTACAATATATGTACTAATTTCGCACTACAGTAAAGAGATTGGATATGACTGCAAATGTATGGGTTATATGTTTCGCATTTTAATGTTTATAAAAATAATTATATATATATATATATATATATATATATATATATATATATATATATATATATATATATATATATATATATATATATATATATATAACTACAACTCTATTACAAAACAATTAGATTTTTTTTTAATTTGGCACGTGTCATATAATATTATGTTTTCCACGAGTTCGTTAGCCAGCACAAGCGCACCAGTATTTCTGTGAAACAACTCTCTTTTCGGAAAATGTATCTCTGAAAATAATAAAGTTATTGAAATAAAACTTTGTAAGCAAATTGCATTGGCATAGACTACAATAGCCTCTAGCCTCTGGCCTTGACGAGATCCCAGCAATTGTTCTCAAAAAATGCGCACCAGAACTTGCTCCTGTCCTGAGTCGTCTGTTTCAGATATCTTACAATAAAGGCATATTCCCTAGTAACTGGGAAACTGCTCGAGTACAACCCATCCCCAAGAAAGGATCCAAGGCACTTTCTAGCAACTACAGGCCTATTTCTCTCATTTCAGTCGTCTCTAAAGTGATGGAAAAGTATATAAACACCGAAATACTAAAAAACACAGTCTAATTCATGACAGACAGTATGGATTCCGTCAGCGCAGATCAACTGCCGACCTCCTTTCCTTTGTCACCCATTCTTGGAACAAGTCTATGGAACTACACGGTGAATCCCATATTGTCGCTCTAGACATATTCAAAGCATTCGACCAGGTCTGGCACGCAGCGCTGCTTAATAAACTTCCGGCCTATGGCCTACCACCAAAACTTTGTACCTAGACAGCAAATTTCCTCTCCAACGGGAGCATTTCTGTTGTTGTGGATGGCCATTCCTCTAAACTGCATCCAATTAATGCAGGAGTTCCTCAAGGTTCAGCTTTAGCCCCTACTTTGTTTCTTCTCCACATCAATGACCTCCACTCTAGCACATCCAACCCAGTTTACAGTTACGCGGACGACAGCACCCGCCACTCAATTTAGATATACAATATTCTAAGCCTGTCTCTTCAGCCCAATTAGATGATGATCGCAGACTCATGGAGGGTTCTGTCTCCGTGGATCTCCAAAAAATATTAGACTGGGGAAGTAGAAATCTGGTACAATTCAACCCTACCAAATCTCAGTCTTGCTTTCTTTCTCATAAGAGATACACAAGCCCTAGACCCATCACAATGAACAACCAAGTTATTCAAAGTAATTAGTCCTCTTCTCTTATTGGCATTTCTGTGGATCGAAATCTCAATTGGCACCAACATGTCACATCAATTGCAGAAGCGGCTGCTAAGAAATTAGGTTTCCTCTTCCGGGCTCGCAAATACTTTTCACCAGCTAATCTCTATACCTTATATACTTCACAAATAAGGCCAAACCTCGAATACTGCTCCCACATCTGGGGTGCAGCTGCCGCTTCTACACTTGCTATCCTGGACTCCATTCAAAAGAGAGCCATACGTCTCATCGGTGACCATACCTTCACCCAAAGGCTGCCATCCCTTGCCCACAGAGCGAATGCACCCTTTTACTGTCCAGGTCACCAGACATAGAACATCTTGTTATGCCCGCTCCTTTGTCCCGAGGACTTCCAAGTTGTGGAATTCCTTGCCAGCACATGTTTTTCCTTCTCCTCCGAACCTCCAAACCTTCAAGTCCAGAATTAACAAGTTGCCTCTTTCCTCCTTGTCAACACCCACGGTACGATAGTATTTAGGCTGTAAGCCCTCGTGGTGTGTTGTTGAAAATAAAAAAATGATAATAATATTAACCAAACTCTAAGTTTTTAGCTAAGCGAAAATTTGAGTCATGGGCATAACTATTTTTCCCCAGGAGACCAAAGAAGGATACAAGGACTCAAACTTTGTGTATGATAAATGAAGATTTTCTTTTCACATCCAAAAAGAGTTATTCGGGGCTAAGAGGCCGAAAAGTAGCAATACACCAGACATACATTTCATACGAGAAAAACAAAACAGAACTGTTTTCTCGTACACCTATTAATTTTGTTGCCCACAATTTCATATACCTACTTATATGTTATTTTTCTTAGAAGAAATTTAGAATTTAGCAAAAAAATGTTTTTAACTATTTTTATATGTTCAAGTGACGTTTCTGGGGGGGGGGGGGGGGGTGTGGATTCGCTACCAAAACGCACTTGCTGCCTTGTTGGTTTCCTCCTAATTATAATAAATGTTCTAATTAATATATAACGCAATTTCTAACACTGAATAACTAAGAAGAAAAGGAAAGAACTATGCATATGTGCTAGTGTACTTTATTAATTAGAAAACGGAACTTTCCACGAAACAATAATCATTTTTCTCTGCATAGATGTAATTTTGCAATTACAATTAGTTTTTAAATTAAGTTATTTATTTTTAAATAACACACTTAAGTATTATTCTACAAACTTGGTGAAATTTTATGAAAAGACGCATAATATGTTTTTAAATCAATTTCATTTGCAACCGGTACACACATGTGTAAAGGTTTATCCATATAATCCCAATGCAAAAATATGACATTTAGCCAAATTACATAATGTATTCATTTAGAGTCACATCCCCTAAAAAATTAATTTACGCATGATGGTAAATATGGCTAAAACTAACAGGCAGGATTACAATGAACCAAAAAGCATTCAATAAAGAAAATACATAGATATGTATAAATGTATGGGGCTGAAAGCTGGCCTTTTGATAGCAGAACAGGAAGTTGAAAAGTGGTTGTGACGACGAGACAATATTACCTTTGGGCTATGATGATTTATATAAAAAATGCAAGTCACTCGAATTCTACAAAAAATTGTATTAAAAATTTAAAAAGATAAGCCAAAGAAAACAAACAGATATTACAACACTAAATACAAAGGCTGCTCATTAAAATTCAGGGAATTTCAGTAACCGATTTGGATTGACAAATAATAGTAGTAAGTAATATATATATATATATATATATATATATATATATATATATATATATATATATATATATATATATATATATATATATATATATATATATATATATATATATATATATATATATATATATATATATATATATATATATATATATATATATATATATATATATATATATATATATATATATATATATATATATATATATATATATATATATATATATATATATATATATATATATATATATATATATATATATATATATATATATATATATATATATATATATATATATATATATATATATAGCGCCTCGATGGTGCAGTGGTGAGAACGTGTGCGTCTGAAGCGGAGGGTATTTCGTTTTTCCAGTACATACTTAACATTAACGGTGGTTGTGGCATTGTATTTGAGTAAGTTGAATGTCTGTACGTTCCACCCTTCGGAGGGGGCGTAAAGCCCTCGGTCCCGTGTCTATGCGATGTCAGGCACATGAAATATCCCTACCCTCCTTACAGAAAGGCAGGGGTTCGGCAAAATTTTCAGGATAGTGGGGTGAAACTGCTCCCTGGCGACGGTGATTGGGCATAGTCGCGGAAATAGACCGAGGTTCAGGAAATAAAAATGCACAATAATATATATATATATATATATATATATATATATATATATATATATATATATATATATATATATATATATATATATATATATATATATATACCCAAACCTAGTAAACATTTATATAAAAATAAATTGAATTTTTTTTAGTATAGTCTAAACAAGCTAAGATATAGCATTTCTCAAAATGTTCGAAAGTTTGGTTTACTGCCATAGTCATAACTTCACAGAATAAATAAATTTAAAAAAAACAGCCAAATTTGAAAATGAAACACACACACATATATATATATATATATATATATATATATATATATATATATATATATATATATATATATATATATATATATATATATATATATATATATATATATATATATATATATATATATATATAACAGTGACAGGGCATAGAACAAAATTTGGAAACTGTCACTTGCTTCCAAGTGAACGATAAACAGCATTTTTTTGCATAGCATACTGCAAAAGTTTTGTTTTCGAATTATGAAAATTAGGATTTTTTTCGTTGTTTATTGAAATTGACTCTAATGCTATATATTTTAAGGAGCTTGTGAAAATGCAAATTGTATACAGGTGCCCCATTTAAAAAAAACATTGGTCAAGATTTCAAAAACAGTAATATTTAGAAAAAGCGACCTAAATTCTAGGTAAAAAGTACTAAAAGGAGTAATTTTTACCTTTTTGACAAGTCGTCAGGCAACTGAAAATACAAGAGGTACCTGAAAATGCAATATTTTCAATATCGCCCTGTAGCTCGGAAACTAAGAGGGCTAAGACAATTTTGCTTGCGGTAAATTTCATTTCACAAAAAAGTAGCTAAAGTTCGCGAAAAACGCAAGGTTCTATCTTCACTAATAACCGTGATACCCAGCAATTTCAACCAAAATGGGAGGTCTGTACAAGCACATAACAATGAACCCAAATAACTAACCATACACAAACACCTACATACATACATGGGTGGATGGACACACACACACACACACACGCACGCACATATATATATATATATATATATATATATATATATATATATATATATATATATATATATATATATATATATATATATATATATATATATATATACATACATACATACATACATACATACATACAGTGTCATGACAAAGTGGGGAACCTAATTCATAAATGCGTTATTTAATTTTTCAAGAAAAATGGTCGGACAGGTCAATACTAGCCTATCAATAGTCAACTTGTGGCGTAAAAATTCCATGTAGGACGTCACCTATTTCTGAATGGTGACGTTATCATAACTTTTTTTAAATGACAACCATCTTTTTTGCCGTTTTTCTAGGCCTGCTTACTACTTAAATGATGATGAAAAAAATTGGTACCTCACATAACAATTTTTTTGAAAAAATAGCATTATTTACTTTAATGGAAACGTTAATTTAATCGAAAAAATTATTGAACCAAGGAAAACAAACAAAATTTAGCAAAGGTGTTCAAATTGTTCTCCACCTACCATTTGACATTTACCAATTGAATATTGCTTAATATTTTTGGTATCTATATCACAATTAGCAGTCTTAGTGCAGTAGCTTAGCAGGTAGACCATTGGCTTTCGTGTCAGATGTTCTGGATTCGCATCCTACGACAGCTTTCCATAAATTATAAATAATTATTAATTTGGTATTTATTAAAACATAACAACTGCCGTGACAATGGCATTGTGGTTGAGAAAGTTGAATGCCTGCACCCGCTCTTCAGAAAGGCCGCTAAGATGTATGTCTCGTGTACGACGCGATGTTAGGCATGTTAAACCTCCCTACCCTGCGTACAAACCTCGGGAGTTAGGTTTAATATAGAGTAAGGCGGAACATATGTCTGGGGTCGGTGACTGGACATAGTCGCTGAAATAGGCAGACGGTAAAGAAACCAAATACAATAATACTTTTTTAGGATAAATTTTAGGATTATTTTGAAAAACACATCTCCAAAGCAGTACCCGTTTTTTAAGAAAGTGACAGAAAAATATTAATGTTCGGACACAGACAGTGCCTTATGGTAGTCAATTTTCATTAATGTACATTTTTATAACTCAATTTTCCATTAACCTAGAAAAAATACATTTACATTTTTCAGCAATATATTTTTTTTAATTGGTCCAATTGAGCAACCTAATGTGTCGAAGATTAATCATGATTAATTTACGTTCATTTGAAGAAATGTTTTGTGAGTTTAAAAGCCTATCAATGTAATAAATTTTTTTATGAAAATTTGCTGGAATACAGTTATTCTGTAAAACATTAGATGACTTCAAAATTCATAACGTTACTTTATTTTCCGGCGTAATAAACGCCGAATAGACGGCTTGGACCGCTTAGAAAGGTTACAAATATAGTCTCTCCCAAGCTCATCTAAAGGCATAAGTACAATAGAATCCGTACCTTCTCCGTCCTCCGCTCTTCACCGTCCCGCTTCATAAGCTTGGTATGTAAACAAAAGAGTAAATAAATGACAACATCGCTTTGCTGGGTAGGTACAATTATTGCGAGCCTTTTAGAAAACAGGCCGAATGAGACGCCACCTGCTGAGAAGTAGTTCAACTTAGTAAGACTTTAGGTTGAACCATACAGTTTTTAAGGAAATCCGAAGTTCAAGATCTTTGGCAGCACTTGTCATGATAATATTTTCTATCTCTGTCGGAGGTACTTCTTCGTCTAGAATATCGCAGCCTTAAGGAGCTTTTCTGGTGCAGCTGGAAGTAGAGTGTGGACTATTTTAAAACTGTTGTTTTAGTCCTCCGGAACATTGCTGATGTATCACACAATGCTTTATATCGAGGACGACCGGCTTTACTCTCAGTGGTCGGTTTTAAAAAGGGAACATAACAATCATTATGATACCTAGCCTCAAGAGCAACTAAATCGTGTTCAAACTCGATGCGAAAAACAACCGTTTTTGCTGTGTCATCAGAACGAGACTGAGCTACTTTCAGAACAGATTCTTTGAATGAAAGTGTAGTAACTTAAAAAATTCTACACAGAAATTTCTGTGCCGGTTTATTTTCATATTCTTCATTTAATTAATCGCCGCAAAGAAGTAACAATCACTTATGCGTGCTCTAGTATGAGTAGGACTTATTTTTTATGTACTGGCTTGTTCCTCTTCATGTTGTCTTTTTACTGCAGCAATAGTACTCTTCCGAGTGAAGTTTTTACGACACTGCACATGAAGTGTCACAGTTTTTTTGTCTTTTAGCTAGTCAGTAAATTTACCACCTCTTTCAACACTTGCGTCAATCAACGTCTTCCTGCCACGATCAACAGTAACAATTTCACTTGCAGGCAAAGGTTTATTACAAATGAAGCAAAATTGCGACAGATTTTAAAAACTGAATACAGCACAAGCTTTAGTAAAGAATATTAGCAATTACCACATGTTTTCACTACGAGGGAACGTTTAAGACTAACGGTATTTCATTGGGACCTTTGGAAAAAAG
This sequence comes from Tillus elongatus, assembly GCA_964006375.1. Taxonomy (NCBI): domain Eukaryota; kingdom Metazoa; phylum Arthropoda; class Insecta; order Coleoptera; family Cleridae; genus Tillus; species Tillus elongatus. Next base: position 39,609,083 of record OZ023262.1, read on the forward strand.
AGCACCTAGATGGGCACTGCCATGTAGTCAATTGAACAGCAGACAGATGTTGCTCAAGGCCACATGGTCACATAAGATGAGAGACTAGGTTTCTTTTCAGTTCAGATTCTCAGAATTATCATTCAATATTAATGTATTAGTCACACAGAATAATAGTTTCACTTATATTATGGGTCCAATGATGTACATAGTCATGCATATTATGGAGAATACAACTTTAGTAAAGTTTAGAATCGCTTTTTCTCAGATATGGTGAATCTTAGGAAAAAAAGTGTAAGGACAATTTTTGTAAATAATTGGTCGCTCAGATCACGGCATGGTCACTGCTTCTTGCGCAATGCAACCCGAGGTCACACAGTCATCACACACACGTATCGTTTGGCACTACAACTTCGCGAACTGGGACGAAATGCGGGATTACTTTTCCTCATTTCCATGGGCGTCTGTCTGCTTCTCTCATCCTGACCCCTCTGATATCTCACAAAACGTCACCGAAATTATCCAAGATGGCATGGAATTATTTATCCCACGTACACAGAAAACCTCTTCAGCCACTCAAAAGCCCTGGTTCTCTAAATCTTGTGACAAGGCCAGACTTGAAAAGGTCAAAGCTCACAAAACGCTTCTACACAATCCCAGTCAAGAAAATCGTCAAGCGTTTAACGACGCAAGAAACCGCTATGTCCACATTCTTTCTGAGGCAAAAAAACTCGTTTAATAACCACATCAAAAACAAAGTCCGCTTAAGCTCCAACGGCAGCAAACCCTTCTGGACTCTTGCTAAATCTATTGGGAATAATTTCTGCAAAAGCATGTTCCCACCTCTTGTCTCAGGGGATGAAATTGTTTCTACCGCCCTGGGTAAGGCTGAACTTTTTGCTTCGTTGTTCGCCGCCAATTCTACTCTCAACCCACCTCCAAATGTTCAACTACCAACAGTCCTCAATGTCGCGCATAAAATGACTGATATTATTTTCAAAACTAAAAAGGTACGAAAGATGCTCTCTTCTCTTAATACCAGGAAGGCCTCTGGCCTTGACGAGATCCCAGCAATTGTTCTCAAAAAATGCGCACCAGAGCTTGCTCCTGTCCTGACTCGTCTGTTTCAGATATCTTATAATAAAGGCATATTCCTAGTAACTGGAAAACTGCTCGAGTACAACCCATCCCCAAGAAAGGATCCAAAGCGCTTCCTAGCAACTACAGGCCTATTTCTCTCCTTTCAGTCGTCTCTAAAGTGATGGAAAAGTATATAAACACCGAATTACTAAAATGTCTCGAAAAACACAGTCTAATCCACGACAGGCAGTATGGATTCTGTCAGCGCAGATCGACTGCCGACCTCCTTTCCTTTGTCACCCATTCTTGGAACAATTCTATGGAACAACACGGTGAATCCCAGATTGTTGCTCTAGACATATCCAAAGCATTCGACCAGGTCTGGCACGCAGCGCTGCTTAATAAACTTCCGGCCTATGGCCTACCACCAAAACTTTGTACCTGGACAGCAAATTTCCTCTCCAACAGGAGCATATCTGTTGTTGTAGATGGCCATTCCTCTAAACTGTATCCAATTAATGCAGGAGTTCCTCAAGGTTCAGCTTTAGCCCCTACTTTGTTTCTTCTCCATATCAATGACCTCCTCTCTAGCACATCCAACCCAGTTCACAGCTACGCGGACGACAGCACCCTCCATTCAAATATACAATATTCTAAGCCTGTCTCTTTATCCCAATTAGATGAGGATCGCAGACTCATGGAGGGTTCTGTCTCCGTGGATCTCCAAAAAATATTAGACTGGGTAAGTAGAAATCTTGTACAATTCAACCCCACCAAAACTAAGTCTTGCTTTCTTTCTCACAAGAGATACACCAGCCCTAGACCCATCACAATGAACAACCAAGTTATTCAAAGTAATGAGTCCTTTTCTCTTGTTGGCATTTCTGTGGATCGAAATCTTAATTGGCACCAACATGTCACATCAATTGCAGAAGCGGCTGCTAAGAAATTACGTTTCCTCTTCCGGGCTCGCAAATACTTTTCACCAGCTAATCTCTATATCTTATATACTTCACAAATAAGGCCAAACCTAGAATACTGCTCCCACATCTGGGGTGCCGCTGCCGCTGCCGCTTCTACACCGAACCTCCAAACCTTCAAGTCCAGAATTAACAAGCTGCCTCTTTCCTCCTTGTCAACACCCACGGTACGATAGTATTTAGGCTGTAAGAATGGTCTACAATTTGTATCTAAGCTATTTTTATGATAAAACTAACTGTTTCGTTAAGAAATAAAAAAAAACATTTTTGCTAGCTTTGACCTTGCATAAAAATTTTGGCACTCCTGAGATCAATGGGGACTTTTCACAATTTCATTATAATGGTACCTCTAACGTTAATGTAAATTTTCTTGGGAATTTATGCAAGGGTACCCCTATTTATCGGGCTAACTTGACCGGACTAATTCATCAAGATCGAGGTGTATTCGCATGAAGAAAATGTTTTTGATTTAACGAGACTGCTTTTTAGGCGATATCAGTTTTAGCGAGATAATTATTCTGCTGACCCATTCACATTTTTTTTTTGGTTTTTTGGGATACACAGATGTGCGAAACTAAACAGCACTGCCTGACCTTACTGCGACCACTCAAGACACACTAGGAGTAGATGCACATATTTCTTGATTGAGATGTGACACTAATGGTTAATACAAATGTTTGTGTAAAAAGTACAAGAGAATATTTTTGGGTTCTTCCACTCACACATTGATAGTGTACCTCTTACCATTATACATTTGTGTTGGTTTCTGTTTTTCTGTTTAAATCAGTTTTCGATCGTCATGCGTTTGAGGTAGGTTGGACTTAGAATAAAATATTGTTTACACAATGTCCCCGCCCGCTATTAAAAGAAAAGGATTTACCATTGAAGAGAAAATGTCGATATTAAAACAAGTGAAAAGAGGAACGAAAAAAAGTTATGTTTGTAGGCAGTACGGTATTGCATCGTCTACATTATTAACAATTTTAAAAATGTCAATGTATGTAAGTTATGCTATGTAATTGAATTTAAATTATTTTTTCTTCAGAAATCGTTAAATGTACGAAAAAATATGAGTGACCTTTTTGATTTAAAATGAATCGAGCTATCCAAAATGTATTTATTTTAAAATACCAATATAGCTGTGAGAAAAAAAGCTGTGTTAAACCAGTTCTATAGGTGGCTTTTTCCACCCCTTAAAATCTTACGGGAAAAGGAAATTGTTCACGGAGTGACTTCTCAAGAGCAAACAAGGTCTACTTATTTTCATTTACATCACTTCTTCCGTATTTAAGATTAAAAAAAATTAAAACTGCTTAATGGCACCCCCTTTAAGGGTCGTATCTTCCTTCACAAGAGAGGGGTGAATGATTTTTCATTATCTCAATTATTGTGCATATTTATAAAACAGTCTGGACACAGCAAGTGCGTTATGGAAGTGAATTTTTATAAAAATACTTTGAATAGCAAATATGTCTTTTTAATGCAAGCAGTCATGAATTTGGTTACCGGTATAACCTATATAGTAGAAACAATGTACCATATTTTATCAAAATAACTTATTGTTTGAAAATGTACAAAAATGTTCCGACAATAAACTTTAAATGTTGGTTTCCTAGCCAACAAACCGTAGGTTAATAGCAAATTGAGTTAAAATTGAGATAAAAAATGCAATCAAATAATGGGGTTCGAAAAAAAATATTGTAGGGATCACCAACGATTGAGCTTTACCGTAGAAATACGTCACCCTGTATATATGGAAACAGATAAAAACTGAATGTAAACCGGGATATGGATTCTAGGGGGTCTAGTTTGCGCTCATTTGAAGAAATCTTTTTAAAATTCTAAAGTCGCTGTCTCCTCATTGTGGAATTTTTTGTACAACAATTAGCTAAAAATGATGGACCGTTAAACCATCAACTTAACTAAAACTACCGCCAAAGCATCAGAGAGAAAATAAGTAACCTGTGCCATATCAGCCCTTTTTGTAAAACTTCGATCTTTTATATCTGTTGACAAACATCACAAACACTGTTTAGTCCACCCGCTAACATTAATAAAATCGTAAAGGAATAATTTACACTTGTATATTAAAATGCCCAAATAATTTGTCAACTGAAATTGAAAACAGATAAAGAATCTAATAATATACGATAAACGTCAGTTGCAGCGTGTAACTGACCTGCGCAATGTTATCAAATATTCCGTTGCTAGGTAACGACTCAGACATACTAGATATCATATACCAGTTTTTATTATTGTCAATAAAAAGCGGTGATATTAAATATAAATGTTTCAAATTTGAATAGCCCAATTGTCCGTAAACCTAGAAAGCTGAATTTTCGTACATAGTTAGGTCTTTCCCAAAGCAACATGTTCACCAAATTTCATTGACATAGCTTTGTAATTTTCGGAGAAAAAAATTTTTTTCCAAAGAAAACTCAAAATTTTCCTGGAAAACCTTGTCCGATTTTCCTGGCTAATGAACTCATCCAAGCTATTAATAAAAGAAAGGCATTTGCCTAGTTTTATCAAAATCGGTTAATTTCATTTTGAGTTATCGGTTGGATGTATATATATATATATATATATATATATATATATATATATATATATATATATATATATATATATATATATATATATAAGGTTTTCCGGGAAAATTTTAAGTTTTCTTTCGAAAAAAAATTTTTCTCCAAAAATTACAAAGTTATTTTAATGGAATTTGGTGAATATGTTTCCTTGAGAAGGACCTTACTAAATACCAAAATTCAACTTTTTAAGTTTAAAGAAAATTGAGTTATTCAAATTTGAAGCATTTAATAAAAATTCACTACCATAACGCACTTGCTGTGTCCCGAACTTTTTTACTTTTACTTCCACATCGTCAATACGTGTGAAAGTATGGCATCGGCGACAAAAATTACAATTTTTTTTTGCTTAAATGTCTTAAAAAGTGTCAAAACATATAGAAACCATGATTTGGGAACGAAATTTCTTTGTGTCTGTCAGTCGAACGAAAACTTTAGCATGAATTGAGATATTGTCTTCAAATTTGGGATACAGTTAGTAACCGACAGACGAACAGTTCGGAAGGTTTTTGGGTAAAATCGCTCCAGAGTGTAGAGGATAAGTGGGGAATGATTTGGTGAAAATTGACATTTTTTCCGTTAAAACTCGAGAAATATAACGTTTTAGGGTATGTTGTGGAAAATTTTCAATTTTATTAAACATCTGATATTCTGTGCTGAAATTGAATTAAGTTGAATGTGTGCGGGTGGAATATCGGTGACAAGAATTTCGAATTTTTTGTTGTTGCTAAAAACGGCGTAAAAAGTCTCAAAACATATAGAAAACTTGATTCTGGAACGAAATTTTTTTTCTCTGCCTGTCAGCCTGTACGTCTGTCTATTAGTCTATAACTTTCGAACGAATTGAGATATCAGCTTCAAATTTGGTGTCCCGTTGGCACCCGACAAAGGAACGCTTGTAATTGTTTTTTGGTAAAATCACTTCATGGGGTAGGGAATAAATGAGGGGTGACTTGGTGAAAATTTACATTTTTTCGTTAAAGCTCCAATAATATAACGTTTCAGAAGTTTATGGGTATCGGAATACGAATATTTTCTTTGTGGTCAAGTCATGGACCCTAGATTCATTTCATCATAATGGCTTTCTACGAAGAGTAGATTATCACAGCTATGTGGAAGTTATGATTCAATTTGCAGCACTACTAGAACCTGACGACAATGTGTGTACTTTTGCAAATTTCCAGAGGTTTTATTCTGGTTGTGTATGTATTTATTTAGATTAATAAGTGGTCTATCCGGATTTCGGCTTTTCCAGAATTCCTCTTCGCAACTGTCATTCGAAGGGGTTGAATGTAGGACACGTTGCAGGATGCCATTTGTTAATCTAAAATTGACGTGTTTCTTGCTATGAATATGCACAATAATTGAGATTATTATTCCATTTGGCTCTTCCACAGTGATTGGTAAAACATGCTCCAGTAAAACTTATTTTACATATGCATTTCATAAATAATTAAAATTTATTAGTTGCGCCTTAGAAGAACTGGATTATATTTTACAAGAGTATTTTATAGTTTTTATTTACTTTTTTACCTTTTCTCTTATTTTATGTTGCTGTTTTGTTGCATGTAGCTCTTATTAGTTATTTTTTATTTGTAATGGTATTTATATGTGAATTTAAAACTATCTAACTTTTTAAAACTAAAATCACATTATTTACTTTCAGCTGAAGACTGCTTATAAGCAACAATCAGACGAATTAAGAAAACTCAAGAAACAGCTGATAAATAGCGAAAGGCGTGTAAAAGAACTTGAAGAGCAACTGAAAAAGTACCAGAATAAGATATAACTTGGCCGGCTGCAGTACAATCTTTTTTTTATTATCGAGGTATATTTTACCACTTTTATATATTTTTATTTCATGTGACATATCAGTTGTACGTACATTAATTAGTAATATTTTTATTACCAAAAACTTATTGTTAATTTTGTTAGTTATGTATGTAATTATTATTAGTTATTATTATTGCATCACTTTTTAATTCTGAAACTGTACATTCAATTTAGTTTTTAGGTACTATATTTTTTCAAATTTGTTAAGTCTTTAGTATTGTCTGTTATCAAAAACTATGTAAGTATGGTCCATTTTAGTCTTTAATTTTCATCTTCACAATCATATATATATATATATATATATATATATATATATATATATATATATATATATATATATATATATATATATATATATATTGTGACGGCCACTTGGGGTGGCTGGGGGTTACTACTAGGTTTCCCTAATCTGGGGAATTTTCGGGCGGACTTCTGGGACACGGCTTTACGACGGGATCCTGTCCGGGCGCCAACGCCTATAGAGATTCTTCCAGGGAATAGGCATGCTCCCTCGGGATGTTCCCCTCCCCCAAGTCACTGTCGACGGATACACAAGCCCAGGGTAGATTCTAGTGGAGACAGGGTCCTCCTAAGTTAAGACAAAGTCCTCCGGGATTTCTGGTTCTGGTCTTTATCAAAGAGCTATTGTTAAAGTTTACTTGGGTGGATATTCTGGAGAGAATAAATGAAATATCGAGTAATTTAAAATAAAATTCTATACACTAATTATATACACAAGAAAATAACAGAGTCCTGTTACCGGGAAGCCTAGAAATTATGGGCGGGCAGAGGCAAAGGTGGTTATTTGGCTTTAAAATTAAGGTTACACGCGGATTGCACAGGGAAGTTGAAGCGGCAATGTTTAAGCGGTGCAGGGTGGTGGCAAGATAGTGAATAATAGCGGGTGTTCCCAAGCGGGCATGCAACTTACAGGGTGCATCGGACACTGCATCAAGTTAAGCTAGCTGCGTTCTAAAATATAGTTTGGTGCGGAGGATGCCCACTCCTGTTCCCGGATTTACACCACCTCCGAACGGGGTCGCGGACAGCTCGGGACGCCGGACGTCGCCTGGCTGCTTCAATTCGGACCAGCGCAGTCGCTGCAATACGAATCTACCACAGGCCAGGATATGCCGCACCTAACTCCCCGAGCAGTCCGCCAACGGAGATCGGGAAAAAAGGTCCCCTCTAAGGTCTACGACAGGTAATAGAATCGGGCTTTCACCTACCTGGGGGTATTCTCCGGTGACAATGTTTACTAAGCAACCGCTGCGGTGGTGGCCCCGTGAATCGGCGGCCTCGCTCTGCTTACCGGTCTTCTCTTGAACCTCACAGACTTTACACTTTCACTTCCTTGCTACGGACGTACCAGCTTGCTCGCAGTGACTCTAGAACTGACGAATCTGTCGTCGTTTTAGACCTCACTCCGATTCTCGGCCCTGCGCTTCCTGCGCCGGCCCGGCCTTCAGCGACTGCCGGCTGTATTCTGCTAACGAAAGCAACCTCTGCTTCTTAATTCTTTATTTTGACGTGTCGAGGTCCGCGTATATAATGAAAACGTATGTGAATATTTCCACCATTGCAATTGATAATTGCAGTTTATTACGCGGCTGCAATTATGCAATTATGTTTCTTAATCAAGCTAGATAATCCCTTCAGGATCAGTCAGTTCGTGACAATATATGTATATATATATATATATATATATATATATATATATATATATATATATATATATATATATATATATATATATATATATATATATATATATATATATAAGAACCTGTGATGGGCACTGATAAATACACTTTAAAGAAAATTAAATAATGTTAATAGTGAGGGGAGTATCAGAATAAAAAATACCAGACTTTTCGATTATTAAAATGTTCAGATCATTCATTAGTGTTAGAGTCTAGAATAATAATAATTTATTAGTGCCAGGATTACACACAGCAATATGCACAGGTCACAAACAATACAGATAAAATCACCTAAAAAAAAGCTGCACACATAAAATCATATAAAAGGCTAAACATAAAATCATCCAGAAATCCTGGAAAACTTCACTTCTAAATTCTAAAACTCGAACCTCAAGAACTCTTCCACTGAATAGAAGGAATTTCTCAACAGTATTTCCCTCATTCTGTTCCTAAACTTCGGCAACAGCAAGTTTCTGATATAAGCAGGTATTTTATTGTATAATTTAATTGCCCAGTAGCCAGTCCCACTCTGACATCTCTCCAGTCGCCAATAGATGGGCACAATGTTCTCCCTTCGTCTCGTACCATAGGTATGGATATCCCGGTGACTCTGGTATTCACCCACATTCTCCTTGATGTACAACAAATTTTCAAAGATATAGAGTGCTGGTAATGTAAGTATATTCATGTGTCCAAAGATCGCTCTACAATCATCCCTGTAACCTGCACCACACATCACACGTATAGCCTTACGCTGGAGCCCAAAGAGACGCTTAGCACCAGCGGCATGACCCCAAACCAAGATAGCATAAGAAAGATGAAAAGCGGCGAAATACGCTGTCCTCAGAACAGGAACCGAAACACTGCCAACCAGGCCCCGAAGCAAGAACAGGCCCCTCGAGAGTTTACCAGCCACTGAGTCAACATGTTTATCCCACAGAAGCCTTGAGTCAATGACAACACCCAGAAATCTTGTGCTCTCCAACAGTGCTCCTGTTTCGTCAAGTTGCCTCATAGAGAACACCATTCTATTTGTCTTTTCTCTGTTAAGCAGCAGTTCGTTTGCTGCAAACCATTGTTTGGCCTCACCCTGAGCCACCACAGAGCCCCCCAAGAAACCCTGAAGGCTATCAGCAGTGACAGATATCGTATCATCGGCGAACAGCGTAAAATCGCTAGAGCCACTACACTTTGGCAGATCGTTTATATATATTAGGAACAAAATGGGTCCCAGGACGGACCCCTGCGGTACACCTGCAGAAATCTCACCTCTCCCCGATGTCACCCCAGCACACCGCACCGACTGACACCTATGCTCCAGATAAGATCGCACCAGAGCGACACCACCAGCACAAATTATAAGCCTCAAGTTTTGCAAGGAGAGTCCCGTGGCCAACACAATCAAAGGCCTTACTTAGGTCACAGAATAATACAGTATCATATCTGTTATTATGGTATGCATCTAAAATATGGGAGACCAAGTCCAGAATGCCCAGCGTAGTGCTCTTGTTTTGTGTGAAACCAAATTGGCATGTGCTGAACAAGTTGTTTTCTTCGAAAAAATTTACCATTTGTTTTGCCATGCATTTTTCCATTATTTTTGACGCAACTGGTAGTAAAGATATAGGCCGGTAGTTTTCTATTTCATCAGGATCAGTTTTTTGAAAAGTGGTACCACCAAGGCATCTTTTAGGATGTCTGGAAAGATATTCTCCCTGAAACACTGGTTTATCAGCTTCATAAGTGGTACTATGAACACATTCTTAACGCACTTAATAATCTTCATGCTCAAGCCCAAAATGTCCCTGGTCCTCTTGCTTTTCAGTTCATCTATAATATCACATATAGTATTGAAGCTCATCTTGGTAAATGTGAAGCTCTTGTGCGATGCCTGATTCTATTGCAGGTATATCAAGGGGTCAATATTTGACTTGGAAATTTTGCTTCTTATGTTATCAGCAAGATTCAGGAAATATTCATTGAACTGTTCAGATGAAATCCTAGTCTCACAGTCACTCCTTCTGCACTTACTTTTCTATGTTTGTTAATAACCTGCCACATTGTTTTGACAGAGTTTCCAGAAGAACTTATCAATACATCATTTGCATTGACTTTTGCCTTACAGATAGCCTTCTGGTATATTTTCCTTTATTCCTTATATATTGCCTCATTTTCAGGGCCCGGATGCTGCCTACAAGCATCACCAAGGAACCTTAGGTGTTCTCTCATAGCTCTTAATTTAATGTTAAACCAATCAATATTGTTAGATTGATCGGAGCGAACTATATATTTCTTCTCTGGAAATGCAGTTAAGTATGCCCGCTGCAAACCATGCATAAACTCTTCAAACTTGCTGTTAATGTTGGCACTTTCATCGTGTACAAAATCCCATGAACACTCTGATATCAGCGCAAAAAACTCTCACAGTGTTATTGGGCGACATACTCTGCTTGAGCGAGAGAATCCTCTTTGCGAGTTATTCTGTACTGAGAGCTCTATGGTCTGGTCAAGATGATCCGACATATTAAGGTCGACAGTACCAGAAGAAATCACTCCCATATGTGCGCTAGTAAAAATATTATCAAGGCAAGAGCTCAGCCTGGTTGACTCATGTATTCTCTGCTGCAAACCAAAACTCGACAAAACATCACACAGTGCGATTGTGTTTGGCTCCACGGTAGCAAAATGCACATTAAAGTCACCAGTTAGGATGGCATTCTTGCCATGAATACACAAGGTCCGCAAAGCATCCTCAGTAGCGCCCAAAAAACGCCAAAGTGACCCGCGGGCGACCTATACACATTCAATACAATTAAATCTAAATCAGTAATGTAAACACATGAACACTCAACACATCTTTCCTCATTAGGCAAATTGGGAATCTCCCTTGCGCCAGGCAATAATCCTTGCGAAATGAGTATTGCTGAGATTCGAACCCAGGACCTCTTGCTTTCTAGACAGACACCTAGAAATCTGCTCTACAAGGGCGCCTCATTCAGGGCTTTCATCAGCTGAAAACTTGTCAAGTTATCGAAATAAAAGATACAGTTAGATGGGTGTCAACTCCAACGATATTTTTTTTCGTTATTACGGATCCTCCCATTCAAGTTACCGGAGAATTTTCCTTTTGTTTTTCCTTATACAACTCACCATGAAGCTAGTCAGTATTAGAACCACATATCAATCTATTCTTGAGGCAAAATCTGATGGGGTTGCCTTTCCAAAACTGTTTTATATAAAGATGACCGCAGTTGTTCATCTATGCTGATTGTTTCTGGAAAATATTCCAAAGTTCATACACCCCTGATTCATTTCATTGTGAGATGTGTAATCTTGAAATATCTGTCCACAAGCCTAGACGAATTGTCATTGAAATGGAGATTTTTTTTAAATCAAGATATTTGTTCTTAGTGAAACATTTTCTGACCCTATTTATGCCAATATTATCATCTTAAGGTAAAGGGTAAAGGTAAGATGCTTACTGGCAATTAGGCCAATACTGACCCTTTTTGCTCATCTAAACTAACCTACCCTCCACCTTAAGCTCGATCTCAACAACAGAAGTGATTTGAAAAGTCATCTTCTGCCGGTGAGTCTCGAACCGTCATCCCCCGACTCCGAATCGGGAAGTTTGACTGGACTTTCCAGAACGGCCATGGTGGCGCTATATCATCATCTTAACACCACCACAATTTTTTCTTGTGGTACATTGTGGTTACCAGCTAGTAACATAAATCTAAATTTTGTTAGACAGTCTACAGTAGTTTCCAAATATATTGTTGTGTCGTGCACATGATGAGCATAGAAATGAAAACGTTGATTTAAGCGTTTCGAAAGATGTTATTGCTGACGACGATATCGCTGACGAAGACGATGACATTCCTCCGAGCAAATGTGCTAGGGGTATGAAATTGGCACAAGTATCGAATGCGATGCATCACTGTAAGATAGATAATTCTGTGGGAACTTCATGTATTCCAACAGATGTGAGATAATTGAAGCTGCAAATTTGAATACTACCTAAGAAGTGATAGAAGATTCCGATTCGGACAAAAAATCTAAAAGCCCCGAATGCGCCAATGATTCATATACCATAGATTTCGTGGAGAAGCTTAGAATATTTTTGGGGAGGACCTCAAACTCAGAGAATGAGCTAGGTTTATCAACTTTCATATAAAACTTTTTGGAAAAGAAGGAAAAAGAAAAACCGACAGTATAAATGAAAATCACAGACTACTTTTTATGATGTGTATGCAGTTAGATTAATAATAATGTACAGTATGTGTGATGTGATTTTTTTATGCGAATAAAATTGTTCATTTAAGCCAGGCGGTTACAGTTGACTTTCAATATTGATGGGTTACAGGGGAGTAGTCCGGTTTGTAAACTTACAAATAGGTACAGTAAATCCCCGCTTAACATCCTAGTTAGGTACCTACCAATTGCGATGTTAAGTGAAACGATGTAAAACTAATCATTGGGAATAAATATAATATACATATATTTGTACATATTTGTGACTGCAAAATGATTAAGAAAACAATTATCAAAAAAAAGCTCGGGACGCAGCAAGTGCATTATGGTAGTGAATTTTTATTAAATGCTTCAAATTTGAATAACTCAATTTTCTATAAACTTACAAAGTTTATTTAGGGCAAAATATACAACAAATTTCATTAAAATAACTTTGTAATTTTCGGAGAAAAAACAATTAAAGTTTGAATAACTCAATTTTATATAAACTTGAAAGTTGAATTTTGGTACGTAGTAAGGTCTCTCCCAAGGCAACATATATTGTAAATTTCATTAAAGCAGCTTTGTTATTTTCGGAGAAAAAAATTGTTTTTGGAAGAAAACTCAAAATTTTCCCGGAAAACGTCGTCCGATTTTCCTGGCTAATGAACTCATTTAAGCCATTAATAAAAGAAAGGCACTTGCCGAGTTTCATTGAAATCGGTTAATTATTTTTTGAGTTATCAGACAGATATATATATATATATATATATATATATATATATATATATATATATATATATATATATATATATATATATATATATATATATATATATATATATATAAACATATAAAAATTGAAACTGACCCCAGATATGGGTTCTAGGGGTCCTAGTTCGCGCTCATTTGAAAAAATGTTTGCAAAGTCTTACCATCGATACCTCTCTATTAGTGATTTTTTTTAAATTACAAATTCACTAAAAAGACCGTATTCATTTATTTATGTATTATGTACATTCCTACAGTCTACATTATATTACATACTCCTTGTTTACCTACTATTTTAGACTTCTTTTTTTAGAATAACAGCGTTATACGATACATTTGCCTACAACAAACTGCGACACTATAATGAAACAACGTTAAATGAGACGTTATGCGAGGACTTACTGTATGTACAAACCTACATTTTTGTGTAATTACTTCTTAGTTCTCATATAACGAGATCTGGTTTTTACGAGATATTATTGCTGGTCCCTTGACTCCCCGTTAAAACCGGATTCTACTGTACTTAATTCCTAAAAAAGGCTGGATGCAGCAAGTGCGTTATGGTTGTGAATTTTCATAGAAATGATTTGGCATCAAATATTTTGTAACTTTTTTTTCTTGTAACATAGAAATTTAAATTTTGGTGTATAGTTTACTTTTTATATCGTTAACGTACCTACCAAATTTTGTTATAATAGCTTTTTTATTTTTTGAGATAAAAAATTTTTTCGAGTGAAAACTCAAAATTTTCCCGGAAAACCCCGTCCGATTTTCCTGATTAACGAACTTATCCAAGCCACTTACAGAAGGAAGGTACATGCCAAATTTGATCAAAATCGGCCCATGATTTTCAGTTATCGGTGTGATACATACATATATATATATATATATATATATATATATATATATATATATATATATATATATATATATATATATATATATATATATATATATATATATATATATATATATATATATATAACATATAAAAATTGAAACTGACCCCGGATATGGGTTCTAGAGGTCCTAGTTCGTGCTCATTTGCAAAAAAATTTCAAAATTCAAAAGTCGGGATATCCCCATTAGTGAATTTTTTCTGTGAAAATTCACTAAAACTATGGATATAAAATTTGTTTATACCTGCAATGGCGTGGATTGTATTATTAATGAGTGAATTACAATAGGATGACGGTTTTAAAAATTATTTTCACTACCATTTACAAATAATTACAGAACTAACAGACACATGTCAAAACTCACTGGTGTTTACAATAAAACTGGTTTAATAGAAACAAAAAGAGACATCCTGAAGAGGGCAGCACTATCCAGAGTGCTTTGTATAAATTTTGCATTAATGATCTAAGCTTTAAGAGAGAAATCCATAATATTCAATACCTTTAGAATGGACCATACATCTTTGCTTGTGTCAAGAATTATAAAATATGTTTGAATTTATCTAATTGTGATAATTTTATGTAAGTATCTTAAGTGTTACTATATTTTCTGTGTTCATTATCGCTTTATTGTTCTTAATATTTTTTTGGTTTTGTGTTATGTCTTTTCTCATTGTGATGTTTGCTTTATGTCTTGTCATACGACGTGAAATATTACATTCCTGCTTGTTTTTAAAACAATACAGATGCTCTGGCTGAAAAATATGTAAATAAAAAAGAAGCCTTCGCTTATCAGGAACAAAATAGCTTTTTAACTGAGCTTAGCAAATGGTAAGTTTAAGTATAAAATCAAACCTAATTTAAAAAAAAAAGGGGATAATGTGAATTTAGAGGAGGTAACGAATTTAAACACGCAATTTCAAATTTTGTTTATATTTGAAACTTCGCAGACACTTTTTAGCTTTTTTTTAATAGCTTAGGCCATTTAGAACCTTCTTTACTAATTCTTATCATTTCGATTGTCCAGACAAGGTCAACTTCTCATTGACCCACCTAGGCTACTTTGCAGGCTGACTTCTAGCAATCAGGGCTGTGCAGTCTATCCCCAATTTAAGCACTGCTTCCTGTAAATATTACTAGTATATTTCTAGTAGAACTGTATTTTTCCTTTTATCAAGTTTGATTCTAGTTGTAGGTAGATATTTGGAATATTTATTTAGTTTGGCAATGTCGCAAATGCTAGGCAGACACAAGCCCGCAAATCCGATAAGCTGGGGTCGGGATCGCTTATTTCCTACTATCTACTGTTTCTGTCTATACCACTGCAGCCAATGCATTATATCATCTCCAGAAAGCGATTTAAAATCTGTTTATAAATTTAATACGCCATGCAACAGCACAAAACCAACTTAAGGATGGGGGCATACAAAACAATACATTACATTACATCACTCATAAGTACTGAAACAATTCTTCATGAGACCACAGCAGAATATATCCAGGCTGTCCTGCAAGTTGGAGTAATTTCTACACATATAATAAACTGGAGACTAGCTCAACAGCTTCGTACATGCCGTTGGCAGATAAAAAGTGTTGGAATACCGCGATTTTATATGTGGAACATCAATTTTATTGACTCAAGTAAAGGGGGAAGATGAAGAACTGAACTGATAATTTTGAAAAGAAGCACAATGCAGCTGCACTGTCTCCTGTCCTCCAGGCTAGTCAAGTTGAACCGCTTTAATAAATCACTCTGTGAATAGCCAATGCACGGGTATTGACCATCAGTTGAAAAACTAAGGAATTTCAGAAACTCTCTGAATATTTTGAATGCTATCAATGTGCACCAAGTACGTCAGAGACCAAACTACTGAAGCATATTCAAGACGTGGCCTCACCAGTGCCTTAAAGAGGAGGATCAATGTTTCCTACTCCTAAGGTCTTATATGCAGAGTTTATAACAAATTCATAATAATGCTGAAATGAGAGCATAGGGTCGAACATCACTCCAAGGTCACGAACTGTGCCAGGACGTGCCAAGCTATGTACCTGCAATTGCTAATCAAATAAAATTGACTGTTTGTTCCGACTAAAAGACATTATACAGCACTTGGCAACATTTAAAGTAAGGACATGCTCACAGCACCATCCAGAAATCTTCAAAAGATTGCTCTGTAGGCGTATGCAGCTGTCAACACCCCCAACTGCTGAATACATGTTGATGTCATCAGCGTAAATTAGATAAGACACATCTCATATCTGTGACACTTTGTCAATAAAAATATTCTCCAGATGGTGTGTTTTAAGGTTCAGAGTTAAAGCCTTGAATCTAAACGAATTGTTTCCAACTGCTCAAATAAGATACTAAGGTTTTTATCAATTGGTTATTGAAACCGAAGTAATGAAGTCTATTTATAAGAATAGAGTTCTTGACTCTGTCAAATGCTTTTGACAGGTCTGTGTATATAACATCAATCTGTGAAGAGTCAATCAGCAACAAACTGGATAAAGGTGGCCATATTTGTGAGTTTAGATCTACCAGAAATTAAGCTGTGCTTTAGATTTCATATGAAAAATTATATGTTCATACAGGCACACTTCGAACATCTTACAAAAATTACACGATAAAGCAGTTGGTCTTTAGTTAGAAGGATCAGAGTTGTCCCCTGATTTAAACAGGGAGGAGGTCTGGGCCAGAGGAGAAATTTGGCTTAATTTTCTTAGCAGCTGCGATGATCTTGTGATGAGTAAAATGCTCAATGGTCAATACAGTCGAGAAGTCCACATCAGAATTGGCACCCATATTATCCGCAGGTTTAGAGTCAAAGCATTTAGAAAAATAGGATGCAAAGCCATTAGCAGAAGCCTGCCAACCACCTGAGTCGATAGTGGGGCAACGCCGACGATCAGTATACGAAGCATAGCTCCAGAACTTTTTAGGACACAGTTTTATATCTTCCCCAATCTTACCGAAAACCTTCTTCGAGAAACCCCTTTTTTTTCCCTCAGGGCTCGTCCGCGGCCTTGCCGCCCCGATAGCACCGCAATCGAGAAACCCCTACATCATATTTTAATTTTGCTCGCAGCTCTCGAAATTTAACAAGGAACGAAGAATCGCCAGATTTTTAAATTTGCACCAGTAAAATCTTTTGCGTTAACAGTGGCCCTAATCTCCTCCGAACACCATGCAGGAAAAGGATTTTTTCCTGTGAAAGAGGTCTTAGGAAGAAAAGCGTTCAGAAGATTATATATCTTGTTTATGCGAGTCAGTATTTGTTGTGATCTTTAGACTGAGGTGCAGTGTATTTCTCTCTCTCCCTGATATGTCTCCGAGTGGTCCCGTACAAGTTTGTGAATATGTTCGTGTTATGTGTAATTTAAAAAACAGAAATTTTTGGTTTATCCTTTCAAGGAAAACAAAATAATAAATGATAGTCGGCCAATGCCTAGATTAAAATTAACAAAGTAAATGAAAAGTTTTAAGTGCCACTTCAATAGCAGTGCTCACCTAACAAATCAGTGGTTCACGGGTTGTGAAAAAATTTCAAAATTTTTCTGCTGGTCCTGTCTGTGTTCACCAACATCTGCACAAAAAGAGAACAATTGTTAAAAGACGTAGCAACAGCAAGTGCCACTTGCAATCGTGCTTTAAGCTAAAACGTTTCGGTTTAGTTCTTTTAGAGCATGCATTAGATGAGGCCACTGAGGCGAAGTCACAAAACGCACAAATTGGTGCCGAAAAATCGGGAGATTATAGAAAGGTTCATTGATGTAACTAGCTTTTTGGGAGAAAATGAACTTAGTTTCAGAAGACATAAGGAAAAAAACCCAGTGTAAATGAAGGTCATTATCTAGGTCTATTAAATTTGCTTGCAAAATACGATCCAGTTCTCAGTAACCGTCTTCAACAAAGTACAGTTTTTCTCAGGACTTCAAATAGAATCCAAAATAACGTTGTAAAAAGTATAGCGAGTGTTGTTTTAAATAAACCAAAACAGAGATAGAACATTCAAAGTACGCATCTATTGTTATGGACGAGACGACAGATGTAACCAATAGGAGTCTGTGTTACAAGATGGCATTGTTCAAGAAACGATTTGTTGGTATAACTTGTGTAACATCTGATCGATCAGCTGCTAAGATTTAGCAGCTCCACAGTTCTCTTTGAACTGGGTTCCTCAATTACTGACTTCCCATGTCTGAGCCCTGGACAGTTTGCCCAGTACATCTTATGTTCGTTTCTGACCCAGGACATAATGGATCCCCTGGCAGTGCTCTTCGTCATGCCCACGACTGGTTCTGGTCCCATAAATGGTTCTGCTGACCCTCTCTTCACGAGACAGTCAGCTTCTTCAATGCCTTTGACCCCTGAGTGACCCGGCACCCAGATGAGGGTAACCTTATTCTGCCCAGCCAGGTCGCTCGTCTCGTCTCAGCATCCAGCAACACCTCCATTGATGTAGCTTCCTTCCGTGTACTCCTTGCCTATTAACATTGTGTTAAAAATTATTGATGCCAGTAAGAACACTGTATCCAGGTTCTATCAAAATTTAGTGTTCTAAAAAACCAGTTACTGTGAACTTAAAACAAGCCTCGTGTAGCTCGTTCCCAGTCTGCGGTCCCTGTATTTTCACATATCTCAAACCACCATTGAACCATTTGTAAAAAATATCGCCCGCTGGGTTTGATGTAGTTTCCTTCTCTGTACTCCTTGCCCATTAACATTGTGTTAAAAAATTGGCGATCCCAGTAAGAACATTGTAATCAGGTTCTATCAAAATTTCACGTTCTAAAAAACTAATTACTGTGAACTTAAAACAAGCCTCGTGTAGCTTGTTCCCAGTCTGCGGTCCCTCTATTTTCACATATCTCAAACCACCATTGAAGAATAGTTATATTTCTTTAAAAGAATATGACACGCCACTGGATTCATGCTTGTTGCCAAGTGTGAGCCTAAAAGTCGCTGTATGCTCAAAAAAGTTATGTGTGCTGGCAGTTTTATCTCTGTCTTCTTTTGCACAGCTCAAGTATGATGAAATATAATAATAAATTTGTTGCCACCTCTATCTAATTTTAACAAACTAAAAAATTGAAAGTGAATGATAAAGTTTAAAAGAATATTATATCTATCCCAGATATGCTAATTGCAGTCTAGCCTATGTAAAACTTTTTGTCAACGTGGTAGGGTTTCCTTCAATGAAATAGCTAAACACTACTGTATTTTATTTTCTAAGAGACATTTAAATATAGATGTATATGCTTTTCTTTTATTTCTTGATAGCAAAGAAAGCTTAGATGTGACGAGTAACACTAGAAAAAGGGATTATGACACGAGCAGTAAGCCTTTACATCTGTATTTAATATGGAACAGTTCTAAGAGGCCGTCAGAATCGGTGGCAAAATATTATTGCTTTCTTTGGTGTTTTGGTCTATTCACAATCTCTATTTCAGCATAAGTACCTAGCTGTTTTTGGAGCTGAGAAAATAAAGCATTGTGGGTAGGCCGATTGCAGGACACAGTGCGCTTTAATAAACTGGATTCTACCACCTTATTATTATTACTGTTTAAATTATTTATATTATATTCTACCAAGAAAATATTATGTTTATTATGTATATATTTTTTTATATAGGCTAGATTATATTCCGTCTTGCAGTATTATATTATGTAAATGTGCGTTACAATGGCAAAACTTTAAAATAGGATAACTTCTAAAATTATGTGGCTTATAAATTGTTTGTGTATAAATTGTATGAAGAAAACGAATATTTTGCATTGTATTTAATAAAAATATCACCCTTTCTTTCAGAAGTATTATTTTTTTGTGATACCTATAATTTGTTTATTTAGAACGAAGAATTACAATTACAAAAATTTTAGGACGCAGCAAATAATAATAATAATACCCTTATTATCCATTTTGACAGCATACAAGCTACATTGGATTTGTCAGCCTTTTACAATAATTAATTTTTCACAACATTAAAATATTCATTTAACGTATAAAAGCGCTGGTCTGATAAAAAAGAAGATACTTGACTTTTAAACACCTTCATATTCTGGATATTTTTTTAATTATTAGGAAGATGATTAAATATTTTAAATCCAATACAGTTTGGAGAGTCTTATCATCTTAGTTCTAGCATACGGAACATAAAAAGTTACAAGCCTGTCTGGTACTAAAAGTATGAACATCACTGTTTAGTCTAAATTTATCACCATTTTTAAAAACATGTATACACAACTCTAAAATATATAAACATATCACAGTTAAAATTTTATGACTAGAAAAGTAGACCCGGCATGACGTCATCTTTCCTATGTTGAAAATAGAGCATATTCTTTTTTGAGTGATAAAGAAGGTAGAAGGCAGCAAGGTAGAATTACCCCACAGACATATACCGTACCTCAGTCTAGAATCAATATGACTGTAGTATAAAGATATTAGTTGCTTTTCAGTCAAAACGTTTCTTATATTTATAACTAAAAAATAAAGAGATACAAGCCTTGAAACCAACGTCGTGCAGTACAACTTCCAGTTGAGATGTTCATCAACGTGTACTCCAAGGAACTTGTAGTTATTGACACACGTTAGATAAGTATTGTCAACACCCACACTAAGTATATCAACTTCCCTCTGAAATCTCACCATCTCTGTCTTCGACGAATTAAAATATATCAGACACCGAGATAACCAACTCTTTAAGTTATTAAAAACATGATTACATTTATTACTCAAAGCATCATCTGTCTTTTCAGAAACGATTAGATGTATCATCCGCATATAGAGTAAAATGCGCATCAGGAGATACTTTATCAAGCTCATTGACATAAAGGGTAAAAAGAATAGGGCCCAGTACTGAGCCTTGAGGCACACCAGTAAGAACAACACGCTCAGAACATACCCTACTTATTCGTTCTGATGTCTTGAACTTTATCTCTGTATACTGTTCTCTGTCCGTCAGGTAGGAGTCAATCCAGCCAAGCGCATTACCTTTCAAACCATAACAATAAAACCTGTCAGACAGTACCTTATGGTCAACACAATCGAAGGCCCTGCTCAGATCACAAAATATCCCAACAGGACACTCACCAGCCTCCAAACAAGTGACTAAGCCCTGATAGAAGTCAATGAGAGCCGTTGTAATGGAGTGACCCTCTCTAAAGCCATGCTGACAGGCAGACAATATACCACACGACTGCAAAAATTGTTCCAAGCGATTTAGATAGCTCTATTCAAATACCTTTGAGAAAGTCATAGATAATGTAATCAGCCGATAGTTGTTCAAAATAGTTGGATCATTCTTTTTTATTAAAGAAAAGCCCTTACCAACCCTTAGGTCACTAGGAAAGATACCCGACTCAAATGAAAGATTTCCCAAGCAGGTAAGAGGCTTTATAATATGTCTTAAAACTTTCGTAACTAAAAAAAGGTGGAATTTCATCTCGACCGCACGAAGACTTATTTTTTATTTTTTTTATTAACAAAATATACAACTCGTCTTCACTAAAAGGCAGTAAATACATTGTTTTGTTATTGGGTTTTGTCAAAACATTTAAAGGAGGTAAGTCCTTAGGAATGTTTTTAATAATATTTTTAGGTGCTTCTACAGAGAACGGATTGAATAAGTTAGCGATTTCCCGTGGATCCGTAACTAGCCTCTCTTCGTGTCGTATTACAATATTGTTATGTTCATTGACCTGCTTGCCATTTAGTTCCGAAATCAGATGTCATGCGGTTTTTGTCGGATTATCAGAAGCCAGAATCCTATGTTGGCAGAAATTCCGAAATGCATTATAGTAGCAAATTTTCATAAGAATCGTACACTCTTATTATAAGGCATATTAGTAATGTTAATACTTTAAACATACACAGCCCTTGAAGATCGATTTTAGAAGTCCTAGTATGTGCACATTTGAAATATTATTTCTAGAGTGTTACCATCGATCTCTCTATTCTCAAAAACATCTGGTGGTCTAATCCCTTTTGAGAAAAACGCCCAAAACTCAATTTTCTATGAAGCTAAAGAACAAATTTTGCTATATCTGTAGATAGTGTAAGTCTCTTTAAAAGAAACTTGTGTTACAAATTTCATTAAAGTTATACAAAAGATTTCCAGAAGGAAACTTAATTCATATTTAGAAAAGTAAATTATCTGCCAAATTATAAACGAAATAGTTATTTTTCCTTATTAGTCACCTGAACGACTTCGTTTTAGTCAACCTTAGCACACCGGTTTTTTCAATATCAATAATAACAAAATGTCTGCTGAAAATTATAATTTCAGACTCGTTTTAAACAAAAATGCAATATTGTTCAAAACATATGAAATCTGTGCAGTATTGTTTCTTCAAGTGTCAAAATAAAAATAAGGAATCTAAAGAATGAAGAGCAAATCCTTGGCGGCTTGTCACAAGATGAAATTTCGGGACGCAACAACATACCAACCAAATTTGATCAAAATAACTTGGTTATTTTTTTGAGATACAAATGGTTGTTTCCGGAAAAAATATTTTTTTTTAGAAAAACTGGTTCGATAGGGTTAGCGTACCGTGCATGCTTCTATGGGGATGAAATATAACAATCAGGCCAAGGTATCCATGTAAACAAGGTGGGGTCGTGTTGAAAAAATATATAAACATTTTCCAAAAATAAATATAATTGTCCCGAAACAACTGATCTGATTTTCTAGACAACGAAGCAATTTACACAAAAACTACACTAGCCAAGATATAATTATTCACAAAAAGCTTTTTGACAAAAATTTGAAACAAATTTACACAAAAATTTGCAAACAACCCCTTTAACGAAAATTAACCACTTTCTTACAAAAATCGGCTTAAATGTTCACAAAATTTATATAAAATTATTTTTATGAAAATTAGCTAGGTATAAATATTTGCTAAACAAATTACTTTTCAACAAAATTCGATAACAGATTTTCCATGTGAATTTGCAAACACCTATTTTTACAACAATCTATTAAACAGTACTTGATAATCACTAAAACATTTCATAATAATTCGACAAAAAATGATTTCTGCGAAAACCGACTAATATATTTTACATGAAAATTTGCTGATAAAATACATAAGACCTAAATTACATAATCTGTAATTAAATTTGATATAACTTGAAAAACGAACTCGTTAAACTATTATCGCAATACTGACTCTTGCCGAGTTTCATCAAAATCGGTTAATAACTTGTTGAGTTATCATGTGGATACACACAAACACACACACACACACACACACACACACACTATATATATATATATATATATATATATATATATATATATATATATATATATATATATATATATATATATATATATATATATAGTTATGTCACCCTGTATAGTTACGCCGTCCTGTATATGGCAACCAATACCACGATATCCGTTCCGGTATCGTCCACTCGGCAATGACATCGATTTAAGGCAGTCACAGAGTTCAATTAGAAACCGCATAATAATCAATCCTAGTTTATAAGTATTAGTTATGTTAGAATTTAATTCATTCTTTAATTCCCGAACCCCACGTGACCGGATTCTGTCTCTCTCTCTTAGTGGAATATGATTTTATGAGTTGGCAGTCCAAAAAGTAACCAAAAAAAAAACCACTAGACTAGGGACCCTAAAGTTACTAAATCAATTGACAGTTCAGTCCATTGGCGCTCAATTCCTTTTGACGGTTATTTTGTATGTATATTGTGCATTTTCCAAGTTCGACCAGTGTTTACCTTCTTCAAATAATTTTCTATCTGTTAGACAATAAAAATAAACAGTTTTTATCAAAACTTAGCATTTTCATTCCGTTTTTACGTAAGTTAAAAGTGTAGGTATGTTAAGGTTACGTTGTTGACGATATTCAACATCGCATGGAACAAAGCCCTACCAAATCTGTTCGTCGGTAATCTGCCCAAACAGGTACATATTTGTTCAATGTTACACAATACACATTCCCAAAACTGTAAATTAGCAGTTTAAATAATCGGACCTCAATTTGTTTACATACATTACAAAATTTTGATATCTATACAAAATAAAAGTAATATTTTATTGTTTTTAATTTATTTTTTAACAATCAATAACAGTAAACCATACATGAACAGACTTGCTGTTAAAAATAATAAATACATTTAAGACATTTACTATTTCACCTTATTATGATTTTTATATTTTTTATAAAACCCCAAAGGAAATATGAGACAACACTGGCATCTTATAGGGATTTCATTAATTCAGGTTGTACAACCGTGTATGCCGGGTTGCCTAACTTAAGCGGTCACGTGGGGTTCGGTAATTAATGAAGGCCCTGTATATATATATATATATATATATATATATATATATATATATATATATATATATATATATATATATATATATATATATATATATATTTATTTATTTATTTCTGACATACATTTTACAAGGTACAATACAAATAAGCTGAGGCTTGTGGCTGTATTAAATGTACAATTTTAAATCATGGTTTCTAAAATTTTTGTAGTCTCACCATCGATACCTCTCTATTAGCGAATTTTTTTATAATAAAATACGCTAAATTTTTTTAGTAAAAATTCGCTAATAAGAATAAAACAGAAATATCACTACCTAAAAAAAAGAGGTAACAGTACACGATGCTCCCAGGTGGTCACCCATCCAAGCACTGACCTTGTCCGAGGTTGCTTAGCTTTGGTGATCGTACAGCAATTGGTTTTGTCAACGTGGTATCGCCGTTCGCTTGACAGGTTTATTTATCCAAGGTTTATATATTCATTATTAATTTTTAAGTTTCGATTTTAAATAAAGAATTAAATTATTTTCAAATTTTATTTATTTATTTAAATATACATTACTCAAAGGGTTATCTGCAAATAAAGAGTAAGCTAGTGCACAATAGAATATCATACATCAATAATATACAACAATATATAACAAATAACAAGCATACAAAAGAATACAATACAATCTGATACAGTACACTGCAAAAAGAATATATTTCTCTATTGGTGAGGGAATTAGGAACAGTCTGCACACTCACAAGTTGCATTACATGATAGAAGCAGCGGTCTTTAGTTCTGCCTTGCTGCAATTTAGAATATATATGGAGCGGTGCACCATATTTTAGGTGGTACACATTCTTACTATAGGTGAGTTCTGTATTACATTAGTCCTAGGAGCGGAGATGTAAAAAAACTCATGAGATCTGCAGGTAAGCCTCGGCACCAGAAAAGATATAGCGTGCAGTATCTGCGGACAGTCAATATCATGGTTGAGCAGACTCCATAAGAACGCTAAGATGGCGACTGTTCGTCTGATTTGTAGGGATTCCATGGATAATCGCTCCAACATATGGGCCTGCGGCGTGCCCATCACAGGATAAACACCGTCAGCTCTGTAGGCTAACAGCTTCAAGAACCTCCGCTGAACAGACTCAAGCCCACTTATGTGCACCTCATAGTGGAAAACCAAACAGCTGACTCATATTCTATATGAGGTTGTACATACGTATTATACAGTATTTTGAGAAATTTTGCAATATTTTCACAATATTTAACAGTCCTGATTGCATACGTACTTTTCCTGTGTGAAAGAATTAATTTAATAACTAGAGGTGTGCGAATCTTCGAAATTCCGAACCGAACTCGAACCGAACCTTCGGTTCGAAAATATGTTCGCACTAGCGATGTTGGAATAGTTCGAAGTTCGAAATATGTAATTCTTCAAAGTAGTTCGAAGTTCGTTGCTCAAAAATACTTCGAAATTTAACTTTACAGGCATTGAATGTTGCCAAAAGTAGCGAAGTTGCGGCCCCTTTAACTCGGTAGCGGCGCTTTAAACTCATTGAGTCGAGATAGCGTAGTTTCAGGAGATTTCACTCATGCATATTTTTGACAGTAGATGGGACACATTGAGACACAACGGAGCCAGTTAGCAGTCACAGAATTATTTTTCTTGTATATCCTAGCCTCCCAACACCTATTTCAGTACCCACGTTATGATGGCAGTGTTCAAAGGCGATCGGTAACGTAAATGTTCAGAATTTAAGGATAATT
Source organism: Tillus elongatus (assembly GCA_964006375.1). Classification (NCBI taxonomy): domain Eukaryota; kingdom Metazoa; phylum Arthropoda; class Insecta; order Coleoptera; family Cleridae; genus Tillus; species Tillus elongatus. The sequence continues at coordinate 39,635,217 of OZ023262.1, forward strand.
ACAGATTGCCTTTGGAAAACACTGGTTTCAACATGCCTTATTACACAGTGAGCCAAAACAGTTAAATATTCACAATCAGGAGACAGTTCAAACTTGTAAGTGGTTATTTTATACCTATCATGCTCACTTTGAACCCTCCCAATCTGTTTGCTAAAACTGCCTAGCTAATACCAAACAACAACATATTTATAATTGAGCTTATCTATAGATCTAGAAATCTAAAAAAGTTTCAAATATTTTATGTTTTTGGTGTAACGTTGATCCATCTCCACAACGATCAGAACCGGAAGGCATTTTCACCGAATCAACCTGCAACTTTGTCGAACCCTGCCTTTTTGTAAAAAGAATGGGAATCTTTTACATATCAAATATTGTATGTTACAATATTCCTAAATTTTGTCTTTAAGGAAATGATATATGAACACTTAAGACTTTTGGGTAGTTCAATGTTCGATTTTCCATTTCTAAGAAGTTCGAAGTTCGACTGTGAACCTTAGGCATACTATTTCATAGGTTCGAAGTTCGAGGCAACACATTTGCTTGGGTTCGTTCATAGTTCGGTTCGAACAAAACATGGGTTCGCACACCCCTATTAATAACATAACTTATTTTAACGGTTAGGGTGTTTGACAACTAATATGATCAAACAACTTTGATGTTTTTGGCAATGATTTAATTCACAAGCTTTTCATATAAACTAAAATTATTAATCGAAAAACAACCTATTCTCTCATTAACCTAAAATAAAAACAATCACTGGGTAAATCTTTAATTCCATGTCTGGCATTTTCCATAATTGCGGCCGAGATTTCACGATTGTTGGTTCGGGTGGTATGTTTATGCCTGGTATATATTTAGTTTGATTACCGTTAATGTATAGTGTGTACCTGTTGTATGAATCAATCTATGTGTGGCAATGAACTACTCTGTCTGTCAGACATTGGACTTTAACCACTAAGTCGTTTCAACACATATCTTTGGATTTTTATTTTTAATTTGAAAAAAACTCTAAATATTGTACACCAAATTACTTAAAATTTACAACATAGGTTTATTTGCACTATTTCTAGCCACATGTAAAGTCTCATTCAAGTTACTCCGGTACTTCAAAAATATAGCGTTTTCAAAAAGTTTTCCCTGATTTTCCACCGGAAAAACTTGAGCATGAACGAACTCAACCTCTGTTTTCACCCAATCAAGATTTTTGCCAAGTTTGATTGAAATCAGTTTAGTATTTTTTGAGTTATTGCTGGGATACATACATACATATATATATATATATATATATATATATATATATATATATATATATATATATATATATATATATATATATATATATATATATATATATATATATATATATATATAATTTTGCACCTCATGTGGTGCAAAATTATTTATCTCAACGACCACAAGTAACTGTGTTATATGCTTACAATGTCTCTAGTCCCAGAACTTTAAACTCAGGTGTTCCTTAAGGATCTATCCCCGGTCGTTTGCTGTTCCCTTAATACATGGCAGACATTGTAAACTACACCAAATACTGTAAAATAGATATATATATATATATATATATATATATATATATATATATATATATATATATATATATATATATATATATATATATATATATATATATATATATATATATATATATATATATATATATATATATATATATATATATATATATATATATATATATATGCTGGTGACATACAAGTCTACCTGAGCTACAAACCAGAAGACGGAGATTGAAAAAATCAATGATACCTTTGAGAGATACCTTTGTAAATCAATGGTCAGGCCATAATATTAGGCAATAAAGTGTAAAATTTAGGAGTCACCTGAGACAGTAGGCCCAAATTTGCAGAACATGTGTCAACAAGTACTAGGAAAGTATACAGTAGCCTGAAATACCTCTTAGATCTGCAAACAAAATTATTAACGGAATATTTGGTGTTACCTGACCTCAATTACTGTGGTTTGGTATATGGTCCATGTTTAACAACAGAATATAAATATAGGTTACAAAAGATTCAAAACTTGTATTCGATATATCACAAAATGTTAGCTATAGAGATTATGTCACACCAGCTCTTAGAGACAGTGGACCTACCACAGGATGCACTCGTCTGGTTCACGTATGGATCCATCGGGGACAGGCGTTTATTCGGAAGGACCGAGGGTAAGTCACAGTATTTCCCTCGGAAATGTACGCCATTTTGCACTGCATGGAAGAGAACAAGAGGAGGGGCTACTCCAACAAGCGGATCCTCATAGTCACAGACAATCAGGCAGTCCTAAGTAGCCCACGGGTAAATTCCAGGCTGGTAAGTGAATGCCGAGATGAAACGAGCGACCTGGCTGGGCAGAATGAGATCACCCTCATCTGGATGCCGGGTCACTCGGGGGTCAAAGGCAATGAAGAAGCCGACAGTCTCGCGAAGAGAGGCTCAGTAGAACCATATATGGAAGCAAAACCGGTCCTGGGCACGGTCAGGGGAACCATCAAGTCCTGGGTCAGCGAACAGCATAATGCATACTGGGCAGATTGTCCAGGGCTTAAACACGCGAAGTCATTAATTGGGCAACCCAGTCCAAAAAGAACTGTGGAGCTGCCAAATCTTAGCAGAGGACAGCTCAGGAACATAACACGACTCTTGATGGGACACATGGCCGTCAAGAAACACCTGCATAAAATAGGGTGGTTCGAAGGGGACCTGACATGCCAACTCTGCGGCGAGGGGGAGAAATCAGCCCAGCACATCTTGTGCGAGTGTAAAGCTCTGCACCGCAAAAGAGAACTGATCTACGGACAGCCTAGACCGGAGACAGAGCAATATAAAACTTAACCCTACCAATTGGTGTGCAGACTAGTTCAAGGCACAGTGATTTTAAAATGGGTGGAGTAGAAAATACAAAGGGCAAGCACAATAAGGCAAAGGCTGCGGTGCTGTCGGAGCGGCAAAGACGCGGATAAGCCCTAAGGGATGAAAAGCGCTTAGAGAGATCCAGTTATTAAAGGTGAACGAATAAGAATTTCTCCATTATGCCATCTTAGTAAGAGGATGTGTACTTGCAGAAACACCAGAGTGTTTGTATATTACAATCAAAAAGAGACATGAAACACATGACCGAATACTATGAGACATGTGCATCCATGACATATGATATAATACATCAGCTCCACAAATTCAAGTCATAATTCACGTACATGGCAGCTTATACTTTCAACCATTTACCTTCAGATGAAAATAAATAAATATCGCCTGTGTTAACCAATTATTACAAGCATTATTACAACCCCACAACCACCATCAGAGGAGGGCGAAGTCTAGCAGACCTATTTACAATCAACCCCACCGTCAGTGAAAACAGGCACATTAGAAAAAACTGTGAATCTTAAGCAAAACGGCAGCATCAAGAAAAATAACTAATAAATCTAAAGAACAAGCTAAAATAAAAAAATGCCTCTGAGGAGTCACAACTAAGCCAAAACTTAAAACAAAAAAGAATCAAACCACCCAAAATACCCCAGCATCGATGCCTATCACATGGGAACCAACCTCTCCCTATTCGTAGTTAAGCAAAGACAATTTCAATTTATACTTAAATTTGTTAATATTGAACATTTCCATTTCTTGAGGTAGTGGATTATATAGAGAAATAGATTGATACATAAAGCTACGTGTAAACATAGCTGTCCGATGATGTAAAACAAAGTTTTTGTTAAATCTAGTCGATTTAGAGTGAACACGTTTATGGCGTGTAAACTTCTGTCTGAAAGATGAAGTTGTTGCAGGGTCATTTACAATTGCAATTTAGCGACCCAGTTTTCGTCCATATGAGCTTTCAGGGCCTGTTTCAGAACTCTATGCCATCTCTCGATTACACCATTTGCTGCTGGGTGGTAAGCTGTGGTCTGCACCTAGTGTTTTAGTGAGGTGTGTGAAAAGGTGGCAATCGAATTGTTTACCTCTGTCTGTGGTGATGTATTGCGGAACACCAAAACGAGAGATCCAGCATGATAAAATAGTGTTCGCTACTGTTTCTGCTGTAATATCTGACAATGGAATTGCTTCGGGCCATCGAGAAAATCTGTCTATTATTGTTAACAGATAGCGTTGACCTTGTGATGGTGGTAATGGTCCCACAATGTCAACATTTATATGCGAGAATCTTCTCATGGCTGGGGTGTATTGTCCAATGGCACTGGAAGTGTGTCTCCATATCTTGACTTTCTGGCAGGGAATGCAAGTTTTAGACCAAAGAGATACATCGCGTTTCAATTTGGGCCAACAAAATCTATCCTGGACCAGATCGACTGAAGCTGATATGCCTGGGTGAGATAAATTGTGGATAGAATCGAAAATCTTTCGGCGAAATTTGAGCGGAATGAATGGGCGAAGTTTCCTTGAAGAAGAATCGCAAATAAGGTTCAATCCGTTGTCAAGAGGCATGTTTTGAAATTTGTATGAGGAAGATTTAGACTGCAGAAGGTGTTTGAGTTCCTCACAAGATGACTAAGCTTGTGCAATTTCTTGGAGTGACACAGTGGAAGAAAGTGAAATTGTTTCAATTCGAGAACGATAGTCTGCGGGAATGTTTGTAGGACCTGGTATGTAGCGAATGTCTGTGGTAAATTGACCTAGGAAGTCTAAATGTCGTAGTTGCCTTGGAGATGCTTTATCGACGCGTTGTTCAAAAGCGTATGTCAAAGGTTTGTGGTCCGTATAAATGGTGAAATGGCGACCTTCTAGGGTATATCTAATGTATTTAACTGCCTGATAAGCGGCTAGAAGTTCGCGATCGTAGGTGCTGTAAGATTTTTGGGCTGAAGTAAGCTTTTTAGAGTAGAAACCTAGGGGTTCTAGTGTTTGATCACGTAGTTGTTGGAGGGAAGCACCTACGGCATAATCAGAAGCATCGACATGTAGAATCAGTGGTAGCGAAGAAGACGGATGAGCTATTAGTGTAGCGTTTTTTAGTGCCTCTTTCAAACGTTCGAATGCTTCTCGAGTCTGAGGAGTCCACTCGATTTTACGTTTGTCGCGTTTTTGGGATTCTGGCAGAGGTCGAATAGTGGTTGCTGAATTTCCGCAGCACGTGGAAGAGAACGACGGTAGAAATTTATGAGACCTAGAAATCTTCTGAGTTTTTCAATTGTATCGGGAAGAGGTAGGTCGGTAATAGCTTTGATGCGTTCAGGAAGTGGAAATAATCCAGATTTATTTACACGAAAACCTAAAAATGAAATTTCGGACACTCCGAATTCACATTTAGATGAATTGATACGGATGCCGTTGTCTTGAAGTGCCTGAAAAAGTTTTGCTAGATGCTCTTGATGTTCTTTTTCAGAGGCTGATGCAACGAGAATATCGTCAAGATAGGAGTAGGCAAAGTCAAGATGTCTTAAAATTGAATGTAAATATCTTTGAAATGTTTGTGCTGAATTACGAAGGCCAAATGGGGTTTTAACAAATTCGAATAACCCAAATGGAGTTATGACTGCTGTTTTGGGAATATCTTGAGGTGCTACTGGGATGTGATGGAAAGCGCGAATGATATCTAATTTTGAAAAAATACGTTTGCCTTCTAACTGGGCATTAAAATCCTGCAAATTTGGAATGGGATATTTGTCTGGGATTGTTTTAGTGTTTAGTGCTCGGTAATCCCCACATGGTCTCCATGAACCATCCTTTTTTTGCACCATGTGTAGGGGGCTTGACCATGGACTTTTGGAGGGTCTACAAATTCCTAAGTTTATCATGTGCTGGAATTCTAGCTTTGCTTGAGCTAGCTTTTCCGGAGGCAATCTTCTAGCTTTTGCAGTGACAGGTGGTTCTTCGTACTTATAGTATGGAAAAACTCAACCTCTGGAAGGTTGCTAGAAGAAGTTTCCTTAAAAAGGTCAGAAAATTGTTGTAGCAATTTGAAGTACTGGTGTGTCGGGTCTATGAGATGAATTTTAGAATTAATTCCTGGTGGTGGGTTAGCACCGGTCTTAGAGAGGTTTGTCTTTCTATCGATTAAACGTCTATGTTTCATATCCACAAGTAAAGCAAACTCTGCTAGAAAATCAGCGCCTATAATTGGTTGCTTGATATCGGCAAGTGTGAAGGGCCAGCAGAACCTATGACCTAAACCTAGATCCAAATCTAATAGTTGTTCGCCATAGGTATGAATTGGGGTCCCGTTTGCAGCATACAAGGTACGCTTCGATTGAAATTTCCGTTGGTTGTGAGTGGGTGGAATAACTGAAATATCCGCTCCAGAGTCGATTAGAAATTTCATATTGGAGCGTCTATCAAAAATAAAAAGGCGGCGTGTTAGGTGGCTCTCGTCTCCTGCCGCGTGGAGGGAGTGCCTTATTAGTTTTCCGACACATGTTTTACTTTAAGATTGCAAGGTTGGATGCAACGTTTGGCCTTGTTGCCAAATCGTTCATGATACCAACACGTGGAGGTTGGGGAATTTGTGTTTATGGAATTTCGAGAAAGCTTGGGTCTTTCTCGGGAGGTAGATCGGGAACGCGTTCGCAATTCGTTGACTGATGCTGTTAGCTTCTCTAATTGCGCTTCTAACTTGGCTAGCTTGTCGGGCTCGCGTGACTGAATTTCAGCCACGTTGTATTTATCTCCGGAATATTCCACGATTTTGTCTGCTATAACCATAGATATATAAAGAATAGAGATACAATTATTTACATTTTAAAGCAATCAGAGATCTGATAACATATTAATGTCTTCGGGCGATTGTATGGTCCACTGTATAATTTTACTACGCTTTACCTAACACTGTTGCCAAACGTTCGTTCACGCCCAATGTTTTCAGCTTATGACACAAAATTTAATTTATAATATTAAATAATAAAAGCGTCTTGTCCCTATTTCATAGTGAAGCTATTATTTATAACAGTCTCCTATAGGTTCAATAAGTATATCAATAGAGCTGCTGTATCTGATGCTTGATAATAAATATAAAATTTATGAAGATGCGGTAATGCTAGATTCTCAATATCAAGCGGCAACCCTGTTCACTTCTTCCAGTCAACATTTCTGTCATTAGTCATCGGCCGCCCAATTTTACAACTCTTCTAGGCGGTGTTGCTAGCAGTCGGAATTTTTGTATTAGTGAGTTTTTTAATTTTAATTGTGTTATTTAAAGAAAAGTTTATCTATAAACATTAGAACATGGTTCGCCAGTGTCAGGTGTGTGGAAAATTGGATTTATTTTTTCACTGGTGGCATAACAAACACGAGTCGGAATTATTTGCGACGTTGTCGAGAGTCGGAATGTTATGTGGTCTCTCTCTCTTGCATCTCTTTTCCACTTATGCTAATGGTTGTTACAAAACAAATGGCTATTTATGAATGAATAGTCAAGTCTCCTTTTATTATAAGTCTATGGCTATAACCGACAAATTTTCTAGAGAATCGTTGCTCGAAGCTAAAATTGAACGAACGTTGACTGGTAAACGTTGTAGAAATAAAATTTTAAGGAAATCCTCTCCAATCTGACTACCGGCTAAAAACTTCATTTCGCGTAAAAGTTGCGATGGTTTTCTGTCGCCTAATTCTAATTCTGTTAAAAGTGTATTTATTTTGCGACTTTCGGACTCTTCAAATTCTAATAAAAGACGTTTCATTAGATCTGAATAGGGGGTTGATGATAATGGTTGGGTTAAAAAATCTGAAATTGACTCTGCGACATCAGGATCGAGTATAGCGAGTAGATGACTGAATTTTGTCTTTTCAGAACTGATCTGCGATATATCGAACTGGGCGTCAACCTGCATCTGCCAGATTTTCACGTTACGTCTCCATATAGGAGGTAATTTTATTGCAACCCATGCCATGATATTGCTGCTTGAAGAATCTTCGGCCATTGTGAAAAAAAAATAGATAATTTTTAAATTAGAAAGGACTGACCTGTTTAGATATTCGTTTTCTGTGGGCATGAGCACGTGCGTGGAAGTTAGGCGACGTCGGCTGGAACATCAGGCTTGGTATCTTTGGTTTACGACACGGGGTCACCAATATGGATGTTAATTGCACTTGTTGATATTAAATCCATACGTAAACATTTAATATAACTTTATTACTTCACTTGGTTAAACTTTATGGTACATTTAACTATAATAAACTTTATGATATAATAACAATTATAACAGTACATGAGTACCTAGCAGATAACTGACCGAGCGTGGAGGACGTGTGTTCACTGTAGCGGTTGGTAGAGAGCAGAGAGAGAGAGAGAGAGAGAGAGATCGCCTGGTGTCTCTTATATGCCGTAGTTCTTGACAGCTGGCTGTCGCATAACGTAACGCAACGTTTAACTGTCAAGAGTATTTATGCAGAAACATAGAGTAGTGTTGACGGAAACACTGCGGTCGAACCACCGCCACAGTAATCATAAACAAATTATTCCTTAACATAGGGTTAGGTTTATATCAAATTTAGTTTGGTACCTGATACTTTTGTACAAACTTATTATGTGCAATAAAGAACTATTAGTACCACTATCTAAAGCCATTGAAGGATGATAAATGATGATGACTATCAAAAATATATCAATAAGGGTCTGTTTGTTTGTATTATTTTTATAATCGGGGAGGGTCACAAAGGTTTTATTAACAAAACATGCGTATTTTTTTTCGGATTTATTTCAATTAAATTAGATAAAAAATAGTTACAAAATAAAAACTATTCATTACAAAAGGTACAATTTATAACATCTAGAAACACTGTAAAAATGTGAGATACTTTATCTAACTCCATAATTCCAGAAGAGCAGCTGCACTATCACTAGAAGAGAGCTGAGGTACATCATGACTCCATAGGGTACTATGGAGGTGGAAGAGTTGCATCCGTCACTGCCACAGGTGAACACACATGTTCTGTACATTAGCTGGTCACCTGGCTGCTTCACATAATTACAGTAATTACCCAGATCCAGGGCCGAACAGAAACGTTTGGCACCTATGCCTCCTGGAAATTAAATTAACACAGAAATATTAGTGCTTTTAAAAATACTTGGATTAATCACCTTTTAACCAGATATTGTCCAAATTTCTAATAGATATCAAAAGAGAAATATCGAAGACAGACTTTTTCTCCACAAACATGCAAAAGGAATAGATCTGTGATTTCTTGAGATCTAATAGTATGTACGTAAGTCATTCTAGGAAGAGTATAAAAAAAAGAATTGTCTGTTGTTGATAGCTGAAAGTGGGGGATTTAATAGAATGTTAAAGCACCAAGTAAAGATTGGAACTGATAAGTACATTTGGAGAATCCAAACACATTTTAAAGACCTGGCAATCGTTTCACTAACACGTCATCAGAGGCAGACAAATTCTAAACTCTTAATTTCTAAACATTGTGTTTATAGTAGATGTCATGTAAAAGACCGACCCCTTAAAGAGAGGAATCACAACCAAACTTTCTATATTTTTATTACCGAAAGTCCGTTTAAAAATTTCGTTATACTTGCTCACACGCAGTTTCGGCATCTTTTTTTATCAAAGAGACAGTGCAAACAGTGAACTATTAAGAAGTGGCGGACCTCGGTTCAAAGTAACTTTGTTGTTTATGGCCTTAGAGATGTCATTAACATCAAATCTAATCCGAATTTAACAAATACGGCACCTTTAACTCAAAGGGAAATAATAGAGATATTAATGATGATTGGATATGGCGACAGGCTTAGAAGTCATCCGGAAGCATGCCAGTTATTTAACCAGCAACGTCCTGATATACCGCCAATTGCAAGATTTACAGTAAGCAAATTTGTTGCCAAATTCACAGAAATGGGATCCGTAAAAGATTTGCCTCTACAAGGTCGACGTCGAGTAAGTGAAGAAGTTAGATTGGATATATTGCTTGAATCTGAAGAAAATCAGCACCATTCTATAAGGCAACTAGCCCTGAATAACAATGTGGAGTAATCTTTAGTGGTAAAATTATTCAAAAAAGAGAAGTATCATCCTTACAAAGTGCAAACAATGATGATTCAGACCGCTGTTTACAGTTTTATGAACAATTAATGTTACGCTGCGATGATGATTCCAATTTCCTTAATAACATTATCTTTTCTGAAAATCGTCGCAACTCAAAATATTGGTTACGGGAAAATCCTCACTGGACTTGAGACTCCCACAGTCAACGTTGTGGAAAGTGAATTTATGGATGGGAATAATCGGACAGCTTTTCATAGCAGCTCAATTTTTTCAAAGAAATCTTACAGCAGCAGGTTACCTAAATTTCTTGAGATTGGATTTAGTACCAGCTCTGAATAATTTTACCAAATAATGCAGATGTGTCTCATCAAGATATTTGGTTGAGCAAGACGGGGCGCCTGCTCGCTTTGGTGTAGACGTCCGTCAATATAGATGCCACATTTCCCGAAAGATATAAATAGGGCGTCGCGGAGCAATTGAGTTGCCACCGCGTTCCCCAGACTTGACTCGCTTGGATTTTTGTCTGTGGGGTGGGGGGGTTTTAAAATCGAAAGTTTATTTCAACAGACCAAATAATTTAGAGGAGCTACAGTAAATAATTCTCGTTAAAGTGGAGCAAACTAGTCCTGACATTTTTGAGCGCAGTGTACAAAGTGTTTACATACTCGTATCGGTCAATGACAAATGGTAGGTGGAGAAAAATTTGAACATTTGCGCTCAATTTTGCTTGTTTTCCCTGGTTCAGTAATTTTTTCCATTAGATTTACTTTTCTATTTTTTAAAGCATATAATGCTATTTTTTCAACAAAAAAATTGTTATGTAAGCTACTTTTTTTCATCATCATTTAAGTAGTAAGCAGGTCTATGAAAAAACAGCAAAAAGAAATATGGTTGTCATTTAAAAAACTTATGATGACGCCAGCATTTAGAAATAGGTGACGTCATACATGTAATTTTTACGTAATAAGTTGGCAATTTAAAACATAAAATTAACCAGTCCGAGCGTATTTCTTAAAAAAATTAAATAACGCATTTACGAATTATGTTCCCAACTGTATCATCACACTGTACACAAAAACATTGTGAGATGTACGACAGGGTCGCCATCTCGGTGCGTAACTGGGTAGTGTGTTGTCACCGCAACTCTAAGAAACACAAAATGTTTTAAAGACAGACTGTGTACAACCAACCAACCGACCAACAATTTTCTAAATTGTCAGCCCTGGTAATTTCTTCCCTAGTACAAGGACAATATACAGGGTGCCCTGATTATACTTTAAAAAAATTGGAGTGTCAGTTGCCCTTGAAAAAATAGTGGGGATAGTTCGTATAACATTTTTAATTTTAAGGTCGTGATGCTGAGATACAGGGTGTTAAAGTTGCTACGCTTGAAGAAATTTTCCTTAATTATCTTTAAAACGGCTAAAGATAAGATTTTCAAAATTTGTACACGAGTAAATAATTACAGCATATATAGAAAAAGCCTGGACGCAGCAAGAGCGTTATGGTAGAGAATTTTCCTTAAAATGTTTTAATGGTAAATATGTCTTGTTTTTAAAATGACATTTGGTTGGTAGTATAACCTATATAGTACTAACAATGTATACCATATTTCATTAAAATAGTTTTGTTGTTTCAAAAAGTACAAACATTCCGAAAATCTGCTTAAAAATTTCCAAAAAAAAACTGGTCCCATTTTCCTGGCGAACACACCTCTTCTAGCTATTTACGCACCTGCCAAGATATAATTATTCACAAACAGCTTTAGGACCAAAAACGAAAAAGATTTTTTATGAAAATTTACAAAAATTTCTTTTATAAAGATTCACCATTTATTTTTACAGAAATTGCCTTCAGTAATGTTACACTAAATTATATTTTTCACAAAAATTCGACAATTTTTTTTAACAATAACTTACTAAACATCTATTATTACTTACCAACATATCAAAAAAATCTTACAAAAAATTATTTCTACGGAAACTAAAAATATTTCTGTGAAAACTTTTCAAATTTAGCCACTATTTGAGAGTGCCCTATATACAGCATCTCGATTTTTTCGACCAGTAATTCAAACAAATAGCTCTCTGGATGTATCATTTCCATGAGGCTCCGCTATCTATTAGTAAAAACGCCCTATCACAATTTGTGATATGTGTTTATGATATGGGCCAAAACCGTGAAAAGTTGCAAAACAATTGAAATAACTCCAAACGATGAACACAAGATGTGTTCTATTAAAAAAAGAAAGTATGTATCACCAAGGACTTATGGGTCAAAATACCTTTATAAGATGCAGCTCGAAACACTCTATAATTAACATATATAATTTTTTCTCATATCTTGTATAATAACGGATATATTGAGCTTTACCGTAGAAATGCGTCACCCTGTATATATATAAACAGACAAAAATTGAAACTGACCCCGTATATGGGTTTTAGGGGTTCTAGTTCGCGCTCATTTAAAGAAATCTTTTTAAAATTCATCAGTCGCGGTGTCGCGTTCTTACTAACGAATTTTTTTCTACGAAAATTTGCTAAAATATAGACTATTAAACCATAAACTCTATAGCTGAAACTACTGCCAAAGTATCAGAAAGAGAGTATTTAAAATGGATTTTCCGAAAATATTTTAGTAAAATGATCGTTGAAGCTGAAACTTAAGGCTTTGTAAAACACACTTATTACGACATTTTTTATACATTATTCGTATTTGTTTCATATTCGTTATCTGAAAATTGCAAATTTTGACGTTTCAAATAACGTTTTTGACATTTAAAGAAGAAAAATTATATAATTTTCAAAACATTTTTTTGCTACTTCTTGACCTTTTTGCGCCAAGAAAACTTAACCGTTATATGTAATATTTAATGGGTTTTGTTAATCACACAAATTATTTTGTTCTTACGCTTTTCTCTGATCACCGCAGTGGCACCCAAAATTGTTTTCTTTAAATGTCTATTAACTTTTTTTCTTTTAACTTAGAGATCTGAATTTTCGCATCTAGGGTAAGTTTGATAGTAGAAACGCATGTATCAAATTTGGTTGTCATAGCTCCGTTATTTTTGGAGATACAAAAAATTTCCGAGAGAATCTAAAAATTTTCTGGATAAACTCATCCGATTTTCCTGGTTAACGAACTTATCCAAGCCACTTACAAAAGGAAGGTACGCATCAAAATCGGACCATTATTTTTTGAGTTATTGGTGTGATATATATATATATATATATATATATATATATATATATATATATATATATATATATATATATATATATATATATATATATATATATATATATATACACACTCAGGCAACACAATTGTGATATTCACATCGCTGAGATGTTATTTTTAAGTAACCAATGCGACATATCCTGATACATGCATGTCATGTTTCTGGGATGGTTTTCTGTTACCTATGATTTTGCGCTTACACTAGTACATGCTAGCGATGTTAGCTGTTACTTTTGAGATACATGGCTAACCTTTACATGCCAAGTATGTAACAGCGACATAGCAATAATTTACATTTCAGAAGTTAATTTTAATGATATGCTAGCGATATTATAAACTATATCGCTGTTACTTCAGAAAAATAACATGCTAAGCATGTAATTAACACATGATGACCGTTACTTTATAGATTCACAGTTCATATTAACGCCACACCGTTTGTCATCGCTGGAATCGCATTGACACTTGGTTATTTTTTAATTTTTAACTTTTATTGTGTATTGTGTGTGACATGTGACGTACGACAATGGCATACAAGAGTTCAGTGTTTTGTGGTGGATCTGGATTAATTATTGCAATTTAGCTTTTAGCAAGAAGTTTTTTGTGTTTGTAGATTAAGCATTATCCTGCAATTACAATTACGAGGTAAGTACCTACCTATATAGAATAATCTATTACCCAGTAAGTACATTTCCTAGGTTAAGTGTACCTATACCTACTTATTATATGATGAACATCTAATATGTTTGGCAAATCAAATCGATTATTTACAAACAATACAGCATTTGTGTGCATGGCAGTAGGCAGTAAGTAACAGTAAAACCGCCACAGAAAATTATCTGCTTAAATCGCAAATCTAGACAAAATGTTTACTGCACGTATCTGTTATTGTGTCACTGGTTTTGTCAAGAGTTAGCGCCAATTTTTATTAATCCGCATTTCATGATCAGAATGACTTTTGTGTTTGCACAACGTAAGAAACAATTGTTATGCTGAGGTGTTTATGTTAACTATTTGAGTTAGATAATTTTATTGTCGTCCATTTCTTAATGTAAAATGTCAAAAGGTAATTTCACTGATTTCATATAGACAAAAAAGACGCGAAACCTAAAAGACAAACAAATTAACAGTCATGTTTCATTGCCATACAGGGAAATAATTTTAGATTGCAATAAAAATAATATAGGGAAGTTGCAACTTTTCCACATGTCGAGCCGAATTTGACTTCCGCTATTAATCAATTCCCACTACCTAAAAATATTGTTGATGATGCATTAGTAGTATCATTATTTATGTCTTTAATATTATCATCCATACATCCAGTGGACTCAAAGGTTGACACAGTGTTTTAATAAACCAACAATAAAAATAATACCAATTTTTCTAACAGCCCGTTTTTGAAATTTCAGATGTAATTCTGCAGACCAACCAACTAAACGAAAAAGGGTATGAAATTTCTGGTCCGGAGTGGTTCCATCAAGCAAGACAGCAGAAACAGAGAAATGACAAAAAGCATATATCACTAAAAAATAAAAATGAAAATTTACAGCTTAACTTTTAATTTATATAGACAATATGGGATCATTGTTGTTTCTATGTTTACAAATTCCAGCAAGTTTATGCATATGTTTTAAATTCATTTTTATTTTTAGATTTGTATTACGAGAATTTGGTTTTTTATTTAGTGTTTACTGAAAAAAAAATTGTTTTGTGGTCCATAAAATACATGTTAACATTTTTTAGAAGTTTGCATTCACCTACACCTTTGGAATTCATTTTTAGTTTTATATTTATATTATGAGACTTTGTTTTTTCTATAAATGTAAGGTTAGTTGGAAAATGCATTGTTTTGTGCTGCATTAAATATATGTTAAATTTTTTTAGAAGCTTCTATTTATGCATATATTTAGAATTCTTTTTTTTAACTATATGAGAATTTTGTTTTTTCTTCATTTACTGAAAATGTTATAGTTTTTTATGTTGTATAAAATATATATTTCCATTTTCTAGAAGTTTATCTGTTGTTTTTATTGTCCCATTCGTTTTTTTAATAAATATTTTAGGCTCAAGTCAGATGCAGATTGAGTTTACTATTACCAATAATTATTAGTAACTTAGTATATATATATATATATATATATATATATATATATATATATATATATATATATATATATATATATATATATCTATATGTATGTATATAATTAACATGACAGCCATGAAGTATGAATTATATACTGGGAATATATCATAGGACATCTCAAGTACATTATTTAGTTACATGCTAGAGATAAGTCTAGATACATGACTGAGATATTAGTAATTACATCTCCCTAACAGCACAAGTGATGTCTTCAGCATGTTAGACTGTGATGTCCTTGCGATGTATTATCAATGTTGGCAGTTGCTGACATTTCCTAGCTCTGGTAACTTGCATAGACCTTACAAAGTACATCTCTGAGATGTACAATGTCACGCTGTTACATGCTAAATACATGATTGTTATGTAGTTGTGTTGCCACAAACTTAAGTAAAAATGTTCCTTTTTCTCTTTTATTTAATAAAACTGTCTGCAATTTATTGTTTGACAATTTAAACTGCTGTATCCATAGTAATGTAAACTTTCAGTTTAAAAATCTAAATTAATAATTGTGCGTCTTTAGTGAACAAACAATTTAAACTCAATTTTTATCGAAAACTGTACATCCTATGGAATTTATATCAATATACTCTATTTTTGTATTAGTCTTTGCATTTTTTAAAACCGTTGGAAATTTTCAGAAATTTTGACAACATATTTTTTTTTCTAAATTATAACCCCCAGAGTGCCTCTGGAAAAGGATATCTAGATATCCTTTTCCAGAGGCACTCTGGGGGTTATAATTTAGAAAAAAAAAATATGTTGTCAAAATTTCTGAAAATTTCCAACGGTTTTAAAAAATGCAAAGACTAATACAAAAATAGAGTATACTGATTTAAATTCCATAGGATGTACAGTTTTCGATAAAAATTGAGTTTAAATTGTTTGTTCACTAAAGACGCACAATTATTAATTTAGATTTTTAAACTGAAAGTTTACATTACTATGGATACAGCAGTTTAAATTGTCAAACAATAAATTGCAGACAGTTTTATTAAATAAAAGAGAAAAAGGAACATTTTTACTTAAGTTTGTGGTTACAATGGATTAATATAAAATATTGAACTGAAATGGAAAAGAACATTTATTAAATTAGGAAATTATTAAAAACTATAGCAGATGCGCAAATTGTGCACTATTTACTTATATACACAATGCTGTGGGTCACAGAAAAGATTTTCTTACTCTAAACAAAACTCCAATATCTGGTCTAACCAGATTTGACACTTCTACACTTCGTGCCCATAGTTCCTGCCGAGTTTGTACTGGTGTCGCATAAACTGTACTTTTCATAAATCCCCAAAAATAAAAATCTTAAATATTTAAGTCGGGTGATCTAACAGGCCAATTTAAAGGTGCATCTTGGCCACGACCAATCCAGCGCTCAGCACTGGTTACTAAGAAATTGCCGGACGGGTTAAACATAATGTGGTGGTGCACAGTCGTGCATAAACCACATATCTCTCCTAACATTCAAAGGCAAATCATCTAATAGACCAGGCAATGTATTTTCTAAAAAAAAATTAGATACTGAACCCCATTTAAGCATGGAGGTAGCTTAAGGGGTACTAACAAATGATCACTGACAATTCCAGCCCACACATTGATGGAAAATTGATATTGGGAATGTGACACAATGGTTGCTTTCGGATTAGCGTCACTCCTCCATTCATGGCTGTTATGTAAATTTAGTACTCAATTTTTTGTGAAACAGGATTGGTCAGTAAATAAGAGTGTGTCGCAGAAGGTATTATTTTCGTTCTGTTTGCTCCTGACCCAATCACAGAAACCTTTTCTGGCATTGTTTAAAAATCTAAATTGATACTCGTGCATCTTTAGTGAACAAACAATTTTAACTCCATTTTTCTCGAAACTGTACATCCTATCGAATTTCTACCAATATACCTTACTTTTGTATTAGGCTTTGAATTTTTTTAAAATGTGGGAAAATTTCAGAAATGTAGACTTTTGGCATATTTTTTTCTAAATTATAACCCCCAGAGTGCCTCCACGCGCCCTACTGCTTCACATAATAGATCGGATTTTGCGTTTTCCTTTATATGCTGTTAATATTTACTCGTGTACAAATTTTGAAAATCTTAACTTTAGTCGTTTGAAAGATAATTGAGGAAAATCGCTTTAAGCGTAAATACTTTAACACCCTGTATCGTAGTATCAAAACAAAAAATGTTATAGAAACTACCCCCACTACTTTTTCAAGGGCAACACACCCCAACTTTTTGAAGTATAGTCAGGACATCCTGTATGTAAGGCTGCATACGAACAGGGTTATTCATTATAAATTACCCACCACTAATCGTTGTTATTCCATATAGAAAAAACTCTGGACGCAGCAAGTGCGTTATGGTAGTGAATTTTCATTTAAATGTTTTTAATAACAAATATGTGTTTTTTTAAGAAAACAGGCATCAAATTTGGTTACCAGTATAACCTATATAGTAAAAACAATGTGCCATGTTTCGTCAAAATAACTTTATTGTGTGAAAATGTACAAAAATTTCCAAAAGTAAACTTAAGAGTGTTCCTGAAAACACACGTTTCTTGGTCAACCTTATAGGTTAATAGCAATTTGAGCTGTTCAAATATGAAACATTTGATCAAAATTCGCTACCATAACGCACTTGCTGCGTCCAGAATTTCTTTTTTTACAAACATGCATTATATTTTGATGGAAAATGCAAAAATGCAATAACATAAGGCGTGCTTGATTAAAAAAAAAACGAAATTTGTATCACCAACGACTTATGGGCCACCCTGTGATTGTAGAAATATTATTTTAAGATGTAGCTCAAGACACCCTATAATTAATATATACAATTTTTTTTCATATCTTATATAATAACGGATATATTGAGCTTTATTGATTTTTGACGAAAATTCGACAAAAATTATATACCATTAAACGATAAACTCTATAGCTAAGGCTACTGCCAAGCATCAGAGAAAGGGTCTATTTGAAATGAATTTTCTGCAAACATTTTAGTAAAATGAAGGACAATGACGGTTGAAACTAAGACTTTAGGGTTTGTAAAACATCCTTCTTGAGACATTTTCTTTCCATAGCCCGTATTAGATTCAAGTTATTTGCTTAAATGTTACCAATTTTGACATTTTAAATCGCCACTTTGACGTTTTGAGGAAAACCCCAATTTATTTTTCTTTAAATGCCTATAACTTTTTTTTAGTGAATTTTCTTAAAAAAAATTCACTAATGAGGAGATCCCGACTTTTGAATTTTGAAAAAATTTCTTCGCATGAGCGCTAATTAGGCCCCCCAGAAAACATATCCGGGGTCAGTTTCAATTTATATGTTTATATATATATATATATATATATATATATATATATATATATATATATATATATATATATATATATATATATATATATATATATATATATATATATATATATATTATATTATATATATATATATATATATATATATATATATATATATATATATATATATATATATATATATATATATATATATATATATATATGTATCACACCGATAACTCAAAAGATAATGGGCCGATTTTGATCAAATTTGGTGAAAAAATTCCTTTTGCAAATGGCTTGGACGAGTTCGTTAGTCAGGAAAATCTGCGTAGGTTTTCCCGGAAAATTTTGTGTTTTCTTTCAAAAAAAATTTATATCTCCGGAATTAACAAAGTAAGGGCAACCAAATTTGGGACGCAGGCTTACATACTTATAGGTAAGTTACCTACCAAAATTTAGCTATGTAGGTCAAAAGACAAAAAAGTTATAGGTATTTAAAAATAAATAAATTGGGGTTTTCCTCAAAACGTCAAAGTGGCGATTTAAAATGTCAAAATTGCCAACATTTAGGCAAATAACTTAAATCTAATACGGGCTATAGAAATAAAATGTCTCAAGAAGGATGTTTTACAAACCCTAAAGTCTTAGTTTCAACCGTCATTGTCCTTCATTTTACTAAAATATTTGCAGAAAATTCATTTCAAATAGACCCTTTCTCTGATGCTTGGCAGTAGCCTTAGCTATAGAGTTTATCGTTTAATGGTATATAATTTTTGTCGAATTTTCGTCAAAAATCAATAAAGCTCAATATATCCGTTATTATATAAGATATGAAAAAAAATTGTATATATTAATTATAGGGTGTCTTGAGCTACATCTTAAAATAATATTTCTGCAATCACAGGATGGCCCATAAGTCGTTGGTGATACAAATTTCCTTTTTTTAATCAAACACGCCTTATGTTATTGCATTTTTGCATTTTCCATCGAAATATAGTGCATGTTTGTAAGAAAATAAATTCTGGACGCAGCAAGTGCGTTATGGTAGCGAATTTTTATCAAATGTTTCATATTTGAACAGTTCAATTTGCTATTAACCTATAAGGTTGACCAAGAAACGTGTTTTTTCGGGAACATTTTAAGTTTACTTTTGGAAATTTTTGTACATTTTCACACAATAAAGTTATTTTAATGGAACATGGCACATTGTTTTTACTATATAGGTTATACTGGTAACCAAATTTGATGCCTGCTTTCTTAAAAAAACACACATATTTGTTATTAAAAAGATTTTTATGAAAATTCACTACCATAACGCACTTGCTGCGTCCAGAATTTTTTGCCATTTGCCCTACATAGCTAAATTTTGGTAGCTTACCTATAAGAATATAAACCTTCGTACCAAATTTGGTTGCCCTTACTTTGTTAATTCCGGAGATATAAATTTTTTTCGAAAGAAAACACAAAATTTTCCGGGAAAACCTAGGCAGAATTTCCTGGCTAACGAACTCATTCAAGCCATTTGGAAAAGGAATTTTTTCACCAAATTTAATCAAAATCGGTCCATTATTTTTTGAGTTATCGGTGTGATACATATATATATATATATATATATATATATATATATATATATATATATATATATATATATATATATATATATATATATATATATATATATATATACATACATATAAAAATTGAAACTGACCCCGGATATGTTTTCTGGGGGGCCTAATTAGCGATCATTTGAAGAAATTTTTTCAAAATTCAAAAGTCGGGATCTCCTCATTAGTGAATTTTTTTTAAGATAATTCACTAAAAAGAAATTAAAAAAAAGTTGTGGTTATGACTGAATTTTGTTAAAACTCTATCAATAGTACAGTGGTGTGCAGATTCCAGGGGATAAAAGAATAATATTTTTTTAAATGGAAAAGCCTGAAAATTATTTAATTTTTTGAAAGATCTTTTTTTCTTGATTTCAAAAATATACCATATATTACACCTAACTCATACCCTTTTTAAGCTATTAAACGTCGAATATGTTAGTAAAACCAGTTACTCTAAATATGGAAAGTTTTTTTGTGTCTGTTCTGGCCACGATTCATTCGGTCATATAGAAAAGTTAACATTGTTAAAGTAAGCTTTGAAAATGACAGCTATTGTATTTGATAAGTGCCATTTCATTAATAAAATAATCAAAATGGTCTACAGTGAGAAAGGAAAAGTCCAAATATTTATACAAAATAGATAACAAAAACTTGTTTTGGAAATAAAATAAAGAAATGATAACTCATAAAAGATGTTCGATATGTCCACCATTATTACCAATGCATAATTGATAACGTCTCCTCATATTTATAATTGCACGGACATGGCTACATCCATAATCCTGTCTTTAATGATTTGAATACTATCATTATCATTATCATTATCATTATCATTATCATTATCATTATCATTATCATTATCATTATCATTATCATTATCATTATCATTATCATTATCATTATCATTATCATTATCATTATCATTATCATTATCATTATTATTATTTTTTTTACAATGTCTTTTAGAATTATAATTAGAGTGATGATTAAAAGGCTTTTTTTCCAAACAATCTTTTATTATATTAACCCTACCCGTTTCGGTCCCTTATCGGGCCATCTTCAGGGGTTTATACTTTATATTTATGTCTCGATTACAGAAAAGGTACTGTAATTGAAACAGAAATAAAGTCTAAACCCCTGAAGATGGCCCGATAAGGGACCAAAACGCGTAGGGTTACAAAAACCTTTTAATCATCTCTTTAGTTATGTCAAACCCAGACGGATTGATGTTCAGAAACAATATCTTTTAAGAATTCCCCAAAGAAATAAACCCATAGGTGTCAAATCCGGGCTGTTAGGTGCCCATTTAATAGTTTCATTATTCCATATCCATCTTCAGGGGTTTATACTTTATTTATGTCTCGATTACAGAAAAGGTACTGTAATTGAAACAGAAATAAAGTCTAAACCCCTGAAGATGGCCCGATAAGGGACCGAAACGCGTAGGGTTACAAAAACCTTTTAATCATCTCTTTACTTATGTCAAACCCAGACGGATTGATGTTCAGAAACAATATCTTTTAAGAATTTCCCAAAGAAATCAATCCATAGGGGTCAAATCCGGGCTGTTAGGTGCCCATTTAATAGTTTCATTATTCCATATCCATATTGGGAATGCATTATTCGAACGATCTCGAACAGGTAGGATACTATGCGGAGTTGCCCTATCCTGCATCCAAATCATATCATCAAGTTCGGCTTTCGGAAAATTCGGTAAAAGAATATTTTCTACTCCTGAGACAAGTAATATTTCCATATATGTAACTCCAATTAAAGTATAATCATAAAATGGCTCAACAATTCTTTTTGAAAATTCCACACCAAACGCTAACAGTTTTTTTTGCCTGATTTTTGTATTTGTTTTCCCACGACCTTAGATTGTTCCTATTAAAAACTCCTGCCGTAGAAAAGGATGATTCATCAGTCCGTAATATTTTAAGAAAATAATCGGGATCTTCTTACAACTTTTCAATCATCCGGCGGCAAAAGTCCAGCATTTTTCTTTTATGAGCCTCTGTTAAAACTTGTACGGGTAAAATTTTATATGGTCTGTAGTTGTTATTTTTTTAACGTGCGTTGGATTTTGGAATAACTTTTACCTAAATCATCGACTGCATTCATTTATACTGCATTCAGAATTTTCTAGAAAATAATACAATATTTCAAAAAAGTCTATTCGTCAATAAATATGGATGGGCTTAGCTTCGAAATGAAGCAGTACATCTAGCTGTTCTTCCTGGTTTGCTTGAACTAAACGCTTTTTTATACTAAAACTGGAGGTATTATTGATCTTTCAGTGAATATTTTTGTACGTATTTTCTGAAGGCGTTGGACGATTTGGATACAACACCCTATAATATGCTCTTTTTGCCGCACGCTTATTTTAGTTATTTTTTTATATAACAAGTAAATATTTTGACTTTTTCTTCCTCACTATAAACCATTTTCATTATTTCATTAACGAAATGTCACTTATCAAACATAATTGCTGTCATTTTCAAAAGTTAGTTTCTTAAAGTTAACTTTTCCTTATTTACAGTAATTACTTTTACTAACATATTCGACGTTTAATAACTCAAAAAGTGTATGAGTTAGGGGTAACATGTGGTATATTTTTGAAATCAGGAAAAAAAGATCATTTCAAAAATTTATTAATATGCAAGGTATCCCATTAAAAAATATATTATTTTTTGTATCCCCTGAAATCAGCACGCCACTGTACATTTAATAGCATTTTAACAAAATTCAGTCAGAACCACACACCTTTTTTTAAAACTTTTTTTCTAAAGCGATGATAAGGGCGAGTAATTTATAATGAATAACCCTGTACATCTCACAATATGTTTTCGCAGTCGGGTTACCTTAGCCGAATTACTTTAGTTGTATTCTGACTGTAATTAGTATAGCGCACTGATGAGTTCTAATAAGAGCGAAACCGGTATGCGTTTCTAATTATAGCCAGAATTCATATATCCTTACATACATTGTCACTGAATTATTCATATAATTCATAACGCATTTATGAATAATTTTTTTTTATCATCACACTGTATATTAATGGTCACATATGAATTACCATATAAACTGGTAGACTTGATACAATACTCGGCTTCGAAGACTTTATCACAGTTCTGAGGTTCTATTCCACCTTCGTGAATCAATCCATCAGAACAATCCATAGAATTAGCTGCAGAGCACTGATAACACTTGATAGCTAATGCTGTTAGTGGTTAGTAGTCCCAAATCCGACAGAAAGCATGAAATATTAAAATAAATGATTGTGTTAGTATTAATCAATAAATTTAGATGCACATGGAAGTTTTTTAGTAGGTAAGCTTGATACAGGCTATACAAAATTCGAGACTTTTATAGGGTAGCTCTCAGTAACGAACGGCTTCAGCCAAAAATTATTTGTTTTATATTGTATTTTGTTTCTGTAACCCTAGAATGCTTAAACTGGGCCTCTCAGGCCGGGAGAGATTTTAGTTATTTATAATTTCAAGCGTCTTGAGCATTTAGATATGCTCTAAACACGTCTTTATTTAACACACACGTGATTCAAAAACATTAAAGTGTACTTAGAAATCGGAAAAAAAATAGATTTTCCATTAGCATCCCGTATGAACATAAACCAGTCATCCGAAGCTCGTCTACTGATAGTTCCTGTACAACCAGTATCGACTTGTTCATAGCCGGTTGGGAGTTATTATAATTTGTCACGCGCAGCTGCACGGAATTGTGTGTGTCTGTACAAGTTGAAACCTGCATTACTGCTGGATGTAGCCATTCAGTTAAAATAAAAGTTGCATTTAGTTAACTTGTGAGACACCTATTATGATGACATAAAAAAGAATGGGAAAAGCGGAAGAGTTGGTGACGACGCCTATGAAGAAATACTGCTGCAGTGGGCAGCCGAATGTGATGATCTGCCTTCTGGAGAAAGTGATGTATCAGAAGCAGAAAATGACAGCACAGAGTACACAACTTTCGAATTGGTTTCTGGCGAGTATTCTGGATCCAGTAGTGATAATGGTGACGATAATTCAGAGGATGATGACGACATTTGCTTCAACGAGAGGTTAGGTTCCAAGTGTCTGGATTTGGTGTCTGGAACCTCCAGAAAAAAATAAAATTCAACCACATAACATTATTCGACGTGCTCCAGGACTGGCAAGAAAGCATATGACGGCAACACCAAAAGAAGCGTTTCAGTTATTTGTAACTCAAGTTATTATACAATAAACTGAACTGTACTAATTAAGAAGGGTAACGTGTTTATGGAGGAAAAGACACACCGTGGAAAGATGTAACCGTTGATGAGCTTCTTGCATTCATGCGGAGGTTGACAGAAGCTGGAATATTCATGCGAGATGCGTATTTTGTACTGAATTTGCTAATCCTATATATTAAGACACAATCTCGATATTTCGCTTTGAATAAATATGAAGATTCTTCAGATTCGATCATAGGAGAACTCTGGTTACGCGTTTGGAAACCGATAAATTAGCAATGGTATTCTACGTTTGGCATGTATTCTTGAACAATGCAAAACCTGCGTCATACCGTATATTAATGTAACTAATAGATGAACAATCATTGTGTTTAGATGTAGATGCAGATTCGTTCAATATATGCGAAATCAACCGGCAAAATATGGACTTAAAATATTTTGGATGTCTATGTGAATCTAAGTTTGGTTATGCCCTGGATGGTTTAGTTTATGTTGGCCGCCAACCTGGAGAACCTCCACACAAAAACCTGAGGCTTGAAGTAGTACAAGTTATTGTGCGTGGCGTTCATCATTCTGGTCTCAGTGTCACGATATACAATTTTCTTTACTAGTGTTCCACTAGCAACTTATCTGTTGAATAAAAATATTACTGTTGTGGGTACACTAGGTCAGAATATGCGTGACATTTGGAGCGAAATTAAGCTAAAGGGACGTGCCTTGATGGAACAGGGAACTGAGTCTGTTTAGAGCGGACGTCAAAAGACTGTTTAATAGGGCAAAAAAGACTGAGAACTGGACTGAATACTGACAAGCCCCAACCTCCTATAACAGAAAACTTAGACGATCTACAAGAACCTGGAGGCAGTTTTGCAAAGGGTTAGATGAACGGACACCCGCACAGCGCCTATAGAAAATCCTATCAAAGGATCGTTTATACGGTATTCATCTACTTAAAAAGCCAAACGGTGAATATACAAACAGCCCAGAGTAAAGCACCAGAGTTCTCCTACAAACTCACTTTGCAGGTTCACAAAACAAGAAAGTAATTTTCCCAGAACAGCTCAGCTTTTCAAGGAATGAGAAACCCAGTGATAGTTGGAAAACTACTGGCTAATAAAATCTTCAACATTAACAGAATGAAATGGTTAAGTGGAGATTGGAACCTGTGATGAGCACTAATAAGCACACCTGGAGAACCCAAATGACCACAACACATTTAAATGAATGAATAATTCTGAATAATTCATCCTCTGATGACGCTAACTTGGTTAGTGAAACGATCGTCAGGTTTTTAAAATGTGGTGATTTGGGTTCTCCAATTGTACCTATCAGAATTAAATGGGCGATAGGTTTCAAACCTTATAAATCCCCTGGCAAGGCGCGCATATTTCCAGCCTTGCTACAACAGCGTTTTGGCATATTAAAACCCCACCTGCAAATACTATTCAGAGCTGGTTTAATCCTAGACTATATTCCGCAAGTATATGGAGAGAGGCAAATGTGGTGTTTATACCAAAAACAGGACGTCACCCTATGGACGAAGCCAAGTCCTACCGTCCCATTGGCCTCACGTCCTTTGTCCTAAAGACCGCGGCGAAGTCATTAGATCGGTACATCAGAAGTGAAACCCTCACAAGAAAACCACTCCATGTCGAGCAATTCGTAGGCAGGCAGGCACATCCACATTAGATGCCCTGCATTGTTTAATGAGCCGTATAGAAAAAAAACTTTTGTGACCAAAGAAGTATCCCCTAGTGCATTCATCGACATAGAGAGTGCCTTTGACAATACCTCATAGCAATCCATCAAGCGGGCCTTACAAGAAAAAAAAGTCGAATTCCCAATTGTAAGATGGGTTCAGTCAATGCGAAAAATTTATCACAGCTACTAAAAATGAAACTAACGCAGCAGTGGCGACGGCAAAAGGTTGTCCCCAGGGAGGGGTGCTATCACCTCTGCTGTGGTCGCTCATTGTTGATACACTTATGACTAGATTAGGCGGAGCAGGATTTATATTACAAGGATTAGATTAGATTATATTCATTGTGAGTGGGCTATTCCAGTCCCTCCACGGCGACCTTAGGTCTATTGTGGCTCACGTCCAATTGCTTGAATTTCACCCATCAAGTCTAGCTCCCTGCGGAAGTCGATTATTGAGGGTGAAAGTTTATTTGACAGATGTACTGACATCTGAGTGAAGTCGCTTATCGGTTTCGAAGCTCAAAGAGAGATAACCTCTCCGAGTTCGTCTGGACCCGACTTTCGTCAGTGTCTGACTCGAGGCGGTATCATGAAGTGCCGCCCTCTAGCAGCATCCAATCTCTAGTTGTAATCCACCCCTAGAGATCCCAGCTCTCCTCCGGGTGCGTCTAAACCCGGCACGCACCAGTGCTAGACTCAAGGCGACATCCCATTGTGTCGCGCTCCCGAGCATCACCCAAGCGGCGCCGTCTGTCTGTTTCGAAGCACACAGTGGGGGCCTGAAACTTCAGGTGTATACCACCCATTAGAGATCTCAACCCTCTCCGAGTCGTCTGGACACACGACACCCGCCTGCGCTCAACCTAGGACGGTATCATCTGGAGCCCCGCTCTTAGTAATAAGTTCTAAGCCCAGAGTGGAGGCGTCAAAATCCAGATGTATATCACTCCCCAGAGATATCCGCCTCCCTCCAGTATCACCTGGACGAGACCCCCCCAGTGTTTCATTGACTCGAGGCGGTATCATGAAGTCCCGCCCTCGAGCAGTATCCAAGCGGGATCGTTTCGTAGCTCACAGAGTAGGCCTCAATCTACAGGTGTAATCCACCGCCAGAGATCTCAGTACTCCTCCAGGTTCAACTAGATCCGAAAGCCCCCAGTATTTGTTTAAATTTCACCCAACAAATCGAGCTCCCCGCAGAAGACGATATTTTTAGGGACGAAAGTTGTTTTGACATGTCTACTGCCATCCGAGTAAAGTCGCTTACCCGTTTCGAAGCTCAAAGAGATATAACCTCTCTCCGAGTCCATCTGGGCAAGACATCCGTCACTCTTTGACTCGGGGCGGTATCATGAAGTCCCGCACCCGAGCAGCATTCAAGTGAGGTCGTTCGCCCGTTTCGAAGCTCACAGAAGAGGCCTCAACCGCCAGTTGTAATCCACCTCTAGAGATCTCAGCTTTCCTCCGGGTTCATCTAGACGCGACACACATCAGTGCTAGACTCAAGGCGATATCCCATCGAGTCCCGCTCCCGAGCATCACCCAAGCGATGTCGTCCGTCCGTTTCGAAGCACACAGTGGGAGCCTCAAATTCCGGGTGTATACCACTAATCAGAGATCTCAACCCCTTTCGGGTAGTCTGGACACCCGCCACCTGCCAGCGCTCAACCCAAGGCGGTATCATCTGGAACCCCGCTCCCAAGTAACAACCAAGCGAGGTCAATTGTCCATTTCTAAGCCCACAGTGGAGGCCTTAAAATCCGGGTGCACATGACTCCCCAGAAATATCCGCCTTCCTTCAAGCTCACCTGGACCAAACCCCCGCCATTATATGACTCCGATTAGTGGCCTTTTACGACAGGCAGGAGTTACCTTGGGCCTATTCTTTAGTTAGTCCGCGGACCCACAGGGGACTTATTTGATAAAGAATTGTTGATAAACGTATGACTACGTTGGACGGAGCACATTTATATTACAAGGATACGCAGATGATATTGTCAGAACAGGAAGGGTAAGTATGATCTTGTAATCTCCAGTCTAGTGCAAACAGCCCTAAATATAGTAAGGACTGGTGTGACACACAGGGGCTTAATGTCAATCCGCGTAAGACAGTTCTTGTGCCGAGCGAAACTAAATTTAAAAGCTCCCACCAATTAAGTTAAATATTGAGGGATCTTCTTAAACCAAAAACTGAATTGGAACACGCACTTGGAAAACTCTTTCGAAAGCCACAATGACAATCTGGACTTGCCGTAGGCTCGCTGGACAAACATGGGGGTTGAATCCCAGATATATTATATTAGATATACCAAACTGTGGTTAAGCCCATGGTCACCTATGCATCTATATAGTATGGTGGCCAAAAACGGAACAAGCCTCAACACAAAGCAATTTCCAAAAATTGCATAGGCTGATGTGTCTTGGAATAACAGAAGCTACGGCATCATGCCCTGCAGCTGCAATAGAGGCAATGCTGGATCTAACTCCACTGTACCTACACGTGAACAGGAAAGCAGCACTAAGTGCCTCGAGACTATTTTAAGCAGACAAATTCAAACCAGGAGACTTGGTTTGCCACTTGAAGATGCTGGAAATTATTCTATTGGAGTCACTCGCCAAACCAACAAATCGAATGCCAACTAAAACGAACTTCTTAGTTCCATTTAACGTGGTCATAAGTGACCGCCAGGCATGGGACACAGACAGTTAAAGGCCTACAAACAACTCTTTTATATGGTATACAGACGGTTCTAAACAAAGGGAGGGAGCAGGTTTGCGAATAAGAGGACCAAACTTCAGACTCGCTAAGTCCATAGGCAAAACTTCCACCATCTTCCAAGCAGAAACGCCTGCTATATACATCTATGTGTACAGGAGTCCATACAAAGCAGACTCATAGATAGAGAGATCCACATCTTTTCAGACAATCAGGAAGTACTAAAAACACAAAAATCTTTCAAAACAGTCTAAACCGAACTGAAACTGCAAAACATCCTTCAAGCCTTGCAAAAAGGGCAGCAGCAACACTATTCTGTGGTCCAGAGATATATTGTGGATTAACAGAAAGCCATGTAAGAAATAAACTTGATACTTGGGAGAGGAACCAAATGCTGCCATACTGGAGGAAACCGAGTCCAAACTGACCCGGGACTGCAAAAAATCCTCGAAGCAACTGGCTACGAACAACAAAGTAAGTTTGATGTGGGTTCCAGGGCATCAAGGCATTGAAGGAAATGACGAAGCAGACAGCTTTGCAAAAAAGACAGCAACAATATCATTCTATGATCCTCAACCCTATTGTACATTAACAAAAAGCCATGTAAGAAATGAAATTGATACTTGGCAGTGGAACCAAATGCTGCCATACTGTAGGAAACGCTAGTCTGAACTGTTTCTTGAGTTGAAGAGAAACGACTTTAGAATAATCACATGACTTTTCGCGGGACACTCCCCAGTAAGGTATCACCTTATGAAGATGAATAGTGTTTCCTGCTCTCTCAAAGAAGAGCTTAACCCGCGGTTAGTAGCTGCTATGAGCACAATCTTCACACTTTTGGCATATTCTTAATAATTACGTCACCCAATGAGACAGGCCTTTGCCACCCCACCATATCCTCAACGCAACCTCCTACTACATTGTGTTTAGGACAGTGAAAACTGCAGATAATGCACTGAAATAGGAAAAACAACAGAACATTTGCTATTCGACTGCATGGCTCAGATCTGCAAGTGGCTCAAATACTTTGGAGAGGTGACCTTAGCACCTAAGGAAATAGGTAAAATAGCTCCCAATAAGACAGTAGACTACCCATTGGAGATGCCAAAGGTATATACGACTCCTAGATAAGTGGGGTGTTACTGTAAAGATAAACCGAAGCTGCATTCACCCTGATAAAAATATATAGGTGTCATTTAGAGGAAACTTATATCTAGTTACTTTTTGAGCACGGCCTGAACAAGAATTCTAACGAATCCATTATTTTTGCATGACCAGTTATAAAAAAAACTGCCATGATTGAGGTCTTTTAAAAACAACAATTTCTTTATTAATTTTGTATCTTCGAAACAGAACAAAATCTTTAAATTCAGTCTTACGATGATAAATATTTCTAAAATAAAACCCACGGCTGCTACATTAATTTTTGGCTAATACCGCGGGTTACCTTGTAAAAGCATCAAATCTGGGATGTCCTGTACACTTTTGTGAAATCCAATTCACCACATCATAATTTTAAATCGATCGTCTTACCAACAATGTTAGCTTTGCAAGAGACTTGTTTAAATAATTTTGTTAATCATTTTCCAAATAAATCAATTTTGTAGTGAAAAAGGTATACAGGTGGCTACTAAAAAAGAAACAGGCACGTTTTAAGGCAGTTATGGTGATTTTGTTAAAAATCGCTTGAAGAGGTACATTTTGTTTTCGACATCGCAACACCAAGCCTTAAGCGGTGGTAAGATCCACCCCTAAAATCTTAAATAACAAGGGGCGTCAAGTAGCAGATCATTTTAGAGCTGGCGTAGATCTATTTTCATCGCTGGCTAATTTCTAAATTTGAAGCAGTGGGTTCTGATAAATTGCACTCCTAGAGATAAGAAAGGGTTTTCTTTAATTTGCTGTTTGTTTTGTACGTTTTGTGGGTTGTTTTATCTGACTACCGCTTACGAAAAAGTGAAAGTTGATAATTTTTTTAATTGTTACTGATAATAATTTAATGGTCTTCGGTTTCTTTATTTGCGAAGAAACCTTAATGTACGAGTGATTTTCATTTTATTCCAACAGGTTATTGCTGCTTGTGCAGTTATTCAACAAAAAGTTTTACTCCATTGCACAGAGGGTGGATATGATTTCTCTTTTTAATATAATACAAATAATCAATGTGCTACTAGAACAGCAAAAATATTTAATCAGCAAAACTTAGATAAGCATCACTAAGTGAGATATAAGACACGAAGCATGTGCCGCCACCTCGTTGCGGAACCAAGTACTATGTTGTCACGGCAGTACCCAATAACACAAAGTGTTAAATATTAGAGACTGTATACAACCAACTAACAATTTAATAAATTCTATATATCTTATATCTCACTTAGTGTTGGAAGGCTGGCTACCATAGCCGTATTACTTTATAGGTGTATTTTCGCTGCAATTAGTATGCCGTACTGACGAGCCATTCTTCCAATACTAAGTGAGATATAAAATATATACAATTTATTAAATTGTTAGCTGGCTGTATACAGTCTCCAATATTTAACACTTTGTGTTATTTGAAGCTGCCGTGACAACATACTACTTGGTTCCGCAACGAGGTGGCGGCACGTGCTTCGTGTCTTATATCTCAATTAGTGTTGGAAGGCTGGCTACCATAGCCGTATTACTTTAAAGGTGTATTTTCGTTGCAATTAGTATGCCGTACTGTCGAGCTCTAATTAGAGCGAAACCTGTCTACGCTTCTAATTGTGGTGAGAATGCATCTAGCCTTAGATAAGCATGTTAATCGAAAATATGTTTTGGAGTTAGTGGAAAAGTTTCAAGAGACCGGGTCTGTTTGTAATAAGAAGCGAAGCGTTGAAAAAAATGAAGCGGTAGAAGTGGCGGTTCTTGGTCATGTTGCTTGGAATCTCAGAACGAGTACGAGGCAACTGGCAAGTGAAACTGGTTTTGGGCGAACTACCATTCAAAACATTTTGAAACGTCATAAATTCTACACATAGAAAATCAATCTTGCAAACGAACTAAATGAAGATGACTTTGACCGCCGCCTGGACTTTTCTGAGGTGGTAAGTGAACAAGTAGTAAATGATCCGAATTTTCTTTTTGACACCTGCTTTTCGGATGAGGGTTCGTATTTCCTAAACGATACTGTAAATCGACAGAATTGTCGCTATTTGGCAGATTCTAATCCCAGATTATTTCAGGACATTCATGCACAACACTCGGAAAAACTCAATGTTTGGGCTGGAATTTTAGGTTACGATATTGTTGGTCCTTTTTTCTTACTTGGTAATCTGATTGGACATATGTTGTTTGAAAACACGATTGATCCAATGTTGACTGACACTATCGAGAATGATGAGCATGATTGATATTTCAGCAGGATAGAGCTCATTCATACTACGCATTGCCTGTTCGTCAATATCCCGACCACATATTTGCAAATCGGTGGGTTGGGAGAAGAGGTTCCATACAATGGCCTGCACAACGCCAGATTAATCTTTTTTTATTTTTTTATTTCAACAACACACCACGAAGACTTACAGCCCAAATACTATCGCACCGTGGGTGTCGACAGGGAGGAAAGAGGCAACTTGTTAATTCTGGACTTGAAGGTTTGGAGGTTCGGAGGAGAAGGAAAAACATGTGCCGGCAAAGCATTTCACAACTTGGAAGTCCCCGGGACAAAAGAGCGAGCATAACAAGATGTTCTATGTCTGGTGACCTGGACAGTAAAAGGGTGCATTCGCTCTGTTCTCCTGGTAGATTTGTTGGGGGCAGCAGGTAGATGAACTATGGAAGAAAGCTCCTCTGAGCAGTGCCCGTGCAGATATCTATAGAAGAGAGAGAGAGGTCACCAACGGCACGTCGGTGGGCAAGGGATGGCAGCCTTTGGGTGAGTGTAGGGTCACCGATGAGGCGTATATCTCTTCTGAATGGAGTCCAGGATAGATGGATAGATAGATGTGGGAGCAGTATTCGAGGTTTGGCCTTATTTGTGAAGTATATAATGTATAGAGATTAGCTGCTGAAAAGTATTTGCGAGCCCGGAAGAGCAAACCTCATTTCTTAGCAGCCGCTTCTGCAATTGAAGTAACATGTTGGTGCCAATTGAGATTTCGAACCACAGAAATGCCAACGAGTGAAAAGGACTCATTATTATGAATAACTTGGTTGTTCATTGTGATGGGTCTAGGGCTGGTGTATCTCTCATGAGAAAGAAAGCAAGACTAAGTTTTGGTGGGGTTGAATGGTACAAGATTTCTACTTCCCCAGTCTAATATTCTTTGTAGATCCACGGAGACAGAACCCTCCATAAGTCTGCGACCTCATCTAGTTGGGCTAAAGAGACAGGCTTAGAATATTGTATATTTGAGTGGAGGGTGCTGTCGTCCGCGTAACTGTGAATTGGGTTGGATGTGCTAGAGAAGAGGTCATTGATGTGGAGAAGAAACAAAGTAGGGGCTAAAGCTAAACCTTGAGGAACTCCTACAGTAATTGGATACAGTTTAGAGGAATGGCCATCCACAACAACAGATATGCTCCTGTTGGAGAGGAAATTTGCTGTCCACATACAGAGTTTTGGTGGTAGGCCATAGGCCGGAAGTTTATTAAGCAGCGCTGCGTGCCAGACCTGGTCGAATGCTTTGGATATGTCTAGAGCGACAATCTGGATTCACCGTGTAGTTCCATAGACTTGTACCAAGAATGGGTGACAGAGGAAATGAGGTCGGCAGTTGATCTACGCTGACGGAATCCATACTGCCTGTCGTGGATTAGACTGTGTTTTTCAATAAATTTTAGTAATTCGGTGTTTATATACTTTTCCATCACTTTAGAGACGACTGAAAGGAGAGAAATAGGCCTGTAGTTGCTAGGAAGCGCTTTGGATCCTTTCTTGGGGACGGGTTGTACTCGAGCAGTTTTCCAGTTACTAGGGAATATGCCTTTATTGTAAGATGTCTGAAATAGACGAGTCAGGACAGGAGCAAGTTCTGGTGCGCATTTTTTGAGAACAATTGCTGGGATCTCGTCAAGGTCAGAGGCTTTCATGATATTAAGAGGAGAGCATCTTTCGTACCTTTCTAGTTTTGAAAATGATATCCGTCATTTTATGGGCGACATTGGGGACTGTTGGTGGTTGAACATTTGGAGGTGGGTTGAGAGTAGAATTGGCGGCGAATAACGAGGCAAAAAGTTCAGCCTTGCCTAGGGCGGTAGAAACAATTTCGTCCCCTGAGACAAGAGATGGGAACGTGCTCTTGCAGAAATTATTCCCAATAGATTTAACAAGAGTCCAGAAGGGTTTGCTGCCGTTGGAACTTAAGAGGACTTTGTTTTTGATGAGATTATTAAACGAGTTTTTTTGCCCCAGAAAGAATGCGGACATAGCGGTTTCTTGCATCATTGAATACTTGACGGTTTTCTTGACTGGGATTGTGTATAAGCGTTTTGTGAGCTTTGACCTTTTCAAGTCTGGCCTTGTCGCAGGATTTAGAGAACCAGGGCTTTTGAGTGGCTGAAGAGGTTTTCTGTGTACGTGAAATAAATAATTCCATGCCAGCTTGGATAATTTCGGTGACGTTGTGTGCTAAATCAGAGGGGTCAGGATGAGAGAAGCAGACAGATGCCCATGGAAATGAGGAAAAGTAATCCCGCATTTCGTCCCAGTTTGCGGAGTTGTAGTGCCAAATGATACGTGGGTGTGATGACTGTGTGATCTCGGGTTGCACTGCGCAGGAAGCAGTGACCATGCCGTGGTCTGAACGACCAAGGGAGGCGGTGACTGATATTTTGTAGCATTCGGGTTTTGTAGTAAGAAGGAGATCCAAGGGATTTGAGCTGTGTGTTGAGATGCGATGAAAGTAAGTAGGTTGCTGAACCATATTGGCTAAAGAATTGCTGACTGCAAAGGCTCTCCCTTGTGGATAGGTTTTGGAAGATCCTAGCCATTCCTTGTTATGGACATTGAAGTCACCAAGAATAGTGACATCGGCGGAAGGATATTCGGAAATCAGATGGTCGATTTTTTTCAGAAAGGTAGTGAAAGAGCTGGACAAAGTTATTGTCAGAAGGTGACCGGTAAATGCACAGATGAATTTAGTTGCAGCCCTGAGAGAGAATTTTATCCATAGCGTGTCTTTTCTTCCAGCTTCTAAATTGGGGAGTCTGAGATTGCTACGGACGTATGCGCACACGCTTCCATGCAATCTAAAGGAAGTACGGAGCTCATACCCCGGGAAATTAAGGTGATTAGTGGCTGTTTTGGCACTGATTTGGGTTTCGGTGAGAAAGAGGAGTTGGGGCCTATTAGCCTGGAGAAAATGGTGGACGGTGTTCAGGTTAGAATTTAGGCCACATAATCACCCCTAGATTTCTTTTTGTGGGGTCAGATAAAAAGTAAAATTTATCCTAACAAGCCCGATTCCTTACAAGATTTACGCCAGCTTAACGTACGCTTATACTGCCAAATCACCCCGGAAATGTTACACAATGTCCGCCGACGTTTTGAAAGAAACTTGTACTGTTGTATGGAGGCTGGTGGTGGACATTTTGAACAGTAATAACTGCTAAACTGTAAGTTTTAGATAAATAAATTATTCGCATTTAGAAGTCAATTTACCAGAACCCAGTGGTTCAAATTTGAAAAATAAGGCACCATTGAAAAGAGCTCTAAAATCATGTGCTACTTGAGCCCCCCTTTCCCCCTGTCTTTTAAGATTTAAGGGGTGATCCCACCACCGCCTAATGGTTAGTGTTGCGATGTTGAAAATCAGCCTAAACGTCTTCCCACTATAAAGTAAAGTTTACCTCTTTGGGGGATTTTCAACAAAATCACGATAAGTGCCGCAGAACGTACCTGTTTCGTTTTCAAGTAGCCACGCTATGTATGTAAAACTGTATGGTGATAAATTGGATTTCTCTTAAATGTTCTGATTATTACTTTGGTCCAATTAAATTGTATATAAAGGAAACACTCAGTTCATCAATAGTCTACACACCTAGAAATAAAATTTGTTAATAATAAGAGTAAAAATACGTAATAGCAACCCCAACTATCTTAATGGGTTAATGCTTAAAACTAGTTAAATGATATAGGTTATACATATTTGTTATCAAGCCTTTTTTCTATAATTGGTGTTAATCAGGTTAGAAGCCCGGAAAGCCGCATCCACACCACACACCAGCCCTGTATAAGAGATAAACAAATACCTTCGAAACGTCCTATATGTTTAACACAATATGTTGCACCATAGACATTGCTACATGGTTTAGGTTCAATGTCTATATCGCTGCTTAACCATTCGTTGCACTGGAAGGGCTCACTTGGATCACTACCACTGCATTGATAACAATTTATCGCTAGAGCTAGACAAGACAGAGAAAATATTAGGTTATGAAACAATAATGTCCATTTAAAATTAAAATTAAAACAGTGAGCTATTGAGATAAGCTCCAGAGTCATCTCTTTGTGTATGTGTGCGATGGTGTGTGTTTGTGCGTGTGCCTTATTTATTTATTTATGTTTATTAACGAAAGGATATATACATTTCATTTTGAAAATAAGTAACAAGTAATAAGGTCCCTGTACCATATAAGGCCATGTTAAGGTTTAAGATTTTTTTACTGCAAGACTTTTATTATAAAATGATACGAAACTAACGGGGATTTATTGCTGGGTTTATTAGTATGTAAATTTATTTTTATTTTTGTGGTAAATTTATTAACAAAGTTTAAAAAAAAAGATCTAGTAATAATTGCCTTAATAGGAACAGGGTGTTCATAATAAGGCCAACATATCAAAATGGCAAAAAAAAAACAAAACAAAAACTATATTACAAAAATGAAAATAAATTAAAATGATTTAGTAATCATTGGCCTTAATAGGAATAGGGTGTTCATAATAAAATCAATGTTTCAAAATTGTAAAAAAATATATAAAAGAGACTGTATTACAACATTTGTTACAAAAAAAATAAACACACACAAAAACGATTAATCTATTGTTAACAGGTGGGACACACAAACGGGGTTTGTCTTCTCTGCATAGACCAACAATTCTTCGTGCATATACCTGAAGCACGAAATGCAGCAGCGCATATCCAAGACTTCATCTCTGTCACAAATGAAACAATACCAAGATTCTCCTTTTTTTGGCTTAGTTTTTTCAAGAGGTTGCTGCTTATTGGTCGTTTTATTTGTGTTTTTTCGGGTTAATGCTTGATCTGCATTTGTGTTAGGTTTTGCTTTTGCAAATAAGTCTTTTCTTACTATTTGGGCTGATGAATTTAAAGCCTTGCGCCGTGGCGTAGTCGAAGTTTTTATTTTGGGTGTTGTAAGTAAATTACTAAAACTGTAAGACATTTCATTAGCTTCTGGTGAATTTTGTTGGTTATCAGACTTGCCTGAGCAAGGTTTAGGTAAGTTATGGTCGTCGTTTATCCCCAGAGGTAATTCAGGAGACTTTTGGAGCGGTATCACATCTGAATTGAATGGGTATATCCCTGTGGCTCGGAATCCTGATATTAAGTTTGCTGGCGACATTGCTTTGGGCCAAATTGAACTAAGAATGATTCCAAATCTTCCTTTCGTAATCTTACGATCAGGTTGTTGCACCCAATACTTTAGAACTTCCTCGTCCCAAAAATGTTCAAATGAGCGGAACACACTTTTATCGAGCGGCTGCAGCTCATGTGTTGTGTTACTCGGGAGACAAAGAAGGGTCACATTATGTGCATCAGCAGCTTCTACAATATTAGCATCTAAATGTGAACGTGCCCCATCAAATATCAACAAAGAACGTCCAGCCGTTTTGTACCTAGCAAAATGGTCTAACCACTTGACAAATGTGGCTGCAGTCATACTTCCTCTCGCAGTCATTTCTATTGAGGAACCTGGTGGCATTGCATCTATCCACTCCAGCTTCTGCCGCTTACCTTTGAAAAGGATCATAGGAGGGATGGCCTGACCTAAAGCGTTTCCACATGCTACAACCGTAACGCTCTCTGCGTGTTCTTGCGCGATAAGATTGACCCCCTTGCTTCCTCTTCTGGCAAGAACTTGTGCTGATGATGGAGAGTGAGACGGCATCCTTTTTTGTCCATATTGTAAATAAATTGTGGCTGATTTACAAAATTTACATCAATCAACACTTGTTTTAGCTTTTGAAAATAGTTATTTACAGTCGCCTTATTTACTTTTTGGGCCCTTGCTGGATTCATGGATTGAGCTTTTCTCTGAGCTACTACGGGGTGCATCTTGTAAAACAGGTTCATCCATTTGCGCCCTGCTAATCTAGTCTCTTGAGAAAAAACATGCTTCAAATTATTTTCTTCTGCGAATGTGAAAACACTTCTTCGGGGGACTTTGCTTGTTAGCGGCATCCCTACTTCGGCTAGCCTGAAAATTCGTTGGCATAAATCCGCTTCTTGCTGTTTGCTCAAAAGACTCCCTTTTTTGTGCTCCCAGTCCTTATATGTTTTTTTAGTGTTCTGCGGAGAATGTTATATAGTCTGGATGCTGCAAGTACGGGCATCCCATCGCGGACTTCTCGCAGTGCATGCTTCAATGCGTCCTCGGTCCACAATGCCCGTTTTTTAGCCATATTTGAAATATCTGAAGGATACAATAAAATGTTACAAAATAAGGCCACTAGGTACTGCACTTAATAAGGCCACTTTATTATGTGGCTTTATTAAGAGCAGTATAATTTCATTAAAAAAATAATTCTTATTAAAAACTGCAAATGCATAATCATTGTTTATTTACCTCGTCACTTTGTTGATAGTTATGGCACTCTTTGACAAAAAACTAATTGTTATGCTCCCTTATAAACAAACGAACTCATAACACGTTCTAACCTCTAACCTTATACTGCGCAACTGCCGTGTACCGCCATCTAGCGATCATTCTAAAAACTTTAAAATATTGTCAGACATAGTACTGCAGATTTCTTTACATATAAGGTAGCTGAATAGAGAATTCGGTTTAAAATGTGACTAAAAATGGGTGCTGGCCTTATTAAGTACATGTCCTTATATGGTACAGGGACCTTACATATTGTTACGTTCTTCGGGGTGCTGGATTTGTTGACTAACAAAACACCACTTTTCAAACTACTAATTTATTATAACCAACTATTTTCCAAATACCACTATCAACTAAAATATTTCTCTTCATTTCCAAATGTTCATAGAACTATATTCCACTATACGCCTTCTATGATCGCTTATTATACACCAACACAACTCAACTCACTATTGAATCACTTACTCTACAGGGTTCCCACTAAAACAGCATATCAATTTCCCTGACTTTTCCCTGATTTCCCTGACATGCCAAAATATATTTCCCTGACATTGATCTTCTACAACCTACCCCCATAGGGAGTATGACAGAGAATACAGTAGGTCTTCGCCTCATGGCGGAAAACACACTTCTCCAGAATAACATTTATAAAACATACACATTTTTCCTTACAAATAAACGAAAGCGCATACTTTATACATATATGCACCTATCATTGTGTTTAAATTACTTATAAAACGAAAACAAATAATTTGTCCCTGACACGGACAAAAATTCCCTGACTTTTAGTCAATTTTCACAGTTTTTCTCAATTTTTCCGTGATTTCCCTGACGCAAATTTTCCTTCTACAAATTGCCTGACTTTTCCCGGTTTTCCAGACGAGTGGAAACCCTGTCTATGTGCGGTTCGCCTATTTATACTGTCCATAGAGATTGTAGACCTTTCTACATCGTTCCTGTCATATGTGGTTCGTTTTAGCAATATAATTTCAGGGTGTTCGCTGTTACCAAATACTTTATAATGACAATACAGGACACTCCCGCTGATTTCGTGTTACAAGAATATCAGCGCCCTAGCGGATAGTACTGCTGTTACGTCGTTCGAGAACGTGTAACACTAGCAATTGCTGGGCTTTAACTGTGTATAATTAAGTTTGAGCTGTGTTTTTTACAAGAAATGTTAGTGGTTGGGTGTGTGCAATCTATAATTGTTTGAATTATAACGTGCTAAATCTATCAAAGACATTTCATGGGTTTCCAAAGGATTGCGAAACGTAAATATGATTTTTTGTGTTTTCTTTTGTTACCAGCAATTTTTTTTTACAAATTCACCTAGTAATTAATATTAAACAATAACTATGACATGGATTGGCGATAATTTTGTATTATAGATGCAAGAAAAGGGTACTGTTATCAAAAAGAACTGACTTGGATATAGTATTGAAGACACAAGGTGCATTTTACATTTCAATGTCACTTCCAAAAGAATTAATTTGTTGAAGCAGAAGACAAATTCAGAATCACTTTGATGCCAATATGTACAGTTCGCAGAAGATAATTTATTGTGTAATATTTACCATCATGTACCTATTTATAGATAAACTTCGTAAGCGGATGGTTGAAAGGCTTCAATCACAACTTGTTTTCCAGTGCATAAAAAATGTGAAGGCAAAAAAAGTTTTGCATTAATAATAAATGATATAAGAAAACTGTTTTTCTATCTTCTTCTGTGTCCTTTTTTATTTCAGTATGGCATAAATTGTCACATTTTTTCACATTTAAAATTATTTTACTTCGTAAAGGTTTTTAATTATCTTCCCAAGACAAGTTTTTAAAGAGACAAGTAGAACTAGCAGATTCAGCCCTATAATAGATTTATTCACGGAAGTAAGAGTTAGTCTCACCTTTCATCTGCACAATTTCTTATTTATGTACTAAGTATATCAGTTACATATTTTAAAATATTAGATTAATAAGACAGTTTTCATGTAGAGATATAGCAAATTGAGTACTGTGCTATCTACAACAATTATTTATAGGTAAGTACAGATTATAACTTAATATCCTGAAAAACAGCTTTTAGTATATTCCTATACATACCCTTGAAATAGTAATTTAACGACGGTTTTAAGGTAGTACATTAAATTATGATGAAATAAGATTATGGGTAAGAGAAATTTACAGAATTATTCATGCTGAATTTATTTAGGTTTCAAGCTGAGTGTTGATACAAATTCTATTTATAACTATATAATAAGTAAATTTTCACTGTTTTGTCATGTACAAGTTTTTATATTCATCTATAATAAACCAATTGTCTAAATTAAGAATATGCTGGTAAATATACAATTCAAATTACCCGCTCAGTTGTCAGTAATTCACGCGAGGTGGCGCCAGTGTACTTGTCACAAATATCACCAATGCTAAAGCATAGGAGTGTACCGTATTGTCATTATATAGTATTTGCTGTTACCAACACACTTCTACAAGATGCCTGGCCATAGACATCACAGAGTTCATATACTTAATTCTCATAGACGGGTGTGACACTGTCCTCTTCTTATATTCGATCGACCCGGTGCAAAATGCCATACCGTATAAATAATGGTCTACAAGATGCGGAAGACGGCAGGCCAAACATGGTGCGGACAATTCTCTTCTGCATCAACAGAACCCTCCCCAGATGTACACAGCCGCCCCATTACAGCAACCCATATGCCAGGAGACAGTCGACACTACCATAGTAGCATCTCAACAACGCCTGAGTACTCAAGGAATCCCGCAGCTGCAGCAACGCGTAATTCATAGATGCAAGAGAGGCCACCACATGGATATCCCATGATA
Organism: Tillus elongatus; assembly: GCA_964006375.1. Classification (NCBI taxonomy): domain Eukaryota; kingdom Metazoa; phylum Arthropoda; class Insecta; order Coleoptera; family Cleridae; genus Tillus; species Tillus elongatus. The sequence goes on from OZ023262.1 coordinate 39,676,785, forward strand.
AGTTAGAATCCAGATGGAGCCCCAAAAACTTTACAGACGTGCCCTGTCTTATTGAACCGTTATCAGATCTCACATATAGGCTCAGATTCGGAAGCACACCCACCGGAGAAAAAGAAGCATTTCAGTCTTCCGCGTGTTAACAACCAGACCATTTCGCGAACACCAAGCTGACACCTGAGACACACACATTAGCTGCAGCACCAAGCTCTTCAAAACTTTCCCCTGAGATTGCAGCAGTGGTGTCATCTGCGTACAAAGTTAAGTGGTATTGTTGGAGATCATAAACAAGATCGTTAAGAAAAATTGTAAACAAAACAGGGCCTAATATGCTGCCCTGCGGCACGCCGCTCGACACGGCTGAAAATCCAGACATATAGTTCTTATGGCCACCTACCAGTCCGGATTTGACCCCTATGGATTCATTTTATTGGTGAATTCTAAAAGACATTGTAAATAATGATAACAGTAATAAGAATAGTATTCAAATCATTAAAGACAGGATTAGGCTTGAAATAAACAATCTAAATACTAATTATGAAGCCATTTCCGGTACAATTATAAATATGAGGACGTTATCAATTATGCATTGACAATAATGGTGGACACATCGAACATCTTTAATGAGTTATCATTTATTTATATTTAAATTTCCAAAATAAAATTTTCTGTAAACCTCACTGTAAATCTCACTTATCAAACAAAGTAGCTCTCATTTTTAAAGCTTACTTTAACAATGATAACTTTCCCATATGACTGAATGAGTTCACCTCGAGGCCAGAATATACAAAAAAAAAACTTTTCCATGTTACAGTAACTAGTTTTACTAACATATTCGACTTTTAATAACTCAAAAAGGGTATGAGTTAGGGGTACCATGTGGTATATTTTTAAAATCAGGAAAAAAGTTATTCCAAAAATTTAATAATATACAGGGTATTCCATGAAATTTGCACGCCACTGTACTTTTGATATCATTTTAACAAAATTCAGTCGTAACCACACCTTTTTTTAAACTTTTGTTTCTATAGGCGATAATAACGATGATAATCGGGTGGGTAATTTATAATGAATAACCCTGTACAATATCTACCTAAACTGCGTTTGTAAATATGTGAAAAATTTAGTTATAATTTGAATTTTTTATGAAAAAAAAAAAAGCTTAGCTAGTATATCCGCAACGTCAAAACAGCTGAAATAACAATGTATTTTATTGAAACAACTTTTCAAGTAAAAACGTATTTGATACATCTTTTGTTCATTCGATGTTCTGTAGATACCAGGTAATGGAATATTTGGTTATCTTTCTGTCCATGTGCACTTTACTAAAAGCTCTATCCCTCATCTCCAACCCATTGATATAATATTACGATATTACGTTATCATCTTATACTTGATTTGGCAATAATTCACACCTCAAACTTGCTTTCATGCTTACGTGCAGCGAGATCACGTACAATGAAAAGTGGAGAAATATAGTTAGTATGTTTGTAAGAAAAAAATATATACGGGACGCAGCAAGTGCGTTATAGTAGTAAATTTTCATAAGAATTGTGTGTGTTCTACGAAAATTAGCTAAAAATTATAGACCGTTAAACCATAAACGTCACTAAACCTACAGCGAAAGCATCAACTTAACTAAACCGACAGCCAAAGCATCAGAGAAAGGGTCTATTTGAAATGAATTTTCTGTAAATATGTTAGTAAAATGAAGGGCTGTAACGGATGAGTCTGCAACTTAAGGGTTCGCAGAACACTCTTCTTGCAACATTTTCTTTTCACAATCCGTATTTGTTTCACGTTCTTTGCCTAAATATTACCAATTTTGACGTTTCAAATTACGAGTTGACGTTTTGAGGAAAACTCCACACTTTGTTTCTTTAACTGCCCATAACTTCTTTGTCTTTAAAGCTAGATACCTAAATTTTGGTACAGGGTTCACTCTTTATAATACAAACACACGAACCAAATTTGGTTGCCATTACTTTGTTACTTCCGGAGATATACATTTTTTTTAGAAAGAAAACACAACATTCTCCGGGAAAACCTGGTTCGATTTTCCTGGATAACGAACTTATCCAAGCCAATTGCAAAAGAAAAGTACTCACCAAATTTGATCAAGATCGCTCCATTATTTTTTGAGTTATCGGTCGGATATATATATATATATATATATATATATATATATATATATATATATATATATATATAAAGTTTTTTATTTAGTAGTATACATTTTTCTCATAACTTCACTACCGTTACTTAATTTTAGTGAATTTTCTTTAAAAAATTTCACTAATGAGGAGATCTGTGTTTATATATGTCTAGTATATATATATATATATATATATATATATATATATATATATATATATATATATATATATATATATATATATATATATCACACCGATAACTCAAAAAATAATGGACCGATTTTGATAAAATTTAGTAGGTGCCTTTCTTTTGCAAGTGGCTTGGATAAGTTCGTTAGCCAGCAAAATCGAACCATTTTTTCCTAGAAAATTTTGGGTTTTCTTTCGGAAAATTTTTGTATCTCCGAAAATAACAAACAAAATAGCAACCAAATTTGGTATTTAGGTTTACACTATTAAACACTATTACCATACATGCCAAAATTCAGATCTCTAAGTTGAAAGGAAGAAAAATTAAAGACATTAAAAAAAATTGATGACCAGTGAATGTAATTTTTTTGGAAGTTCCGTCGAAAAGCTTTTTGTGAATAATTATATCTTGCTAGGTGGGTAACTAGCGTGAACAGGTTCGTTGACCAGAAAAATCGGACCAGTTTTTTGGGGAACATCTTAACTTGATTTTCGAAAAATGTTTGTACTTTTTTAAACAATAAAGTTATTTTGATGAAATATGGTAGATTGTTTTTCCTATACAGGTTATACCGGTAACAAATTGTGGGTATTTTTCCACTTATATGCTTCTTTGCACCCACTGGTTCAAATTTTCGTGAAAAATTAGAAAAAAAAGTGTTTACCTGTTCCTTTTTTATAATTTTAATTTTTAATTACAGTATATAATTTATATTTTCTGTGTTCTTTTAGCCAAATTGATTTGGGTTCTCCAAGTGTGCTTAAATTTTTGTGTACAAATATTTAGTCACATCTCGCAGAAATTTCTTCATTTTTTTGAAATTTGGGTAAGTAATAATAAATGTTTAATAAGTTATTGTAAAAAAAAAAATGTTTTCAGATATTCGTGAAAAAAAATTGTTTGCAAATTTTCATGCAAAAATGTATGTGTCTTGATGGGTGGGTAAATAGCTTGAAGAGGTTCGTTGGCCAGGAAAGTCGGATCAAATTTTCCGCGAACATTTTAAGTTTATTTTATGAAACTTTTAATACTTTTTCAGACAATAAAGTTATTTTGATGAAATGTGGTATATTGTTACTACTATAGAGTGGAAGAAAAGTCTGGAAACGCCTAATTTTCTCTGAAATGGGTAGTCAGAAATATACAAAACTCGGGATACACCTATTTTAGGATACGGAGATTCCAGATTTGATATTGGAAATGTTGGCAGATTTACCGTTTTTCTGATATTATTAGTCACTGTGATTTTTTAAATGCAACCCTCTGTATTTTCGTTTAATTACTGGAATCTACCCTTCAATACGAGTTTAATCATATGTAACACTTGAGGTTTCATGTAGTCAGAAAGGTTTTAAATAAATAAAATGTCTGGACGCAGCAAGTGCGTTGTGGTAGTGAATTTTCATTAAAATGTTTTTAATAGCAAATATGTGTGTTTTTTTAAAGAAATCAGGCATCAAATTTGGTTACCAGTATAACCTATATAGTAGAAACAATGTGCCATGTTTCATCAAAATAACTTTATTGCTTGAAAATATCCAAAAATTTCCGAAAGTAAACTTAAAGTGTTGCCGAAAAAACTGGTTTCTTGGTCAACCTTATAGGTTAATAGCAAATTGAGCTAACGAAATTTGAAGCATTTAATGAAAATTCGCTACCATAACGCACTTGCTGCGTCCCGAATTTCTTTTCTTACAAACATGCATTATATTTCGATCGAAAATGCAAAAATGCAATAAGATAAGGCGTGTTCGATTAAAAAATAATAATTGTTTCACCAACGACTTATGGGCCAGCCTGTGATTATAGAAATATTTGTATGATGTAGCTAAAGACACCCTATAATTAATGTATCCAATTTTTTCGTATCTTGTATAATAACGGATACATTGAACTTTACTGATTTTTTACGAAAATTCGACAAAAATTATATATCATTAAACGATAAACTCTATTGCTAAGACTACTGCTAAAGCATCAGAGAAAGGGTCTATTTGAAATAAATTTTCTGGAAATTCACCAAAACTAGTTTTGTAATCAACTTCTAGCATGCTGTGATTTTGACAGCCATTCACTACTTACATTATTAACTAAAGCTAAAGTAAGTTGACGTGTTTTTAAGAGTTCTGCAAGGTAAATTATTATTATCTAAGATGGTACTGAATGAAAAAGAGCGAATTACTGTTTTAATGCTGAAAGGCTACTGCGATAGAACAAGATCTTATAGTGAAGTAGCAAACTTGTTTAGTGATACGTTCCCAAACCGTTCTCGTATCCATAAGGCGACGGTACAAAAAACGTTAAACCGCTTTGAGGAAACTGGAAGTGTAAAAGATTAATACCGAATAGGCCGACCAAAAACGGTAATGAATAACAACATAACTTTAGATGTATTGCAAAGTTTCGTTGAAGATGCACATCATCTTCTCGTAAAGCTGCACAAGTACATGCGGTAAGTCAGTTTTCAATATTACATGTATTACGAATTAATGTAAATCACACAAAATTAAATTATTGCAAGAATTTATTGAAGATGACTTCGACCGTAGATTCGAGATTAGTGAGGTAATGATGGAAAAAATTTCAACTGACGAGAACTTCGTTAACAAGATATGTTTTTCGGACGAAGCAACCTTTACACTGTGTCGGAATGTTAATCGCCATAACTTAAGCCACCTGAGTGACTTAAATCCACACTAGATGCGTGAAAATCATACTCAAAGACCACAAAAGTTAAATGTATGGTATGGTGGGTGGTCAGTTAATTGGGCCTTTTTATCGAAGGAAATCTAACCGCTGGTAGGTATGAAATGCTATTTAGAAATGAAATTCTACATACAATGAGAAATCTAGGTAGGTATGGTGGGTGGTCAGTTAATTGGGCCTTTTTATCGAAGGAAATTTAACCGCTGGTAGGTATGAAATGCTATTTAGAAATGAAATTCTACATACAATGAGAAATCTAGGTAGGTATGGTGGGTGGTCAGTTAATTGGGCCTTTTTATCGAAGGAAATTTAACCGCTGGTAGGTATGAAATGCTATTTAGAAATGAAATTCTACATACAATGAGAAATCTAGGTAGGTATGGTGGGTGGTCAGTTAATTGGGCCTTTTTATCGAAGGAAATTTAACCGCTGGTAGGTATGAAATGCTATTTAGAAATGAAATTCTACCTACAATGAGAAATCTGTTTGGAGCCAATTTTAATCAGATATGGCTTCAGCAAGACGGATGGCAAGCTCATTTTGGTGTAAACGTTCGGCATTATTTAGATAAGGTATTTCTCAGACGATAAATTTTGGTAGACGAGGTAGTATTGAATGGCCTCCTCGTTCACCAGATTTCAATCCTAAAGACTATTTTTATTCGGAATACTTAAAAAGTAAAGTTTACAAAACTAAACCGACAGGTCTTGCAGAGTCAAGGCAACGGAATTATCGCTGAATCTCAATTAGTCTGCAGAGAATCATGGAGAAATTTAATAGACGCATTCTACCATCGATTAGGGTATTGTCACATTACTAATGGAGCACATTTTGAACACCTGATTAAGTAGACATTATTTACCAATGTAATAATATTTAAATTAGTACGTTGTAATTTCCTTGAACAATAGTTTTGGAATGATAGCTTTTATTTACTTAAGGCCTTTCTGACTACATCAAACCTGAGGTGTTACATATGGTTAAACTTGTATTGAACGGTAGACTCCAATAATGAAACAATAGTGTTGCATTTAAAAAACCACAGTGGCGAATAATATGAGAAAACTCGTAAATCTGACAACATTGCACATATGACCTCTAGGATCTCCGTATCCTAAAATAGGCGTATTTCAAGTTTGTGTATTTCTGACTACCCATTTGACAGACAATTAGGCGTTTCCAGACTTTTCTTTCGCTCTTATACGTTATATTGGTAACCAAATTTGATGCCTAATTTCATTCAAAAGAGACACATTTACCCCTAAAAACCCTTTAATGAAAATTCACTAACTACAATAACGCACTTGCTGGGTTCAGACTTTTAAAAAGTTTTTCTGAACAAACATTTGGAAGCTACCGGTAAAATTTGAAATTGGGACAAAAATTGTTTTTGGAATCTCAAAAATAACGGAGATAGAAGTACTAACCTGTGATAAGCACTGATACGCACACTTGGAGAACCCAAATCACCACAACACATTTAAAAAATTGACGATCGTTTCACTAACCAAGTTATCGTCATCAGATGATGCATAATTGTAAATATCTTATATCCACAACTCTATTCGTGAATTTTCATTAAAAAATTCACTAATGATGAGATCCCGACTTTTGAATTTTGAAAAAATTCCCTCAATTGAGCACTAATTAGGGCCCCGAGAACACATATCCGGGGTTAGTTCCAATTTTTATCTGTATATATATATATATATATATATATATATATATATATATATATATATATATATATATATATATATATATATATATATATATATATATATATATATATATATATATATATATATATATATATATATATATAATCCTGATAACTCAAAAAATAATAGGCCGATTTTGATCAAATTTGGTGAGTACCTTCTTTTTGCCAGTGGCTTGAATAAGTTCGTTAGCCCGGACAATCTGTTCAGTTTAAATAGATTAAACAATGCATTGTTTTAATTACACAGACGGATTCCCCCGGTCAGTGTCAGTTCTGAGGTGACCTTAAATGTATGGAATTTCGACCACAAAATTATAATCCATGTTCGTAAGAAAATAAATTCGGGACTCAGCAAGTGCTTTATGGTAGTTAATTTTTATTAAATGCCTCAAATTTGAATAGCTCGATTTGCTATTAACTTATAAGGTTCGTTGACCTGGGTTCGAAAAATTTTTGGACATTTTCAAACAATCAAGTTATTTTGATGAAATATGGTCCATTGTTTCTACTATATAGGTTATACTAGAAACCAAATTTGATGCCTGCTTTTTTTTAAAAACACATATTTGCTATTTAAAACATTTTAATGAAAATTCACTATCATAACGCACTTGCTGCGCCCAGACTTTTATTTATATTGCTCTGCAGGTAGTCTATCACTAACGATTTAAGGAGGTTCAACGACAACAAAATTAGCATGTTTCGTTTGGCGGAAAGATCTGCATTCTTTTATTCTCTATCGGACGTGCTTCTGCCTATATTTATTATATAAAGTAATCTATCAGGAGACTGCCCATAGGCGGCGGAGTGAGATTCATACATTTTTTATTATTACTATATTTACCAATATATATATATATATATATATATATATATATATATATATATATATATATATATATATATATATATATATACTTTCGAAGTCGTTTAGCCGCCCTGGTTGTTTAACATTTTTTATTAATTTTAGATTCTCCTCATTAACCTGGTGATTATTACCTCAAATGTGTCGGGCGACGGAAGATCTATCTATAGTACCGTATCTTAATTGTGGTAAATGTTCTTTGAATCTAATTCCAATAGATCTTTTTGTTTGTCCGACGTATTTAAGATCACAATCTTTACAAGTTATTTTATAAATTCCCGACATTTTGGCCGTACTATCCTTGTCTTTTGGGTTACCTAGCAGATTTTAAAAAATATTTTTTGTCGAAAATGTTAGTTGCAAATTGGCTTTTTTTAATGCTATCTAGAACCTCGTGCTTCGAGGTTCAAATGGTAAGCAAACAAAGTTTTCTCGGCTTTCTCTCCTCTAAAAGTCGTTGATTCCGCTAACATCTTCTTTGTTTTCTGTTTGGTAATTAATTTCTCCACTAGTCAAGCAGTGTATCCGTTATATTCGGCCTCGTTCTTAATATGCTTTAAGTCTTTGGTATATCTACTTTTATTCAAAGAAAAATTAATTAACCTGTTTACCAAAAAATTCAGACTGGCCATTTTTTATGCGTACGTATGATGCGAGTCATCCGGAATGTAGCTTAGAGTGGTGGTTTCCTTTCTATGGACATCTAATTCTAAAGTGTCTTTATTTTTGATAACTAGTACATCTCGAAAGAGTAATTTATTATTAATTTCTAATTCGTGGGTAAATTTTATAGAATCAAATGTATTGTTAAATTTGACAATAAAATCTTCCATTCTGCAAATTTTTGTGTTAAACACTGCGAAAATATCATCCACGAAACGAAAGCACACTCTAGGAAAATATTCACTTTCACTTTCAAGATGTGTTTCAAATCCACTCATCAAAAGACCTGCAATAAATGGCGACAGCGGATTGCCCATTGCCGTGACTTGGGTTTGTTCAAAACACTCATTGTTGAATTGACAAATATTTTGTTTAATATAAAGATTTGTTGAAGTTAAATATTCTTTGCAGACCTTTTCATTTATGTTATTCATTTTTAACAACTCTTTTAGATGCGTTAAGGTTTGCTTCGTGGGAACGCTAGGAAACAATGAGCTTACGTCAAATTAAATTAAAAACCCGCCTTCAATAAATTTAACCTCTTCAATTATATTAATACATTCCGGTGAATTTGTTACTAAAAAACTTTTTTGTTTTTGGCGGGCAAGCTTTTAAACTCATTTGTCAACCACTTTGCAAAATTGTATGTCGGGGAATCTATAGCCGAAACAATAGGTCTCGTTGATTTTCCCGGTTTATGAATTTTTAGGAGACCGCACTTTTTGGGGACTTTAGCATTTGCAATTTGTAACTTTCTTCCTAAGCCTTTTGACATAAGGTTGTGACAAGTGTTTAGACTATTTTTAACGTCCGAAAACATTTTTGGTAGCGGATTTTTATTTAGTTTTTTATACGGCCCTGTCTCTATGGCGTTTTAAACTCTATCTTGATACTTGTTTTTGTCCAAAATCACAACCTTATTACCTTTATCTGCTTTCACATAAAAACAATCTTTCTCTCGCAATCGCTTAACTAATTTCATTTGATTTAAATGTTGGTTTTTAGTGGACTTGTTTTCTTTCAAGTTTTTTGAAATCTGATTTTTACATGCTTCTGTAATAAATTTTTTTTGAAGATTCAGGTAATTGTTGTGGTGATTTGGGTGGTGATTTGGGTTTTCAAAGTGTGCTTAGGATATAGAAGTGGTGGATAGGATAGCTGATAGAGTCTGTGTCTGTATAAATCTTCTTTTTCGTCTCATATCCTGCCCTAATCCTGGCTGACTGCGTATGTTACTAGAATATTCGAGAAAGGAGACAGGTACGATCCTTCCAATTATCGTCAAATAAGTCAGACACCTTTAGTAGCTAAAATTATGGAATCCATCATTCGTAAAAGCATGCAGACGTTTCTTCTTGAAAACCACATCATCCCGCAGAATCAACATGGTTTTACGCCCGGCTGCTCGACACTCACAAACCTACTGACCTGTGTTGACCGTTGGACAAGATTGGTGGATAGCGGGAGACCTGTCGACGTTGTTTACCTGGATTCCTCCAAAGCATTTGACCGGGTACCTTTGAGGCGCAAAGCTGTCATCTTGCGGAATTGGTGGAGATCTGCTTTTGTGGATTATAGGAAAACCAAACTTTTCGGGTACGCGTGAATGGTGCACACTCCGCTCCTCGGCCTTTGGTGAGTGGTGTTCCCCAGGGCTCAGCCCTCGCCCCGCTGCTGTTCCTGGTATACACCAGCGATCTACCACTGATTATCAGATCTGAATGCGTTTCTTTTGCCGACGACATCAAGTTATACAACGGTGATATCCAGGAAGACCTGCTTAAGCTGGAGGATTGGTGCAAGTCATGGTTGCTTCCCCTCGACGTCTCCAAGTGTTCGGTGTTGCACATTGGCAGAAACAACCCCAAAATTCTATACTACATTAATGGAACCCAGGTTGCAACGGTTAAACAACAGACCGATCTGGGAGTCATCGTGACTGAAAACTTGACCTAGTCTGCGCATGTGTCCAGTATCTGTTCCAAAGCAAATCGTATCCTGTACATGATCCGTAAGTCTTTTCACCATATTAATCCTCAGTGTGCTAAACTTGTATACACTACATACATTAGACCTCTATTGGAGTATTGCGGGCCAGCCTGGTACCCAGACCTATCAAGAGACCGTAAACGACTGGAAAGAGTACAGCGAGCAGCAATCCGACTACCCTATGGTATTCTCGGGCCTAGCTACAAGGTTAGGTTACAAATCTGGGGCATGACACCATTTACTGAGAGACCCGACCTGATTTTCACGTATCGTATCTTACATGGTCTTACAGGAATACCGTTGGACACCCTGTTTACTCAGAATTCAGATAGTCGTCTCCGGGAGCATGAATACAAACTTTCCAGGGAGGCGTTCAGTGTTCGTTGTCGAGAGAACTTTCTTCCGAATCGAGTGTTTGGCATTCTTCAGTAGTGAGCGTATCATCTGTAAATATCTTTAAAAGACAATACGTACTAATGTGACTTTAGTATTCTCTAAGTTTTGTTTGTGTTTGTCAGTTTAGTAATTTTTCTGATTTGTGCTATATTCTGGTTGTGCGCACCTAGCCATTGTAAACACGGACTCTATAGGATTTATCCTCTATCCCTATTTAAATGTAATAATAATAATAATAATAATAATAAAATATAAATAATCAGTTTGATTATCACGTCTGGTGCAAGTACTCGCATAAATATTTGTAATCAGGTCTGCACCACGTAGCTTAGTAGTAGTTTTCCATTATAAATTATTTTTTGAATTCCGTGTTAACGTGGCTAATGTATCACTGGCAGTATGCCAGTTATCCGGGTTCGATCGCATCATAAATTAGCTTGCATGCACTGCTGTTATTATCCCCTTTTAACTAGTGACTGGCAACTTGTGGGATACAAATATGATTTTTTCTTATATTTCTCTTTACCTCAACGGATTCGAATCTTCGTGCAAAGTTATTACAGATGATATAATTTTAAACATGTATTTTATCAGTGAATTTTCGTCAAAAAGATTTTAGTCCTTTTTCTTGGAAAAAAATATTTTGTAGTTTTAGGAGAAACATTTTTACACATCGTCAGTACGTGTGGAAGTATGGCAATGGCGACAAAAATTTGTTTTCGCTTAAACGTCGTAAAAGTGTTGAAACATATAGAAAAAGTTCGTGACTCGGCAATTGCGTTATAGTAGTGAATTTTCAATAAATGCTTCAAATTTGAATAACTCAATTTTCTATAAACCTAGAAGGCTGAATTTTTGTACGTAGTAAGGTCTTTCCCAGGGCAACATATCAAATTTCATTAAATAGCTTTGTAACGTTCAGAGAAAAAAAAATTTCTTCGAAAGAAAACTCAAAATTTTCCCTTGTCCAAATTTCCTGGCTAACGAACTCATCTAAGCTATTAATAAAAAATCTCGGGACGCAGCAAGTGCGTTATGGTAGTGAATTTTCATAAAAATGTTTTTATTGCAAATATGTGTGTTTTCTTTTTAAGAAAGCAGACATCAATTTTGGTTACCAGTATAACCTATATAGAAAAAGCAGGCATCAAATTTGATTACCAGTATAACATATATAGTAAAAACAATGTGCCATGTTTCATCAAAATAACTTGATTGTTTGAAAACGTACAGAAATTTCCAAAAGTAAACCAAAAGTGTTACTGAAAAAATCCGTTTCCTGGTCAACCTTATAGGTTAATAGCAAATTGAGCTTTTCAAATATGAAGCATTTAATCAAAATTCGCAACCACAACGCACTTGCTGCCTCCAGAATTTCTTAACTTACAAACATGCATTATATTTCGATGGAAAATGCAAAAAAATAAGGCGTTTTCGACAAAAAAAAAAATTATTTGTATCACCAACGACTTATGGGCCATCCTGTGATTGTCGCAATAATTTTTTAAGATGTAGCTCAAAACACCGTATAATTAATGTATACAATATTTTTTCATATCTTGTATAATAACGAATATATTGAGCTTTATTGATTTTTTACGAAAATTCGACAAAAATTATATACCATTAAACAATAAACTCTATAGCTAAGGCTACTGCCAAGCATCAGAGAAAGGGTCTATTAGAAATGAATTTTCTGGAAATATTTTAGTAAAATGAAGGACAATGACGGTGGAAACTAAGAGTTCGGTGTATGTAAAACATTCTTCTTGAGACATTTTCTTTCCATAGATCGTATTAGATTCAAGTTATTTGCCTAAATGTTGCGAATTTTGACGTTTTCAATTGTCACTTTGACGTTTTGAGGAAACCCCCAATTTATTTTTCTTTAAATGCCCATAACTTTTTTGTCTTTTGACCTACAGAGCTAAATTTTGGTAGGTGGCACACCTATAACGATATAAACTAGCTTACCAAATTTGGTTGCCCTTACTTTGTTAATTTTGGAGATATAAATATTTTGCGAAAGAAAACACAAATTTTTCCGGGAAAACTTTGGCGGATTTTCCTGGCTAACAAAATTATCCAAGCGACTTGCGAAAGGAATGTACTCACCAATTTTGACGTTTAAAATCGCAATTTTGACG